>CM033801.1:18984621-19434621 GCA_019656835.1 Rhododendron ovatum | reverse complement strand
ACTTGAGCGGATTCCTACTGCCATATCAATCTGGGGACTAATCTGTTCCTCCTGTGAGTATCGCAGAAGCTTTGCCACACCCTCTCTCACCTTGAGGTCCAAGCTGATATCACCCCTGAAGCAATGATATCTTTCATCATCCCACCTACTTCCAAGCACACCGTGATTTTCATTGATAAAGACCTACCAGTTGAAGGGGTCGACCACAATCGCCCCTTGCACATCACTATCAAATGCTGAGGACTCTGGGTTCTGACTGTCCTTTTCGACAACGGTTCAGCGATCATGTTTGCCCATTGAGGGTGGCTTACCGTCTGGGGTTAACTAAGAAGGGCTTTGCACCTTCCAATCTCGTTGTTAAGGCATACGACAACACTCGTCATGTAGTTGAGGGTACAATGATGCTCAATCTTGATGCTGATGGCTTTGAAATGGATGTCAAATTCCATGTTGTCGACATCCTGGCTACTTTCAAGCTTCTGCTTGGCAAGCCGTGGCTCCATAGGTCTGATATTATGGCTGTCCAATCTATTCTTCACCAAAAAGTCATGCTGGGACTTCCAACCGGCACATTAACTATCTGTGGAGATTCTGGGATTCGCCCATTCAAGGAAAATGGTGCTTTTGTTCTAGGAATCATGCATGGTGAGGAGGATGTCGATTTGGGGGGTTTCTCTGTTGATACATTTGGTTCAGTTTTGGCTATCAACGGGGACAGGGACTTCATCATAAGTTCTGCTGCGTTGGATATTATGAGAAGGATGTCGTATCTACCCGAGCTGGGCTTAGGGATTCACCAACAAGGGATCCTGGAATTCCCTATCTTTCCTTCCTACGAGGGCTGCTTTGGCTTGGGGTACATTGCCTCAGTCAATGATGCCAAAAAAAGGAAATGTACGGGAAAACGTCGAACCCTCTATGGTGATCCTGACAGCTACTTTGTGTGCAAGAAGGGAAACATTATTTACACAGGACAGACTGAGCCCTTTATCGATTCAGAGATCGGGGAGCTACTACCGGGTTTTGAGATTTTCGCTAACGACACTTGGTCGGACAGTGATGAGGAACCAGCAAGGATGGAATTCAAGAAGAAGCTAAGCCAGCCGAAGGTCAGGACTGACTAGTTGGGATCTTTCAATCAAGGAAGCTTAGAGCAACTATTCCATGAGTTCACCCAAGTGGGTTTGGCCGAGGAAACTGAAGAACCTGAAGTGCTCATGCTTGGGCTCAATGACCTCGAGGATCTCACCTCCCTTATCACATAAGCCAAGGGTAGCCTCAAAATTTGCATTTTCAAACCACGCCTAACTTGCATTGATGACGTGTCTAGGTCTGAGTCTGACACGGAGTCTATTGAGTCTTTTGAGTCTAAGTCTGGCTTTGAGTCGGAGTTTGTGCCTCTTGGCCCTCCACATCATAGCTTTTATTTTGAGTTTGACTCTGCTATACTTAGTAGCCCTGAGGGGTCTTTTGGAATGAAAGAATCTACTTCTTACTACTTTAATGATTTATACATAAACTATGTTGACCCTGACGATGAAGGGATAGATTTCGATGGGGATATTCCCAAGGAAGTCTGTACCTTCATCGAAAGGGAAGATGAAAGGCATGCTCAACCATTAAAAGAAGAAGTAATTTCTTTAAACTTGAAAGATGAGAGCAATCCCCGAATGGTTCAAGTGGGCTCCACAATGTCCCTAGAGGAACATCAGGATTTCAAAGAACTGCTCACGAAATTTGGTGATATCTTTGCATGGTCTCATCAAGACATGCCCGGTATTGACCCAGAAATAGTGGAGCATCAAATCCCCTTATTGTCGGACGCTAACCTGTAAAACAGAAACTAAGGCGGATGAGGCCGAACTGGGTACAGAAAATCAAGGACGAGGTTACTAAGCAGATTGATGCCGACTTTCTTATGGTTTCTCAATACCCTACTTGGGTTGCCAATATTGTTCCCGTTCCCAAGAAGAATGGACAAATCCGAGTATGCGTCGATTTTAGGGAGCAAGTCCTGAAGACGATTTTCCCTTGCCTCACATTGATGTGCTTGTTGATAATACGTCAAGGCATGCCATGCTCTCATTCATAGATGGTTTCTCAGGTTACAATTAGATTCTCATGGCACTAAAAGACTATGAGAAAATGACGTTCATCACTGAATGAGGGACTTACTGCTATTTGGTCATGCTGTTTGGTTTGAAGAATGTTGGTCTTACTTATCAGCCTGTTGCTACGACCATTTTGCACAACATGATGCACAAAGAGGTTGAGGTCTATGTGGATGACATGATTGCCAAGTCAAAAACTCATGAGGGGCATATCCCTGTTCTTCAAAAGTTCTTCGAGCGACTCCGTAAGTATAGAATGCGTCTCAATCCACAGAAGTGCACTTTCGGAGTCACAGTAGGTAAAATGCTCGGCTTTTTGATCACTACTCATGAAATTGAAGTTAACCCATCAAAGATTGAGGCTGTGCTTGAAATGAAGCCACCAGAGTCTGAAAAGGGAGTGCGGAGCTTTTTGGGGAAGGTTCAATTCATCAGCAGATTCATCACCAAGTTAACTTTGACTTGCGAGCCGATGTTTCGTCTTCTTAAGAAGAACACCCCGTTTGTGTGGACCAACAAGTGCCAAGCGACTTTCGCGTTTATTCAAAATTACTTGCATAATCCTCCGGTCCTCATGCCGCCGTTCCCGAGAAACCCTTGATACTTTATTTGTCTGTGAATCCTTCATCTATGGGGTGTTTACTAGCTCAAGAAGGAGATAAGGGTGTCGAAAAGGCCATTTACTACTTAAGCAAGAAAATGGTTAGATGTGAAGAACGCTACACTGCTCTGGAAAAGTCATGTTGGGCTCTTATTTAGGCTTCTAAGAAGTTAAGACACTACATGTTGGCTTATCCAGTGAAGTTGATTTCTTGAATGAATCCTCTCAAGTATCTATTTGAGAAGCCAGCGTTTACTGGTAAGTTAGCACGTTGGTTACTCTTATTGGCAGAGTTCGACCTCAAGTATGTTACAAGGAAATCTGTCAAAGGGGGAGCAGTTGTGAAGTTTTTGGCTAATCACCCTGTCGATGGACCAGAAGACTCAGATTTTGTGTTCCCAGATGAGATAGTGCTAACAGTTTTCGAAGATGTGTGGACACTCTACTTTGATGGGGCGGCCAATCAGAAGGGATATGGGATCGGAGTACTATTGATTACGCCTGACGGCTCTCATGTTCCGCTTGTGTTCAAACTCAATTTCGATGTTACAAATAACCAAGCTGAGTATGAGGCCTGTATTGCTGGCATGGAGGCCGCTCTCACCCTCGGCGTTGAAAAGCTCGAGGTCATTGGTGATTCTAATCTTGTTATATCTCAAGCTAACGGGGACTGGCAAGTTCGTGAAGAAAAATTAAAACTTTATCATCAGGACTTAGAAGATCTTATTCCTCGTTTTAATAGGGTCACTTTCACTCACATTCCCCGCTTGAAGAATCAATTTGCTAATGCTTGGCAACTTTGGCCTCTATGGTCGAGCTTCCTTTGGGTGTCAAACTCCATCCTATTCTGATCGAACAGTGGGACTGTCCTGCCTATCAGTTTGTCAATGCCATCGATGATATAGATGATGGCCTACCCTTGTACCATGACATATGGAACTTTGTTGAGAATGAGGAGTATCCAGTTGAAACTTCTAAAAAGGATCAACTCGCATCACGAAGACTAGCTGCCCACTATATCCTTTGTGGAGGGAAGTTATACAGGAGATCCCATTATGGGATGCACAAGCCATGTTGAAATTATGCGGAATCGTTCAAACTACTCCTAGAGGGGGGGGTGAATAGGAGTTTTGATAAAAAATCACCAATTTTCTAATTTAAAAAATTAATATAGATGAACGGGTTGATTATTACGATTAATCCAAACCAAAAAACAAGTACTGCAGTAGAATAAAAATTGTGACAAGAGACGCACGATTTACGTGGAAAAACATAGGGTCCTAAATAACCCTAAGCTAAAACCACGGCCTAACACTACTGCTTTATTCTATTAATCGAAAAGAAGTACAGATTGCGAAATAGCAAAAACCTTACCCCAAGCCTTTACCTATTCTTGCCAATCTCCGATGCTCCCAGAGCTTCTTCAAGATCCAATAGATGCACCACGGACTTCACGCCTGATCTCCGGATTCAACCGGCTCCGAATCAATCTTCAAAAGATTCGGCCACAGCAGTAAACGGCACTAAGAACCACGAACAGTGAATGAATGATGTGATGAGAAGCGTGATCTAGATAACCCAACTATCATTCAAAGATGCAAGAAAAGAAACAGAACGTGGGTTGCAAAAATGAGCTGCGAAAACTGTGACGCCCCGATTTTCTAAGGAATTTCGGAAGCAATAATTAGTGATTTTTCATAAAAAGATTAATTTAATTAAACTTTATTACCATAACTAAGTACGATTATTGCATAATAAAATTTTTATTTATTACAGACCCAAATTTTGACATACTAAATTAACAAACATAAAGTCTGACATTTATTTAGAAATCAACTCCAGAGCGACTTCTAGTTCTGATACGGATTCCAAGCATATTCTGCCTCAGTCTCCGCTCCTGGGATCTCTCCTATATTATACGGGTCTGCCTCGTAAGGCTGCTCCTCTGTGTCACCGAATCCTGCACTCTCTGGCAAATCCAGCAAATTGATCACCAAAGCAATCGATTTGCCAGAATACAAACGTATCCGTGAGTGATAAATCACTCAATAGGTATCTCTAAACCCATTAACCCATAACATACAAGCAATATCATAACAAAGAGCTGGCAGATGCATTTAATAAAGTTGCAACAAAAAGTAGTATGTTATGAATTATTCTTGCCTTTGTGTAAATTCTAGATTTCTCCACCAAGAGAAATACTCCTCCCAAACAACCTCTGAACTATAGCAACTCTGCCGATTTACCCTCTCCTTGCTTGCCCAGCCTGGGGTCCCAGACGAATAAGACCAAACTACATGTCGGGTCGAACTTGGTTGTACCATCACAAGGAGCGAATGATAAACCAACCAACCGCGAGAAATGATACCCATACTCCAGTTTCAACCAATAGAAACACCCCCGGAAATTTCGGAAGATAAATCCAACAGTGCCATATTCAGGGTTCGCGCGATATATCAAAATCCACTGGTCTTAAACCACAAGTACCAATACCGTTATCCATTCTTTCAGTAATCAACGGTCCTCGGCTACTTTGGCTATCTCCTGACCGTAATTGTCACAATAGTGACTATCAACATTTCACTTTCCCTAGATTTTAACGTCTAATCATTTATTCAAGTCTCGAATACCACCCAACAAGCCTATTGTCCAAATTCTACATTCACGTACACGACATCAATTTATTGATAAACCATCATAAACAATCAATTCACTAGCGGCTCAACAGTAACAAGTAACGTTTTGACCATATGTCCGCATGTGACTAATTACGACCGTACCTTCTAAATTAGTTAGGTATAGAGTAATTAAATTAGCAATCTTAGAAAATTCAGTAAACTATTGGATAGAAATCACGGAATTTTTAGAAACTTAACAATTCATGGGAGGACTTAATGAATGAATTGAACAATTCTTTTTTTTTTTTTTAGAACAGAAATATAAATGGTCATTATATATTTTTGGAGTAACATGATAATGATGTTAGGCATTTAAATCTTTATGCAAAACTTCTACTCTTATGGTGAGACAGTCACAATATAAACAAACTCTCCAATTAACAGTTGATTAATCAATACTAATCAAAGATCAAGATGTCAGACAAAATAAATGAGGACAAGGTATTATAACTAAACAATTTAGGAAGCTTAATAACAACTAATATTAAGCTGGTTAGTAAAATCAGTTACTAATCCCAAGTATAGGAATCGTCGACCGCTTCACAATATTTTTTTAAAAGAGAACCAAATGTTCGGTTGAGCTGGACTAGGAAGGAAGTTCTGGGGGAACTTGGAAAAGAAAGAAACAAAGCATTAATACTCTCTGGTTCGCAGCTTCGATGGAAACTAAATTTTTTTTTTTATTGGGCTTTGTTCAAGCCCCTAATCTAAGTCGTATACACCTAAATATACTTAGGGAGAATGGAGAAAGAGATATCTACCTTCGGTTTCGGGTTTAGAGTGATTTTTCAGAAGATTTCGGTAATGGCCGATGTTGAGGTTAGTGATGGTGGGGACCTCCGGTATGGCTTTGAACTGTTGTGAGGATAGATTGGAGATGATGGAGGGAATGAATGGAAGCTTGAATTCGGATTCGGGTGGGGTGAGGAAAGAAACTTGCTTTCACACTCTCTCTAAAACTCCATTGAAATGGAGCACTCTCTCTCTCTCTTTACTGGAATGCAGGAGGGAGTGTGTGAGTGTGTGCACTGTGATTTTCGTATGAGGGAGGTGGTGTATGTGCATGTATATGTTTATAGGAGAGGGAAAGAATTTGGTGAAAATAATGGGTGTAGGGTGGTATGGGAGCTGCTGAAATTTGCAGGGGAGTAGTAATTTCTCTGTGAGAAATCAGAGGAGGAGGTAGGAGAAGTGGCATTGAAATGAGTGAAGGGGTGATAAGGTGTGTGGGGTGGTGTATGAATAATGGAGGAGATGATCTCTGGAAGGGGCAGAAGCAATAAAGGTGGGGAGGAAAAATATTATCTCGGTCGCGAAAATGTGTCACGCAGTAAACGGTGGTCTGGGTTTCGATTTCGGTAAAATATACGAATATTATCGTAGCGTAACAAAAACATTCCGGAGTTAGCCACTGTAGGTGGAGAAATTCTACCAATGCTTTATTCAGTATCGGATTGTTACGGCTTATTTATGTCTCTTTGCCGGAACCCTAATTTGTCGTCGGAAACCTAATCTGCAAAACAGACAAGGAGTGAGTGCACCTTTGCCTCTCGTGGCAAAGGCCCTCCGATGCCAAAGTTAGTATCACGTACTAGCAATTGAACCCTAATTATCAGTAGGAAAGCAATATGGATGCAGAATATTGTGTACCTCTTTTCTCTGAGTTTACCTCGTATTTATAGATTCATAGATGCTTGCTGTCCAAGTATCCGTATTGCCCTAGGTTTCCTACCTCATATAGGAAACCCAGGATATCTTGGATTCTCGTTCCCTTATCAATTCATTACCTTAGTCCTTTTTTGGACTCTTTTCCATAATGAGCCGAACATCTCATTCCTGTTGGGTATCTTTTACAGATCGTACATTCTCGGGATCTCATTCTTTAACGGAATACTACTGTTTCTGGACTCTTCCAGAATGTTCTCTCTATCTCAACATCTGATAGGACTTCTTCCTTGTTCGGCCGACTCATGGCCGAACAGATGGCCTGGACCAGTTACCTCACATGTAACTGGTCCTTCTATTAATCTGGACCATTCCTTTCTTCAGGAGTTCTTCTCCTGTTCGGCTCTCTCATAGCCGAACAAGGTATTTTGAACAGTGACTTCACGTGTCGCCTTCCTTTTATTTCGGTCCAATATCTTCTGAGGTTACACTATACTGAGAATAGTATAACCTCTCTGGACCAATGACTTCTCGTGTCACCGATCAATCGTGTTGTCCTTTCATAAGTTCCATGCTCGGGTGCTTCTTGGGCCTACTGGGGAATACCTCCATACAATTGCTCCCTAGCTTCACTTGTTATCTTTTACTCAGATAATATGTGAAGCTTCTCTACCGAGCAAATTCATTCTGTTTCTGCACCTTATATATTGGAGCAACTTATCATCATTTTACCATGACAAAAATGCCTTTTAGGCCATCTTAGGCTTTCAGCCCTAATCTTTACACGTGTCGATGATTATATTGTTCACATTAAATGCGGACAGGCGTGTTTTGGGGAACGGAACACTCAAACGCCGTCTGGGGTGACGTTTCACTTACGCCACCCTACCTGTAGGGTATTTTTGGGTTTTCGTCCCATTTTCAAAACACCCCAATCTCTCTCTTAGACTTCCCTCTGCAGAAAAAAGAAAAAAAAGACTGTTCAAGCTTTTTCCCCGCCATTGAAGCTCCGTTCATTGTCTCAAGGCCTCTTCCTTTCTGCTCCTTTAGGGATTCCATCGACTATTTCTCGTAAGTCATCATTCTTCTTCTTACAACTCCATTTTTCTAGTGGATTGTTTTCAATCACAGTTTAGGGTTTCATTGTCCCCATTTCTTTTCACTTCATAGAATCCCAAAATCCTTTCTGGTAATGGGTAGATTTCGAAGGCACTGTAATACTCCTCAAACCATGGCTAGTTTCAGATCTCGATATGAGATACCTGACGATGTAGCCACTGTATTGGCTCCTGAGGATGCCCTTCGTGAGAGTTTCGATTTCGACACTCTTCACATTCCTGTAGTAGCTATTGTCGAGGGCGGGGTTAGATTCCCCTTGGCTCCTCTGCTTCGCCAAGTTTTAGCATACTATAGACTTTCCCCAATGCAGGTTTCTGCTAACTTCTTCCGAGTAGTTATGGGTATCAATACCATAAATCAGATGTTAGGGACCTCCTTAGGTCTACACGACATTCATCATCTATACAGTATTTCTAGAACCGGGGATGCCCTCACATATTATTTAAAAAGTAGGGATTCTAGGAAGAAACTTGTCCTTGAACTCCCTGACTCTGCTCGAGGGGATGACGACGACTTCCTGATTGTTACGGGCAACTTCGAACCCAGGGATGAGGACGGCCAAGTGATTGGTTTCCATGCTCCTCACATTTTCGGGAGCCCACGTTAGTTCTTTCCTCTTAATTCATATGTCTTGTCCTTTTTCATAGGAAAAGCTTTTTCATGCTTCTAATTATTTGTGCTCTGCTCTATTGCAGCATCAAACATTAACCGGGGTTATAATATCATAACCCCTCAAGTGCACGTAGCTGATATCAAGCGAGCACTTGCTTTCAACGGTGAAGGGACTTACCTTGCTGGCCGAGCAAGAGCGGCTCAAGTACTGCTGAGTTACAAAGCATCATACGGGGGTTTTATTGATCGGCGTACCCGTGCAGCGGACAACCTTGCAGTGGCTGGTCCTTCAAGACCTGTTCCCGAACAAGGAGAAAGGCGTTCTCGGATACCTCCAATCTCCGACGAACCAATCCCCCTTGCCGAAGAAGCCTCCAGTCCCACATCAAGTTCTTCTTCCAGTGGTTATACCCCCTCACCTCCAGCAATGAACCAGCCAATTGATTTAGGCAGTCTTCTCACCATACCTGGTCGAGGTCGCGATGCTGCTCGGGGCCAAGGTGGCCAAGGTCGTGGCCGCCGCACTCAGACTTAGACTGATGCTCCTCCTGGCTTTTCTCCAGAAGAAATCGAGGCCATCCACAGAGAGAAACGTCAACGGGTGGAGCAGTCTCAAGAAAGACCCCCACCTTCCTCCTCGTCTCCTGCTCCAACATGGGCTCCCGCTTTCTCTCATGGGAACCGAGCTATCACTGCTCAGGACACTGTTGAGACTGAAGGGACTGCCCTTGCATTGTCCCAGGCCTTTTTGTTGCCTGGGGACATGCAAAAAGAAGTTGCAATGTCTCCAGACAATCTTCTCAGCTCCTTCATGTCTCACAACGCCAAGGTAAAATTTCTTTTTGTGATCATAGTGTATACAGCATTTAATAGTTATGTTTATCACAGCTATTTTGAACGTTTCCAGGTGATGCAAAAAATGGTGGCCATGGCTCAAAAACTCAGCCAGTCAGAGCCCCAACGTGCCAAACTCGTCAGTGAGAACTCCAAGCTCCAACGTACCATCATCAGGCTTGAGAGAGAAAGAAACCAGGCCCAAGGGGTAGCTGATGGACTTAAAGGACAGTTAAAGGGAGCTGAGGACAGTTTACATCAAACTCTGAAAGAATTGGAGGCGAGCCAGACGGAAGCCAAAGCTGCATTTGAGAAGGGATACAACGAAGGAATCAAGGTTGCTACAGAAATCTATACAAGCCAGATGCCTGGAATTCAGGATCAAGTCTGGGTGGCTTCCTGGAGAGCCTGTCTTGAAAAAGTCGAGATTCCTGAATCATCTCCCCTCTGGACCAATATTGAACTTCCAAGCGCAGCAGCTGGTGAACAGGAGGATATTGCTGAGGAAGGAAATGAAGAACAAGATGTGCAGACATCGGAGCCTCCTGTTACTGAAGTTGAGCCACAGAGTGATACGACCAACCCTGGGCAAAAGGAAGCCAGTGGTGGTCAACCTGGAGAAGAAAGTACCATAGGAGATTTGACTGTCCCAGCAGCTGTTCAAGATCTCACAGAAGATGAGTGAATTCGATTGTCTTGTATTTGGACAATATGTTTAGCTTCCTTTTTGAATTTGTGGGCATGACCACTGTGTTTGAAAAAACTCTGTCAGTATTTCGTACTTTTTCCTTAGTTTGTAAGTGTCTCGTACTTATGCATATATTCGTATGCTTCTAAGTTTGTGCATATGTTCGTATGCTTTGGACAGTTTGTGTATATCCTCGTATGCTTATGCATGTATTCATATGCATTGCAAGAAATTTAAGTTTCTCGTACTTAAATTCCATATAAGTGCTTTCATACTTATATTTGTTAAGTTTCTCGTACTTAAATTCCATATAAGTGCTTTCATACTTATATTTGTTAAGTTTCTCGTACTTTTAAATGTATAGTATACCCTGCTCCCCAATACGAATGAAGGGAAACAAATCTCGCATTTCGTATTTAAAACAAATACCAGGAACAACAACAGTTATACTAAAAAAGTAACTTCATTCATAAGCTATAGAACTCAAGAGGGCGTTATTCGTACCCCTTGCAGCTAAAATAACAAAACTAGAACACAAGAGAGTTTTATTCGTAACTCTCACACAATCACGATGTGTATAAAGAAAAGTATTTTTCATATAAAAAACTTCCTCAAGTTGTGGACATTCCAAGGTCTTGGCACCGGGTTCCCGTCCAGGTCTGCCAATCGATAAGCCCCAATGCCCACAATCTCAGTAACTCGATATGGGCCCTCCCAATTGGCCCCCAACTTTCCTTCATTAGCCACTTTAGTGTTGCCGAGCACCTTTCGCAGCACAAGGTCCCCAACACTAAATTCCCGTGGATGCACATGTTTGTTGTAGCCTTTGATTAGCTGCTCTTGGTACGAGGCCAAGTGCACTAGGGCCCGTTTTCGTCTCTCCTCGGCAAGATCTAATTCAATCTCCAAGGCTCGATCGTTGCCTCCACTTTCAACCAAATTAGTCCTGTTGGTCGGCAGACCTACCTCCAATGGAATAACAGCCTCCGTTCCATACGCCAAAGAATAAGGGGTCTCTCCCGTAGACCTCCTAGGTGTTGTTCGGTATGCCCATAGAACCAATGGCAATTCATCAGGCCATTTCCCTTTTGCTTTATCCAAACGTTTCTTAATCCCATCAAGAATGGTTTTGTTAGAAGCCTCTGTTTGGCCATTACTTTGAGGGTAGGCTGGAGTTGAATAGTAATTTCTTATCCCATACTGGGCACAGAAAGTCTTGAATTTTTTCTGAAACTGAGACCCATTGTCTGTAATCAATGAGTATGGGACTCCAAAACGAGTAATGATGTTTTTCCACACGAACCTCTCTATCATAGGTTCGGTGATTTTAGCCAATGGTTCTGCCTCAATTCATTTGGTAAAATAATCTGTTGCAACTAGCAGAAATTTTCGATTTCCAGTTGCTTTGTGTAATGGACCCACAATGTCCATTCCCCACTGAGCAAACGGCCAGGGACTTGTCAAAGGCACCAAATCTTCGGCTGGTGTTCGAATCATTGGCGAAAACTTCTGACACTTTTCACAAATCTTTACGTACACCTTAGCATCTTCTTGCATGTACGGCCACCAATATCCTTGAGTAATTGCTCGGTGGGCTATGGACCGGCCCCCGGCATGGCTCCCACAAGTTCCCTCATGAATTTCGTGGAGGAATTTTTGCACCATCTCAGGGTGCACACAAAGCAAATAGGGCCCTGTAAAAGACTTCCTGTATAATTTCCCTTCAGGTGATAACCAGAACCGAGCAGATTTGGTCCTTATTTTATGAGCCTCCTTTTTGTCTGAAGGGAGTTTTTCATCTCATAAGAACTCAACAATTGGATCCATCCAACTTGGTCCCTGGTTGACGTCCAAGACCATCTCCACGCTTCTTCCAATGCTTGGCTCGGTTAGATAGTCTACGGCTATCTTTCTCTTGAACTCGGTTGGTACAGCTGCAGCCAACCAAGCTAGTGAATCTGCATGTGCATTCTTTCCAGAACTTATCTGCTCAATATACACCCTTTCAAAAGTATCGAGCAGATCTCTGGTTGCCTGTACATAGACTGCCATCTTTTCACTCCGAGCTTCATATTGCCCGGACAGTTGATGAACTACCAGCTGTGAATCACAAAATACTCTAACATGTTCGGCTTCTAAGGTTTTTGCACTCCTCAAACCAGCTAAAAGTGCCTCGTACTCTGCCACGTTATTGGATGCATTGAACCCAAGCCGAACAGACAATTCCAACATTGATCCTTCAGGGGGAAAAAGCACTACCCCAATCCCCGATCCTGTGTTGCAAGCTGACCCATCAACGAACAGCTTCCATTCCAGGGGATCTTGTTCGGCTAATGCCTGTTTCTTCGTTACAGGAGACTTTGATTCACACTCCTTTCTCGTAGGAGGCAAAGGTGCAACCGCAGGTGAAAATTCTGCCACAAAATCTGCCAACACTTGTCCTTTGATTGCCGTGCGTGGCTGATATTCGATATCATATTGACTCAACTCAACAGACCAAGTCGAAATCCTTCCCGAGAAATCTGCCTTCCGGAGCAGAGATTTTAATGGAAACTCAGTATAAACCACCACTTTATGGCTCTGGAAATAATGTGGCAATTTTCTAGTTGCTGTCCTTAGTGCTAGGATCAATTTCTCGAGGGGCAAATATCTTGTTTCTGCATCTAACAATGTCTTGCTCACATAGTAAACAGGAATTTGTTCGGATTCCCTATTTCGCAGAAGGACTGCACTCACAGCATGCTTAGAAACAGCTAAATACAAGACTAAGGACTCACCTAGTTCTGGAGTTGAGAGAAGGGGAGGAGAGGCCAAATATCCCTTTAAATCTTGGAAGGCTTGTTCACATTCTGCTCCCCATTCGAATCCTTCCTTTTTCTTTAACAACTGAAAGAAAGGTCTGCACTTGTCACTTGACCGGCTAATAAATCGATTGAGAGCTGCTGCCATCCCAGTCAACCGCTGGACTTCCTTCGTTGTCCGGGGACTCTGCAGATTCTGCAAGGCCTTGATTTGGTCGGGATTCGCCTCTATCCCCCTCAACGTTACAAGATGGCCCAGAAACTTTCCAGAACCGACTCCAAACGCACATTTCGAGGCGTTGAGTTTCAACTTATATTTCCTTAAAATCTCAAAAGCCTCCTTCAATTCTGCTATATGTCCCTGCCCAGTTTTACTTTTCACCACCATGTCATCTATGTAAACCTCCATAGTTTTGCCAAGCAATTTTCTGAACATGATGGTTGCCAATCTCTGATACGTTGCCCCTGCATTCTTCAATCCAAAGGGCATGACTTTATAGCAGTACAACCCACGTGGTGTAATAAAAGAAGTTTTCTCTTGATCCGGGCCAAACATGGCAATTTGATGATATCCTCGATATGCATCGAGAAAACTCATCCGTCCATATCCTGCTGTTGCATCAACCAGCTGGTCAATCCTTGGAAGAGGAAAACTATCCTTTGGGCATGTCTTGTTTAAATCTGTGAAGTCTACACATACACGCCATTTGCCGTTCTTTTTCTTGACGACAACGGTATTTGATAGCCATTCTGGATAATAAACTTCCCTTATTGCCTTGGCTTCCAACAAATGGTCCACTTCTTCAATTACAGCGTCAACGTGTTGCACGGCTGCCCTTCGTTTCTTTTGAACAACCGGCTTATGCTGTGGGTTTATATTCAAATGATGACAGATAACATCCGCACTTACCCCAGGCATCTCCTCTGGTGTCCAAGCAAATACATCAACATAAGTTTTCAAAAAACTTATCAATTCATTCTCCTCCTCTACTGGTAATGATTCCCCAGTCAGGAAATACCTATCTGGATCACTCTCGTTGATCTGTGTTTTTTTCAAACCCTCAACCACCCTCTCGGTTGGATCCTTTCCGATATCTTCCATGGTCGGCTGATCCGGAATTTCCACAGTATTAACATGGTGGGCATTGTGGACTCTCTTTATGATGGATACCAAACATTGTTGAGCTATCTTTTGGTTACCTTTGATCTGTCCAGTCCCATTAGATCCTGGGAATTTTATCATTTGATGGAAGGTAGAAGAGACTGCCCTCATCTTGTGCAACCATGTTCTTCCTATAATCACGTTATAGGAAGACGGTACATCCACCACCAGGAAGTCAGTCCGTAGCACCACTGTACCAGCCCGAACAGGTAAGGTTACCTTTCCCAATGGCCAAACTGCTCCTGCTCCAAATCCGACCAAAGGTGTCATTGATTGTACCAAATCTTCTTGAGTGAGCCCCAATTTCTTGAATGCATCGTAGTATAGTACTTCGGTGCAACTCCCAGAGTCTACTAGGATTCTTTCCATGTCATATTCCCCAACTCGTAGGGTTATGACCAAGGCATCATTGTGAGGTACCTGGACTCCTCCCAGATCTTCATCTGTAAAAACTATGCTCTCGTTGCTCGTCCCTTCGTTGCGCCCTCTTTTCTTCCCCAACTGCATCACATGTTGGTCGTGTTTCACTTGTCTCTGAAGCAATCTCACCTCATTTCTCGTATAAGGTTCAGCTAATCCATGTATCATATGAATTACCCCTTTTGGATTCTGCTCGTAATCCAACTCCATCGCTTTGTCTTTATCCTTGGGATCTTCTTGGATAAATTCTTTGAGATAGCCTCGCGAGACCAAATCATCAAGGTGTCGTTTAAACATCTCACAATCCTCCGTCATATGGCCCCAATCCTTATGGTAACTGCAATGCTGATTCGTAGCACGCTTTGCATCTTTATTCCCACCTAGAGTTGGAGGCCATTTGAAATAAGGTTGATTCTTTATTCGATAAAGAATCTTGTAAATGGGCTCTTTCCAGACCGTGCTTATTGAAAAGAACGATTTGGGATCCAGAGCTTGTTTGTCCTTGTACGGCTCTTTCTTCGCCTGCCCATAATCTTTCCTTTCACGATAGGTTTTGGGCTCTGGCTTTTCTATTTTCTTTGTGGGCCCCTTTACTTGCTCGGCGGCCAGCTTGCCATTTTCCCGAAGAATATCATTTTCCTTTCTGGCGTGCTGCTCGATTCTCTCCATTAATTTTGCTAGCGTCTGCACTGGACTCATGTTTAGGGACTTACGTAGCTCCCCCCGAACAGGCAAACCTGTCTTGAAAGTGGCAATGGCATATTCCTCACTACATCCTTCAATTTCGTTAAAGGTCTCCCAATATTTCTTTGCATATGTCCTGATCGGCTCGTCCTCGCCTTGCTTCATAAAGGAAAGGCTTTCAAATGTTTTTGGAGCTTTTCTGCTCGTCAAAAACCGTGCAGTGAATTCCTCGGCCAACTGCACCCATGTTCGGATGGAGCGTGATCCCAATCTGTGAAACCAAGATAAAGCAATCTTCCCTAAACTTGATGGGAACATCTTGCACATAATTGCATCATCTCGTTCATGCATAAACATTGCCTGCTGGTAATGCTGTATATGTGCCACGGGATGAGCATCTGTCTCGTAGAGGATGAACGTTCCGTGTTTTACTCTGGATGGCAACCTTGCCTCCTGTAACTTTTTTGCAAAAGGAGAGGATGCTATATTCCGAAGTGCTTTCCGTGCTGCTTCTCGTGCAGTCATGGTTTCATCCTCTGGTCCTTTTTTGGATCTAGTTCTTTCCCAGTCGGAATCAGGTCTCTCATACCTGTCCCTGTGATGTTTCCTACTCCCTTCCTCCTCAGGGGTAGAGCTTCGACCTTCGTTTCTCCTTTTTCTCGGAGAAACCCTCGTTCGTTCGGGTGTTCGGTTCTTGCTTCTTCCCTTCCGTGGAGAAGCTTTATGTCGTCTTGGGGTCAGACTTCTGCTTCTGCTCCTTCTTCCTCGTGAAGGAGCCTTTTGGTACTGTACCAAAGCATATTCACTGCCTCTAGAATTTCTTCGAGATAGTCCGGAGTCCTCCGGATGCTCCCTGATCCTCTCTAGTTCTCTGATCTCATATTCTCGTTTTTTGATCAAACGAGCATACTCTTCGATCTCTTGTCTCTTTTTATCAAGAACGTCTTCGCTACGGTATACACTTCTGGAGTGTGCAATCGATTCATCCCCTCGATGGGATTTAGTCCTTCTTGTGGACTTTGATGCCGTCTCTCCATCTCTATTTTTGGAGTTACCGTGAATGGTAAGAGGGTGGCCCTTACTCGCGGTCCTCTTGTGTCCTCCTTCGGGCTTTTTCGGAGCCCCGGGTGGAGATTTATCTCCTCCTCCAATTAACACGTCCTTTGGATCGTGTGGTGTTGCTGGATCCACTTCCACCATGGTCATATTTTAAAGGGAACTCTTTCGTTTCCCACAGACGGCGCCAATTGTAGGTGGAGAAATTCTACCAATGCTTTATTCAGTATCGGATTGTTACGGCTTATTTATGCCTCTTTGCCAGAACCCTAATTTGTCGTCGGAAACCTAATCTGCAAAACAGACAAGGAGTGAGTGCACCTTTGCCTCTCGTGGCAAAGGCCCTCCGATGCCAAAGTTAGTATCACGTACTAGCAATTGAACCCTAATTATCAGTAGGAAAGCAATATGGATGTAGAATATTGCGTACCTCTTTTCTCTGAGTTTACCTCGTATTTATAGATTCATAGATGCTTGTTGTCCAAGTATCCGTATTGCCCTAGGTTTCCTACCTCATATAGGAAACCCAGGATATCTTGGATTCTCGTTCCCTTATCAATTCATTACCTTAGTCCTTTTTTGGACTCTTTTCCATAATGAGCCGAACATCCCATTCCTGTTGGGTATCTTTTACAGATCGTACATTCTCGGGATCTCATTCTTTAACGGAATACTACTGTTTCTGGACTCTTCCAGAATGTTCTCTCTATCTCAACATCTGATAGGACTTCTTCCTTGTTCGGCCGACTCATGGCCGAACAGATGGCCTGGACCAGTTACCTCACATGTAACTGGCCCTTCTATTAATCTGGACCATTCCTTTCTTCAGGAGTTCTTCTCCTGTTCGGCTCTCTCATAGCCGAACAAGGTATTTTGAACAGTGACTTCACATGTCGCCTTCCTTTTATTTCGGTCCAATATCTTCTGAGGTTACACTATACTGAGAATAGTATAACCTCTCTGGACCAATGACTTCTCGTGTCACCGATCAATCGTGTTGTCCTTTTATAAGTTCCATGCTCGGGTGCTTCTTGGGCCTACTCGGGAATACCTCCCTACAGCCACGGTCTCAGACTATGGAGGAAAATTCTCGTTGATTGCAGAAACATTTACGCGAGGAAAAAAAAATAATAATAACATGCATGGAATTAATCATTTGCACAATAATTATCTAAATTAAAATTGATTATTAAAGAAAATGAAATTGAAATAATATTACAGAATTTTTTATTTATAAAAAAAATTTCGGAATATTACAACCTATCCCCCTTAACAAATTTCATCCTCGAAATTTATGGTGCACTCTCTACAGGGAATAGTTCCTTGTAATTCTCTCTCATTACATCTTCTCTCTCCCATGTGCTTTCTTCAATGCCATGGTGTTTCCAGAGTACTCTTACTAGTTTGATTGTCTTACCTCTGATGACCTTCTCTCCATGATCCTGGATTGCAATAGGTCTCTCCTCAAATGTTGTGTCCTCGTCGACAGTGACATCTTCCCAGTTGATGATGTGGGAAGGGTGGGCCATGTACTTCCTAAGCATGGAAACATGAAATACATTGTGCACCTTGTCAAGTTGCGGTGGCAGTGCTAGCCTGTACGCGACTCCTCCAATCCGTTCGAGAATCTCAAATGGTCCAATGTAGCGCGGCGATAGCTTCCCTTTCTTTCCGAATCTGATGACTCCACGTCTAGGTCTGATCTTGAGGAAGATGTGGTCACCAACAGTGAACTCCAAAGGCCGCGTTCTCTTGTCAGCATAACTCTTTTAGCGGCTCTGTGCAGTCTTGATTCGCTGAGTAACAACTTTGACCTTTTCATTTGTCTCCTTGACAAGATCTGGCCCGAGTAGGTGCATCTCTCCCACTTCGGTCCAGCAGACCGGCGATCTGCAAGGGCGTCCATATAGTGCTTCAAATGGTCCCATTTCTATGCTTGCCTGGTAACTATTATTGTAAGCGAACTCCACTAAGGGTAAATGTCGCTCCCAGCTTGTAGGTGGAGAAATTCAATTAGAGCTTGAGAGGGCACTGGACTGTAACGGCTTATTCGTGCTTCTTCATCGGAACCCTAATTTGTCGTCTGAACCCTAATCTGCAAAATAGACAAAGGGTGAGTGCACCTTTGCCTCTTGTGGCAAAGGCCCTCCGATGCCAAAGTTAGTATCACGTACTAGCAATCGAACCCTAATTATCAGTAGGAAAGCAATTGGAATGCAGTATATTGCGTACCTTTTTCCTCAAAGTTTACCTCGTATTTATAGATTCATAGATGCTTGTTGCCCAAGCATCACTGTCACCCTAGGATTCCTATCCCATAAAGGAAACCTAAGATATCAAGGATTCTCGTTTCCTTTATCAGTTTGCTACTTTAGTCCTTTTAGGATTCTTTTCCATAATGAGCCGAACATCCCATTCTTATTGGTATCTTTTCGAGATCCTACATTCTTGAGATCTTATTCCTTAACGGAATACCACTGTTTCTGGACTCTTTCAGAATGTTCTCTCTACTTCAACATCTGATAGGACTTCTTTCTTTGTTCGGCCGTCTCATGGCCGAACAGAGGGCCTGGGCCAGTTACCTCACATGTAACTGGTCATTTATTAATTTTTTGGACCATTCACTCCTCCTGTTCGGCTCTCTCATAGCCGAACAAGGTACTTTGAACAGTGGCTTCATGTGTCACTTTCCTTTTATTTCGGTCCAATAACTTCTCAGGTTATACTGAACTGAGAACAGTATAACCTCTCTGGACTAATGACTTCTCGTGTCACCGGTCAATCGTGTTGACCTTTCATAAGCACCATGCTCGGGTGCTTCTTGTGCCTGTTCGGGAATACCTCCCTACATAGCTTCCTTTGAAATCCAGAATGCAAGCTTGAAGCATATCCTCCAGAGTCTGAATTGTCCTCTCGGATTGTCCATCTGTCTGCTGATGAAAGGCTGTGCTCATCCTGAGATCTGTTCCCAGTGCTTTCTGTAAACCTTGCCAGAATGCTGATGTGAATCGAGGCTCTCGATCAGACACAATCGACACTGGTACTCCATGCAATCTGATGATCTCCTTGATGTACAGTCGGCTGAGAGAGTCCATGGAGTTTGTCATTCGCACTGGTAGGAAGTGTGCGGACTTTGTTAGACGATCGGCGATTGCCCAGATAGCATTGTGGTTGTTTACTGATCTAGGCAATCCAGTGACGAAATCCATGATGATGTGTTCCCATTTCCATCTTGGAATTGGAAGAGACTGTAACTGTCCTCCTGGCTTCTGGTGCTCGGCCTTCACCTGCTGACACGTGAGGCATGTAGAGACATACTTAGCCACGTCATCCTTCATTCCACTCCACCAATATTGGCGGCGTAAATTGTGATACATCTTGTTGCCTCCTGGATGTACAGCAAAATTGGAATGATGGAACTTCTTCAGAACTGCTTCTCTGAGAGTCCCTATGTCTGGTACGAATATTCTGTCTCTGAATCTCAAGCTCCTATCAGGGTGAACTATCCATCCAATAATTGTTTTGTTGTTCGCCATTTGATATTGAATAAAGTCGCACTCCTGATCGAAAGTCTGGGTGAGTAGGATTTCTCGGTGCAATGCTGGTGTAGCAATCACGGCGAATAAGCATGCTCTACTAGATTCTGGAGACGCTTGAAGTCTGAACTCATTGATTTCCTCAATCATCTTCCATTCTCGGCCATACTCGCCACTTGTCCTCTGACCTTGCGGCTAAGTGCATCAGCCACTACATTTGCTTTGCCCGGATGATACGACAAAGTGAACTTGTAGTCTTCCATGTACTCCATCCATCGTCTTTGGCGCAGATTCAATTCTTTTTGAGTGAACAGATATTTCAGACTCTTGTGATCCGTGAACATTTCAAATTCTTCTCCGTACAAGTAATAACGCCATGACTTGAGAGCGAATATTACTGCTGCTAATTCCAAATCGTGCGTAGGGTAGTTTCTTTCATGCGGCTTCAATTGGCATGAGCCGTATTCTATAACTTTCCCATTCTGCATAAGCACACATCCAAGTCCATCTCTCGAGGCATCACAGTATACAGAATATCCCACATTTCTCTCAGGAATGATCAATATCGGCGCACTGGTCGATCTCTTTTTCAATTCCTGAAATGAATTCTCACACGTTTCATCCCAAACAAACTTAACTCCCTTCTGAGTCAGTCGAAACATGGGTTTAGACAAAACTGAGAAATCCTGAATGAACCGTCGGTAGTAACCAGCTAACCCCAAGAAACTTCGAATCTCAAACACTGACGTCGGTCTCTTCCAATTCAAAACGGCATCGACTTTGCTGTTGTCAATGGAGATCCCTTTCTCTGACACAACATGTCCCAAAAATTTCACCTCTTTCATCCAATACTCGCACTTGCTAGACTTAGCATACAATTGATTGTCTCTAAGGGTTTGTAGTACGATCCTCAAATGTTCCTCGTGTGCTTCCTCTGATGATGAGTAAATCAAGACATCATCGATGAAGACCACCAAAAATTTGTCCAAGTATGGCTGAAAAATCTTGTTCATCAGGCACATGAACACTGCAGGTGCATTGGTCAACCCAAACGGCATCACTAGAAACTCATAGTGACCGTATCGAGTTCGGAATGCGATCAAATGAATATCTCTATCCCTGATACGCAACTGATGATATCCGGATCTCAGATCAATCTTTGAGAAGTAAGTTGACCCTCTCAGTTGGTCAAACAAGTCATTGATTCTCGGTAGTGGGCATCTGTTCTTGATTGTCACACGGTTCAATTGTCTGTAGTCAATGCATAACCGTAAAGTCCCTTCCTTCTTCTTGACAAATAGGGCCGGGGCTCCCCAGGGTGATGTACTTGGTCGAATGAAACCCTTGTCCAACAATTCTTGCAATTGAATCTTCAATTCTTTCAATTCTGCTGGTGCCATTCTGTACGGTGCCATGGATATTGGTGTAGTACCCGGTTGAAGCTCAATAGTGAAATCTATCTCCCTCTGTGGAGGTAGTCCAGGTAATTCCTCAGGAAATACATCTTCATACTCACACACCACTCGAGGTAAGTCTAAGTCCATCTGATCATTCTCTTGAAGTGACAGGCTAGCCAACAATCCCAATAGTTGATTTTGCCATCTTGACCGGTGCGTTGATGAAGTGGAAGCGGGATCTTGCCTATCCCCTTTAAATTTAAAGCATGTCCCATCCTTCAAATAAGCTGTCACCATTTTGCGATGACAATCTATGATAGCCCGATGGGCAGAAAGCCAATCCATTCCCAAGATCACATCGAAGTCCACCATATCAATAACTTTGAGGTCACATGTAATCCGCAGTCTGGAGACTTCTATCTCACACCCTTTACAGACTAGTCCTATAGATATCTTACCCCCCAACAGTGAAGTAACTTGCATTGTTGTTCCTTGGGGTTCTGTTTCTAGTTTGAGTGATGTCATGCATGCAATAGATATAAACGAGTGCGATGCTCCAGAATCAAATAAGGCATGTACACAGGTGTTGAAAAGTACAAGTGTACCTTGTATCATGGAGGGATCAGCCTGTTCCTCCTCTATATGTAGTGCAAAGATTCTGCCAGCTCCGCTTGCCTGGTTGTTTCCCGTTGGTGCTCTACTCGCTGTATTGTTCTAGTGCGGGCGACTTTGCTACTGGTTCTGTGCTTGATTCTGGTACCACCCAATTCTTGGCGGGTTTTGATTATTCTGGTTCTGATTCCACCCAATCCTTGGTGGAGTCTGATTGTTCTGGTGTTGAGCAGGTCTTGGTGGAAACTTGGGCTGATTCCCAAAGTTGTTGTTCTGCAGTTTGGGGCACTGATTCCTAAAATGCCCTTCCTCATAGCAGTGAAAGCAGCGGATTGGTCCGCGGTTTTGGGTTTGACTTTGTCCAAATCCCTGACTTCTCTAGGATTGCACCTGCTGTTGTTGGCGGTTGTTGCTGTTGTTCTGAGAGTACGGCTTTTGGTTAGCATACCCCTTGTTGTTATTATTATGGCTGTTGTTACGAACCGGCCCTCCAGATGATGATCCTCCTTTCTTGAGGTTGTTCCATACAACCTTGGAATCAGCGTTCTCACGCTCCATCGTGAGTGCACACTGGACAGCCGCAGCAAATGTACGGTGGCCTTGAGATACCACACTCTTTCGGATGGAAGGGTGGAGTCCCTAAGCGAACTTCTTTGCCCGCTTAGCAAGAGTTGCCACTAGGCTGGTGTCATGTCGCGCTAAAGTCTCAAAATGCGTGACATACTGTGAGACGGTCATCGTCCCCTGCTCCAGGTCCATGAATTCTCGCGACATCGCATCTCTTATTGGTTCCGGGAAATATTTCTCATTGAAAAGATCTTCGAACTGTTGCCACGTCATGGTTGCGACATTGTTGGTGGCCTTTATTAGATCCCACCAATGATCAGCTTCTCCCTGTAGCTGAAAGGCAGCTAGAGCGATGCGGTCCCCTGTATTCGTGATACCCATTGTGTCCAGAAACTTGGTGATCTACTTTAGCCAAGCCTCGGCGGCTGTGGGGTCAGCTTCTCCACTTCAAACTGGTGGACGACGCTTGCAAAAGGCATCCAATAGCTGGTCTCTGTTCCTAGGCTGCTGCCACTGCAGCGGCTATCACTGCAGCGGCTATCACTTGTGCCAATTGCGCTACATCAAGCCCTCCGAGATTTCCATTGGGGTTGTTGTCATTATTTCCGCCACTGGTGCTAGCGTGATGGCGGTTATTTCCATTGTAGCCAAAGTGTCCGTTTCCCGAGCGAGTGTTCAGCATCTACAAGTGTTCGAAATTCTAGTCAAGAGGGGGCCTATAATTAGAGTTTGAAAATATTCGAACTATTGATAAAAGCATATATAACAATTAGAAGTCAAGCCTATGTTTTCTCACCATACGTTCTGAAATATATATAATACTGAAAAATTTGACTTGTAGTGAAATACTTAGGAAAACAACGGCTAAGATTACGCTCACGGCTATGATCTACCCAATCTACCCAAGTCCGAGGGGTTAAACCTATGCTCTGATACCATGTTGTGACGCCCCGATTTTCTAAGGAATTTCGGAAGCAGTAATTAGTGATTTTTCATAAAAAAGATTAATTTAATTAAACTTTATTACCATAACTAAGTACGATTATTGCATAATAAAATTTTTATTTATTACAGACCCAAATTTTGAAATACTAAATTAACAAACATAAAGTCTGACATTTATTTAGAAATCAACTCCAGAGCGACTTCTAGTTCTGATACGGATTCCAAGCATATTCTGCCTCAGTCTCCGCTCCTGGGATCTCTCCTGTATTATACGGGTCCGCCTCGTAAGGCTGCTCCTCTGTGTCACCGAATCCTGCACTCTCTGGCAAATCTAGCAAATTGATCGCCAAAGCAATCGATTTGCCAGAATACAAATGTATCCGTGAGTGATAAATCACTCAATAGGTATCTTTAAACCCATTAACCCATAACATACAAGCAATATCATAACAAAGAGCTGGCAGATGCATTT
This sequence comes from Rhododendron ovatum, assembly GCA_019656835.1. Lineage (NCBI taxonomy): Eukaryota > Viridiplantae > Streptophyta > Magnoliopsida > Ericales > Ericaceae > Rhododendron > Rhododendron ovatum. The sequence continues at coordinate 19,410,661 of CM033801.1, read as the reverse complement.
AATAAAGTTGCAACAAAAAGTAGTATTTTATGAATTATTTTTGCCTTTATGTAAATTCTAGATTTCTCCACCAAGAGAACTACTCCTCCCAAACAACCTCTGAACTATAGCAACTCTGCTGATTTATCCTCTCCTTGCTTGCCCAGCCTGGGGTCCCAGACGAATAAGACCAAACTACATGTCGGGTCAAACTCGGTTGTACCATCACAAGAAGCGAATGATAAACCAACCAACCGCGAGATGATACCCATACTCCGGTTTCAACCAATAGAAACACCCCCGGAAATTCCGGAAGATAAATCCAGCAGTGCCATATTCAGGGTTCGCGCGATATATCAAAATCCACTGGTCTTAAACCACAAGTACCAATACCGTTATCCATTCTTTCAGTAATCAACGGTCCTCGGCCACTTTGGCTATCTCCTGACCGTAACTGTCACAATAGTGACTATCAACATTTCACTTTCCTTAGATTTTAACGTCTAATCATTTATTCAAGTCTCGAATACCACCCAACAAGCCTATTGTCCAAATTCTACATTCACGTACACGACATCAATTTATTGATAAACCATCATAAACAATCAATTCACTAGCGGCTCAACAGTAACAAGTAACGTTTTGACCATATGTCCGCATGTGACTAATTACGACCGTACCTTCTAAATTAGTCATGTACAGAGTAATTAAATTAGCAATCTTAGAAAATTAAGTAAACTATTGGATAGAAATCACGGAATTTTTAGAAACTTAACAATTCATGGGAGGACTTAATGAATGAATTGAACAATTCTTTTTTTTTTTTTTAGAACAGAAATATAAATGGTCATTATATATTTTTGGAGTAACATGATAATGATGTTAGGCATTTAAATCTTTATGCAAAACTTCTACTCTTATGGTGAGACAGTCACAATATAAACAAACTCTCCAATTAACAGTTGATTAATCAATACTAATCAAAGATCAAGATGTCAGGCAAAATAAATGAGGACAAGGTATTATAACTAAACAATTTAGGAAGCTTAGTCACAACTAATATTAAGCTGGTTAGTAAAATCAGTTACTAATCCCAAGTATAGGAATCGTTGACCGCTTCACAATATTTTTTTAAAAGAGAACCAAATGTTCGGTTGAGCTGGACTTGGAAGGAAGTATTGGGGGAACTTGGAAAAGAAAGAAACAAAGCATTAAAACTCTCTGGTTCGCAGCTTCGACGGAAACTGAAATTTTTTTTTTTATTTTTTTATTGGGCTTTGTTCAAGCCCCTAATCTAAGTCGTATGCACCTAAATATACTTAGGGAGAATGGAGAATGGAGAATGGAGAAAGAGATATCTACCTTCGGTTTCGGGTTTAGAGTGATTTTTCAGAAGATTTCGGTAATGGCCGAGGTTGAGGATAGTGATGGTGGGGACCTCCGGTATGGCTTTGAATTGTTGTGAGGATAGATTAGAGATGATGGAGGGAATGAATGGAAGCTTGAATTCGGATTCGGGTGGTGTGAGGAAAGAAACTCACTTTCACACTCTCTCTAAAACTCCATTGAAATGGAGCACTCTCTCTCTCTCTCTCTCTCTCTCTCTCTCTTTACTGGAATGCAGGAGGGAGTGTGTGAGTGTGCACTGTGATTTTCGTATGAGGGAGGTGGTGTATGTGCATGTATATGTTTATAGGAGTGGGAAAGAATTTGGTGAAAATAAGGGGTGTAGGGTGGTATGGGACCTGCTGAAATTTGCAGGGGAGTAGTAATTTCTCTGTGAGAAATCAGAGGAGGAGGTAGGAGAAGTGGCGTTGAAATGAGTGAAGGGGTGATAAGGTGTGTGGGGTGGTGTATAAATAATGGAGGAGATGATCTCTGGAAGGGGCAGAAGCAATAAAGGTGGGGAGGAAAAATATTATCTCGGGCGCGAAAATGTGTCACGCAGTATACGAAGGTTCGGGTTTCGATTTCGGTAAAATATACGAATATTATCGTAGCGTAACAAAAACATACCGGAGTTAGCTGCGGTCTCAGACTATGGAGGAAAATTCTCGTTGATTGCAGAAACATTTACGCGAGAAAATAATAATAATAATAATAATAACATGCATGGAATTAATCATTTGCACAATAATTATCTAAATTAAAATTGATTATTAAAGAAAATGAAATTGAAATAATATTACACAATTTTTCATTTATAAAAAAAAATTCGGAATATTACAAAAACTGTCAATCTCGCCACTCCTGAAAAACCATAAAAACGTTGAACCCTTTCTTTTCTTTTTATAAACAAAAAAAAAACTCTCGCGCAAGAACGAAGAAAAGATTGTGGGCTGCAACCAAAGCACTTGTTAATCTCGCCTCTCTGTCTCTATTTTACTCTCTGTGCTCGTCACTCCATATATGACCTAATAGTCGTATATATATATATATATATATATATATATATATATATATATATATATATAGACAGATCCAGGAAAAAACAAACGAGCCCCCTTTCTCTTATATATAATAGTATTTATATTGATAACGGATTCTCCGGTGAGTAAATGATATATATGGAAAACATGATTTTTTTCGGAAAAGGTAAATCACCTAGTCAAAGGGAATTAAAACGATTAAAGAGTGTATATGTAAGAATTTTAAGTAAGAAAAACCCCTGAATCAGTAAATAAGACCAAAATGATTTTGAGCTCGATAATGCTATGCATGAGATGTCGTGCAATGATTTTACCTCTCACGCAATTGGATCGATTTCACAGCGGTCAACTTGGCGCAGATAATGGGAGGAGCATCGAACGAGAAACTACCCCCTAATTAACCTACCCATTACAATCAAACGGAATTGATAGAACAAACACAAATAGAGGTTTTGAACAACCCCAGAAAGTGCCAAAATATCTAACAATCTCCACCTTTGGCATTTCCGGGACAAAACCAACATAAAGGAAAAATACAATTGAAAGAAGTAAACACTAGCCTAAACTAGGTCTATCTAATGAAGCTTGAGTTGCACTTCCAATGCCTGCAAAGATAGTTCAACAAAAACTATGCGACAAAATATATGTTTTGAAAAATAGAATGGGTCAACGTAATTTAATAATAGACGACAAAACAACATTATATTCTAAAGCATGAAAAACTTGATCAGTGATTCATCAATAATATAATTCTCCCCTTATAAATATCCCCAATGAACGATAGCACTCAAAAATTCTCTATCTTTATGCAAGACTCAACGACACATATCACTCTCCATTACTCCCCAACCCATGATCATAAAAACTCTCCCCCTTTTTGGCACGGAAAAACAAAGCGAAAAAGTATATAGCCGAGTGAGACACATGCAACCTGAAAGCATACAAGAGAATCATACGATATGCAATAACAAGAATCACATAGGCAAGATGGCTATAAGAGAAATGCATCGAATGAAAATTTAAGACCGTATCAACTCATGAAGCAGAATGATGCAGATCAAAGAATGGACAGAATACCGTGCTCAAGCAAATGAATGTGAAGCGTAAACGCCGTGCATGAGGAGCAAGAAAACTTATCAAGGACTAAGTGGGCGCTATAATCTTATCTCAAGAAAGGTTTAAACAAGACTATCACAAGGAAGTCAAACCAGAAACGCTCGGACCTAGGAACTTAAGCACAGACCTCATCGGTTGTTTTAGACTCGAGATTAGCGACTTACACCTAGCCTTGTGGGGCTAAGGACTAGGCAGCTATAACCTCAAAGGTGAAGAGACAAATGTAAATAAACCCCCTCTTGTTTTTTTAAATAGGGGTATTGTTCCTTTTTTTTTCTTTTTTTTCTAACCAATAGACAAGAAATAAAAGAAAGTCTCATTTTGATTTTTCCAAACCTTAGAGGTGCGTTACACACTAATCCATAGGCGGCCCATCTCATAAGGAGTCAAATGAGGGAAAGCATCCCTAGGTAAACAACGAACATGTGGTCAATCAAAGTGATTAGTTAAGATAAACCCAACTGAGACTCAATAGAGACCACTTAAACAATGTAAGTTTACTAGCTCCAAGTGAGATTGTGTGCATAGAAACATGAGCATGGGATTCGAATACCAAAACAGAGAATAACATCACTATGTAACAGATTGATATGATCGAAAAAAGAATGTGATTCGATACATTATTCTCAAAGGCATAAACAAATGTGAAACTGATATCAAAATAGCACATGATTCCCAAGCACGCACAAGACATTGCAAGCACACACATGATTAAAAAAATTTTGATTCAAAATAAGACAAATATATATATATATATATATATATATATATATATATATATATAAATAAATAAATTACTACCAAGTACATAAAGACACATGGCAACTCAAAATTAAATGCATTCAAAACAAGCATATGAGATGACATGTGATCCCACACACAATCTAATCCAGAGAAATTAAACAAAGAGATTTCCTAAGGTACTCAAACCTAAGAGAATCTAAAGGCTTAGTGAAAATATCCGCTTTTTGATCTTGTGTGGGTATAAACTCAAGTGCCACGACACCATCTTCAACCAAATCATGAATAAAATGATGACGGATGTCGATATGTTTAGTCCTAGAATGTTGGACTGAATTTTTAGAAATATTAATGGCACTTGTGTTATCGCAAAAACCAGTCATTACACCTTGAGATAGACCATAGTCTTGAAGCATTTGTTTCATCCATAAAAGTTGGGTGCAACAACTACCAGCGGCAATATATTTTGCCTCTACGGTGGACAACGAAACACAATTCTGCTTCTTGCTATGCCAAGCAACCAAGCAGTTTCCCAAATAGAAACAACCACCGGAGGTACTCTTCCTATCATCCGCGCTTCTAGCCCAATCGGCATCGGAAAATGCGGCTAAGTCCACATTAGTACCCTGAGGATACCAAAGACCAAGCGTGGAAGTGCCCTTAACATAACGTATAATTCGCTTGACAGCAATCAAGTGAGACTCTTTAGGGTCAGATTGATAGCGGGCACACACTCCAACACTAAACGAAATATCAAGACGACTAGTAGTAAGATATAATAAGCTTCCTATCATACTACGGTAAAGCGTGGAGTCAACACTAGCGCCCTCAATATCTTTAGCAATTTTAACGGTGGAACCCATGGGAGTACGAGTACTCTTGGAATCTTCCAAACCAAATTTTTTGACTAATTCTTTCGCATATGTGGATTGGGACAAAAATATCCCATCGTTCAACTGACGAATTTGAAATCCTAGAAAGTAAGTCAATTCTCCCATTAGGCTCATTTGAAACTCATGGGACATTTGTGCCCCAAATTGTTTCGCATGCCGCTCATTTGTGGAACCGAACACAATATCATCAACATATATTTGAGCAATTAAAAGGTCGCTTTCAATTTTCTTCAAAAATAAGGTTCGGTCTACTCCCCCTTTCACAAAGCCGGTATTTAAAAGATGATCGGTTAAACGTTCATACCAAGCTCGAGGGGCTTGTTTAAGGCCATAAAGGGCCTTACGAAGGCGGTACACATGATCAGGAAATGAAGGATCAATAAACCCTTTAGGTTGTTCCACATACACCTCCTCCTTAAGGTCACCATTCAAAAAGGCACTTTTAACATCCATTTGAAATAATTTAAAATTAAAATGAGATGCAATGCCAAAAAGTAACCTTATTGACTCCATTCTTGCTACGGGGGCAAAGGTATCATCGAAATCAATTCCCTCAATTTGGGTGTACCCCTGGGCAACTAACCTAGCCTTATTACGCACAACTATGCCATCTACATCTTTTTATTTTTAAATATCCAATTAGTGCCTATGACGTTAGTGTGAGAGGGTCTTTGTACTAAGTACCAAACATCATTCCTCACAAATTGTTGTAGTTCTTCTTGCATGGCTCCTATCCAATAGTCATCTCCTAAGGCCTCTTTTACCCTTTTTGGCTCTAATGTGGACGTGAAACACACATAATTGATCTCATTCCTAATTTGCCTCCTAGTTTTCATCTCATCATTGGGTTCTCCTATGACTTGGCTAATGGGATGGTTAAGCTTTACTCTAGCCGAGGGTTCTTTGGCAGAGAAAGGAACTAAGTTGTGTTGACCTAACTCCTCATCTTTTAAAGGCTCATCTACCTCAACCTCACTATCTTTTTCAACTCTCTCATCCACACTCGTAGGAATGTCAACAACCTCTTTAGAAGAAACTCCCTCATCTAAACCATTGGATTGAAACTCCTCCTCAAAAATTTCCCAACTCCCCTCATCATGATCATTAACCTGAGGGACTGACTCATCAAGTGTGGTATCGTCAACAACCACATTGGCCGACTCAACTAGGGTAGAGGTGCGTATATTATATACTCTAAATGCTCTACTCGTGTTGGAATAGCCTAAAAAGATACCATCGTCACTCTTTGAGTCAAATTTGCCTAAGGACTCACTATCTCTCAAAATATGACATTTACTACCGAACACCCTAAAATACTTCACTGAAGGCCTCTTACCATTCCAAATTTCATAGGGTGTAAGAGTTGTCCCTGGTCTAACATAGACTCTATTTATAGTATAGCACGCAGTATTAATAACTTCAGCCCAAAGGTTTCTAGGGACGCGTTTGGCATGAAGCATAACTCTCGCCATCTCTTGAAGGGTTCTATTCTTTCTTTCAACAACCCCATTTTGTTGGGGTGTGCGAGGTGCGGAGAACTCGTGCTTTATACCCTTTTTATTACAATATTTTTCAATGTCGGAGTTCTCAAACTCACAACCATGATCACTGCGGACTTGTGTGATAGTGTACCCTTTCTCATTTTGAATACGTTGACAAATAGTTTTGAAACAAGCATAAGCATCAGATTTTTCTCTAAGAAAACCAATCCATGAGAAGTGAGAAAAATCGTCAACTATAACCAGAATATATCGCTTGCCCCCTAAACTTTCAGTACGTGAGGGTCCCATCAAGTCCATGTGAAGTAACTCTAAACATTTTGTGGTTGCAACTAAATTTGTCTTTTTATGAGGGCTTTTTATTTGTTTGCCCTTCATGCAACCACCACACACAAGCCCTTGCCCATTGGCAAGTTTGGGCACTCCCCTCACAATCTCGTTCTTGGTTATTCGATGCAATTCTGGAAAATTTACGTGTCCTAAACGTTGGTGCCAAATTTCTACATCATCAAGCAAGACTCGATGACACACAATAGACCTTGCAGTTTCAACACAATAACAATTATCCGAAGATCGAATACCTTTAACCACACACACACCCTTAGCATCTATAATAGAGCAATTATCTTTAGAGAAATTACTTCATGCATATTATCACAGAATTGCCCTATGCTTAACAGGTTAGCTTTTAAACCCTCAACATATAACACATTATCTATCAGAGGGATTCCGGGTGCGTTTACGGTGCCTTGTCCTACAATTTTACCTGTATTACCATCGCCAAATGTGACAAAACCACCATTATACTTCTCTAGCTTAGCAAAGAAAGATTTATTTCTGGTCATGTGTCTAGAACATCCACTGTCTAAGTACAAAGCGCAAGCATCATGTGCCCGAAAAGCAGTGTGTGCTACATGACAAATGACATCGACTCTCTTCCATGTTTGCTTTGGTTTGGTGTTCACATGCGATGTGTGACCGCGTGTGATATGTCTTTCAACAATCCTATTAGTCTTTCCATTGTTATTAGCCAAATTTGACAACTTTTTGATTTCCTCGACGAGGTGAGAAGTTTGATTCGCCAACTGACTCAATGTCTTTTGAAAATTCTCATTCTTAATGTTTGTGGGAGACTGACGCACAACTTGAGGTCTTCCCACATTGGGTTGACCATACCAAACACTTTTATTAATTGGGGCTACTAATGGTTTCCCCTTTGTTCTCTGATTGTCCCTTCTAAGTGTATAACAAAAAGGTCGAATGCGACCTTGACCACCACAGTAGTGACAATGTAACGCCCCGAATTTTGGGTACGTTAAAAGGACATTTTATTCATAAAATCAAATGGAGTCTGGCTCGTTATTACAACAAACTTTCAACAGGAGTTCAATATTTACACAAATGAAGGAGGATTCTAAGGTTCCTAACTACAGCTCTTCTTGCTCCTCCGTCCTAGCCAGCTCCTCAGCTCCAAGGCTTCCACGGTGAACTGTTCATCTTGAATAACTACAAGGTCTGACACATTATACCGACGTCACCACCAATATAATATGTCAGGGTCACCAAAAGGCAACACCGTGAGTTACAACGCTCAATAGGGAAATCCTTACCCACCAACCTTAACTTATAAACAAGACTATACTAAAACATCAATTTCCACATGATACGTTTAAACACAGCTATCAATGACACATCCACATTCGTTAATCATCTATCGTTGGTGTCCAAGATTTCCGTGTTTCTCCTACGCGACTCATCGTAGACCGTGTCAACATTTTCATTTACAAAACAACCTTTGTAAATCATTTGAATTCAAAATCATTTGCATTGGCTCCGTACCGCGGATAACCAAGCTACACACTTTCAAAATCATTTGCATTGGCTCCGTACCGCGGATAACCAAGCTACACACTTTCGAAATCATTTGCATTGGCTCCGTACCGCGGATAACCAAGCTACACACCCAACCTCGGTTCCGCCGCGTCGGGTTCCCGAGTATCCTCACAATGGTTCCGCCGCGCCGGGCTCCCATTGGCACACAATTGCATTGGCTCCGTACCGCAGATAACCAAGCTACACACCCAACCTCAGTTCCGCCGCGCCGGGTTCCTGAGTATCCTCACAATGGTTCCGCCGCGCCGGGTTCCCATTGGCACACATTTGCATTGGCTCCGTACCGCGGATAACCAAGCACACACCCAACCTTGGTTCCGCCGCGCCGGGTTCCCAAGTATCCTCACAATGGTTCCGCCACGCCGGGTTCCCATTGGCATACACACACACATCTAACTCACATAATGCACCCAAAACCGGTCATTATGTAGTTTCAAAATATTTCCTCCCTCGAATACACACTTTTTCATCTTTGTTAACACACCCTAGGTGCCATGTCTCTACTATCTTGTTTCTCGTGTCACGTTTATCATGCATAGACTCCGTGGCGTAAGACATTCCATACAACAAGTACTTTATCAAATCTCATAATGAATACAACAAAATTATCCAACTTTTGACCACATAACATGTTTGAATCATAATAACAACATCATGCATCTTTATAGTCTCACAAAGATAACCTTATCTACTTCACATATAACGTTCAAAGTTACTTTCTAATGAACTTGTTTGATACAAAACTACTTTATACCTAGATAGAAGGTAAGTATAACTACTTGGGACGGAAGTTAAGGAAATCCTACTTATATGTGGGGTGGACGATAAGGATAACTACCGTTCTTTCTTAGCAATTCAAAACGACAACGTTATACGTGAGTAAGTAAGTACATAGTAAGTAAATACGGAGTAAGTAAGGAGTAAGTAAGATTTTTCCTTACAATATACGTGGGGTGGAAGATAAGAAGATCCTACTTATACGTGGGGTGGACGATAAGGATAACTACCGTTCTTTCTTAGCAATTCAAAACGACAACGCTATACGTGAGTAAGTAAGTACATAGTAAGTAAATACGGAGTAAGTAAGGAGTAAGTAAGATTTTTCCTTACCGTTCTTCTAGGCGGTAGTAACGGCTTACGGAAGGTTAGTCGGCGGTCGGAAAGTACGTTGGTGGTCGGACGGAGTAACGTCCTACGGTGGTCTCCGGTAGCTTCGAAAGAGAAAGGTTTCTCTCGAAACTTCTACTTGACTAACACTACTCTACTTTATGGATCGAAGGGTGGTCGGGTGGCGGTCTAGTGGCGGCTTAGGTTGAGTTTCTTGAAGAACACAAGAACAACTCAAGAGCAAGGAAGAACTAAGCAAGAACAAAGAAAGAACACAATTTTTCTAGAGAGAGAAGTTGCTAGGTGAAGGTGTGAGTTGAATGAGAAGCATGGGGTGCTATTTATAGGCAAAAATCTTGGGCTCTCCCTCCCTCTCATGGCCGGCCCTCTCTCTCTCCAAATCCTCCATGGATTTGTTCCATTAAGTCATCAATTCAACCTTTCAACCAAGTGATAGCCTTGTCCAATCATATCTTAGGTGTAAGGCTATGAAACCAACTAAGATCTTAGGCTTTCTAGGTAATTATAACCTAGGTTTAGCTTGTAGTCAAGGTCTAAGGCTAATAAAGGCTAGGGTTGTGTCATAAAGGTCCATCATAGGTTGTCTTTAGGCTTAAAAAGACTTAGGCCTAATAAGGTAGCTTGCAAGGCTAGGTTTAGTCCTTGGATTTGATCTTTGGAGGATTTGATGTAAGGAAAGGAGACAAGAGTACAAGATTTTGTTCTAAACAATAATAGAAGTACAATGGGAGAGTTGTGTTTGGTTAGGAGGAAGATTTAGGCTAGGAAGATTACACACCCAAGGATTTGAAAGGATGAGGAAGGTCAAGTCAAGGTACCACACAATTTCCTCTCTCTTTCCTCCTCTCTCTCTCTCCTCTCTCCCTCCTCTCTCTCGGGTTCTCTCTCTCTCTCTCTCTCTCTCTCGGGTCTTTCTCTCTCTCTCTCTCTCTCAAGTACACACACACACACACACACACACACACACATATATATATATATACACAATTGCAAGAAAGAATAATAAAGGTACAAAGTACTATATTAAAGAAACTCAATTTAGGCACATGTTGGATTTAAACAAATAAACTAGGGTACTTTGTAATCTAGGAAGATCAACTCCCAATAAATTAATCCAATTGGGTACAAAACCCCAATATAAAATAATATAGGAGTACTTAGGAAAATCTTAGGTTTAAAGGCTACTAAGTACTTACCAAATAAAATATGGGTACTTCATCACATGGGATTTTAGGAAAAAAGACTAGTTTAATAAGCCCATGTACTAGTTGAAAAAAAAATAATCCTTTTACCCAATGGATAATAAATCCCCTAACATTTATTGTCCAATGGACAATAGCTACTAGGGTACTTTTATTAGTAAAATAATCAAAAGTACTTTCAAAATAATTAAAAAAAATCTCTTTAAGTACTTTATTCAAATCTTTTATTAAACTCTTTTAATATAAAGAATTGGGTTTCTATTATCCAATGGATAATAGTTCCCCTAACTTTTATTGTCCAAAGGACAAAGAATAAAACCAAATTAATAAAAGAAAATAAATAAGTAATTTCTAGGGTGGAAAAAGGTTGACTAGTCAAATCAACTTTATTGGAAAGTTTTCTAGTCACATCGGTACTTTATTTGGTCAAAAATCTCTATTACCCAAGGGTTACTGACTTCCATAACAGTTATTATCCAATGGATAATAATTCCCCTTGCGGTTAATAACCATTGGACAAAAGAGTACAAGTACCTTTTATTTTAAAATAAGATTTTTGAAAAATACTACATGTACTTTTATAATAAAAAGTTTATTATCCAATGGACAAAAATTACCCTTGTGGTTATTAACCAATGGATAATGGAGGGGTGGAAGAATACCCAATAAACAAAGAATAAAAGTACTAGCACAAGTGTTTATAAACCCATTAAAATATTATATCCTTGTACTTACCAAAATATAATAAATAGGGCCTATTGTCCAATGGACAAAGATTACCCTAACCATTATGGACCAATAGGTAAAGGAAAAAGGTTCAAAAGTTTCAAAAGGTCCAAAAGGTTCATCGAGTAACTAGGTAAGTTGGTTGCTCGGTTCCTCCAACTAGTCGGTTGGAAAATAACTAAATTGGTCACGTAGGGTTTCTAGTCGAGAGTTTAACACATGACCAAAAATCTAATTATGACGAAAATAAACAAGAAGTCATATAGCCATTCAAGAGAAAATAAGCAATTTAAATAAAATTCAAATTTTTAACGAAATTTTTACTGACCAAAATTCAGGGGCGTTACAGACAAATAAACAAAATTTTCTTTTCAGGAACATGATTACTATTGTAAGCATTCTTAATGATGGTGGGAGATATAATAGAAGATTCAGGTTTATCGCTCACTACCTCATTCTTTGCAATATCAGATTTCACAAACTTGATTTCGTTCTTTGTGACCTTGTTAGCCATAGGTGTCAATGAAGGTGGATCAATAAACCCTAAGCCGCTTCTATTTCTAAACATACGTGTCATTTTGGCAATACGAGTTGCGTCACACTCATTACGCTTTATGGCCTCAGTGGCCTCCCTAAGGTCACGCTCCAATTCAAAAATCCTATCCTTAGACCCTTCGAGAGCCTTCAAGGCATCCACATGCTCTCTCTCAATTTTGGCAAACTTGTCTTTCAAATTAGCGGTATAGGTTTTTAATTCTTTAAGCTCGATGTTCTTAGATTCAATGTCATCACTAAGTTTGTTCCTCTCACCACTAATTTTCTCGATGACACTCATGAGTTCCTTTTTTTTCTTTTTCAATTTTACACCCTCGTTAAACAATTGATTATAGGCCTCATGAATAGAATCTATATCATCATCACTATTCTCACAGTCTTCGTCAGTCGAGACATACTTACTATCATCGCTAAGAGTTGTAGATAGTTCAACTGATTTGGGGGACGTAGGGGACTTAATGTTGGCAACAAGCATAGAATATCTAGGAGCTTCAGAACCCCCATCACTACTGTCATCACTATCGTCATCCCACGTAGCCTTATAACCCTTGGCCACTTTCTTTTTAAGAGTGTTTGCACACTCTGCTTGAACATGCCCAAAACCATGACACTCGTGACATTGTATACCTTGGGGTTTCTTGGATTTATCAATAGAAGATTTCTTTTCATTATCCCCAGAATTAAAATTCTTGCCCCCATTAGTCGAAGAAGAAAAATTTCCAGAATTATTATTTTTACGGAATTTGACAAATTTTCTGAATTTTTTAGCAAAGAAAGCAAGTTCTTCTTCATCAAGGTCATCATCACTCTCTTGTGTCACAAAAGATTCTTCTTTTGAAGATTTAAAAGCAATGCTTTTATTAGGCTTTAATGTAGGTTTCTTTGAGAGATGATTCAATTCCAACGTTTGAAGTTTACCTACAAGTTCCTCAAAAAGAATGTCATCAACTTTATCACTTTCTTCGATCGCAACAACCTTAGCCCTAAACCTCTCAAGAAGTGACCTAAGCACTTTTCGAAAGACTTTAAGATTAGGGATTGGTTCTCCTAATGCGTGGAAGGAATAAACGATGTCACTCAACTTAGTGACAAAACTATCAAATGTCTCATCTTCCTGCATTCTTAAATCTTCGAAACGTGTTGTAAGCATTTGGAGTTTTAAAGTTTTAACAATCTTAGTACCCTCGTGGGTGACTCGGAGAATATCCCAAGCCTCTTTTGCAGAAGTGCATGCGGAAATACGACTAAATTCAGTTTTACTCAATGCTCCATAGATGGCTCCCAAAGCTTTAGAGTTTGCCTCAAAACTTTCATTGTTAGCAGAATTCCACTCAGTGTCCTCCTTAGCCCTCATTTGTTTAGTCGTGGTGTCTTCTATGGTAGGGGCCTCATAGCCGTACCTAATAGATCTCCAAACCCTAACACCTAGGGAACTCAAATGCGTGGTCATACGGGCTTTCCAATACGGATAATCATTACCGTCAAAAAAGGTGGCCTCGAGTTTGAGGCTCCCTCTCGTGGTGCGTTCATGTCCATTATAATATAACCAGAATTAAACTCAGGTGGTTAAACCTAAATAGAGCAACCCGCTTTGATACCAATTGAAATTATGCGGAAGTGTTCAAACTACTCCTAGAGGGGGGATGAATAGGAGTTTTGATAAAAAAAATCACCAATTTTCTAATTTAAAAAATTAATATAGATGAACGGGTTGATTATTATGATTAATCCAAACCAAAAAACAAGTATTGCAGCAGAATAAAAATTGTGACAAGAGACGCACGATTTACGTGGAAAAACTTAGGGTCCTAAATAACCCTAAGCCAAAACCACGGCCTAACACTACTGTTTTATTCTATTAATCGAAAAGAAGTACAGTTTGCGAAATAGCAAAAACCTTACCCCAAGCCTTTGCCTATTCTTGCCATTCTCCGATGCTCCCAGAGCTTCTTCAAGATCCAATAGATGCACCACGGACTTCACGCCCGATCTCTGGATTCAACCGGCTCCGAATCAATCTTCAAAAGATTCGGCCACAGCAGCAAACGGCACTAAGAACCACGAACAGTGAATGAATGATGTGATGAGAAGCGTGATCTAGATAACCCAACTATCGTTCAAAGATGCAAGAAAAGAAATAGAACGTGGGTTGCAAAAATGGGCTGCGAAAACTGCCAATCTCGCCACTGCCGAAAAACCATAAAAACGTTGAACCCTTTCTTTTCTTTTTATAAACAAAAAAAAAAAACTCTCGCGCAAGAACGAAGAAAAGATTGTGGGCTGCAACCAAAACACTTGTTAATCTCGCCTCTCTGTCTCTATTTTACTCTCCGTGCTCATCACTCCATATATGACCTAATAGTCGTATATATATATAGACAGATCCAGGAAAAAACAAACGAGCCCCCTTTCTCTTATATATAATAGTATTGATATTGATAACGGATTCTCCGGTGAGTAAATGATATATATGGAAAACATGATTTTTTTCGGAAAAGGTAAATCACCTAGTCAAAGGGAATTAAAACGATTAAAGAGTGTATATGTAAGAATTTTAAGTAAGAAAAACCCCCTAATCAGTAAATAAGACCAAAAATGATTTTGAGCTCGATAATGCTATGCATGAGATGTCGTGCAATGATTTTACCTCTCACGCAATTGGATCGATTTCACAGCGGTCAACTTGGCGCAGATAATGGGAGGAGCATTGAACGAGAAACTACCCCCTAATTAACCTACCCATTACAATCAAACGGAATTGCTATAACAAAGACACAAATAGAGGTTTTGAACAACCCCAGAAAGTGCCAAAATATCTAACATATGTGTCAATGGTTCTGAAGCCCCAAAGATTATGGAAGAAGTTCATGAAGGAATCTGTTGTAACAACCCTGATTTTTGGTAAATAAAAATTTCGTTAAAAATTTGAATTTTTATTTTTAATTACTTGGAGTGCGTTTGAAATCCCTTTTTAATTTCTAAAAATCCGTCATAATTAGATTTTGGCCTTTATAAAATTCGTTTCTTGATTAAAAGCTCTACTTGGCAAGTGTACTTAGCTTCTAACCAATTAGTTGAGGAAACCTGACTACCAATTCATCTAGTTACTTTCTCATAACCCTAGATGAGCTTTTTGAACCTCCTTGAGCCTTTTGAACCTTTCAAACCCTAATGAAACCTTTTGGACCTAGGTTATTATTACACACACACACACACACACACACACACACACACACACATATATATATATATATATATGACTAGTCAATCAAGTCATACTTGTCATCTTGGATCTTTACCCATTGGACGATAAAAGTTAGGAAAACTTTTATCCATTGGACAATAGACCTTCCATTAAAAAGATATCTATCCTAGATTGTTAAGTACAAATATATAGTTATATGTAGGTATATATACACATGCCTAAAGGACTTATGGTATTATTCTAGTGTATATAGTACCTCACCCTTTTATCCATTGGTCAATAACCGCTAGGAAAATTATTACCCATTGGATAATAGTATTAGTCTTGCCATCAAGTACTAAGGTTTTATTTAATAATCATTTCCTAGATTTCCCATGTGATGATATATTTATATAAATATATATGTGTGTACCTTATAATATATACCCTAGATTTCCTAAGTACATAATCTAGTATTATAATGAAACATATGCCAATTTGGACTATTTTAATAAAGGATTTTGATCTTATAATTTTTTATTGGACACTTGAAAATCTTAATAGATTTCATAGTACTATTATATATATACTTGGACATGTGTGTGTGTGTGTGTGTATATATATATATATATATATGTATAAATATAATAGTATAATAAGAACATGTGTGTATTAGAATAGTTTAATAGTAAAATCCTGGCTTTGAGATCCTACTAGATTATATTGTACCTTGTATACTTGGTTATATATATATATATATATGTGTGTGTGTGTGTGTGTGTGTGTGTTTCCATAGTACGAGAGAGAGAGAGAGAGAGAGAGAGAGAGAGAGAGAGAAAGAGAAAGAGATTTGATTGTACCTTGACTTGATCTTCTATGATCTTCTTACATCCTTTCAATCTATGGTTATATATATCTCCAAGCAAAATCCATCTTCCAATGTCCTTTTATGTTCTTTTAATCACCAAACTCTTTTCCTTCATCAAATCTTCCAAAATCAAATCCAAGGTACTAAATCTAGCCATGCAAGCCTAGAACTAGATCTTGATCTTTCAAAGAAAGCATGACAAATTGAATAAAAAATGAGATATGGAGAGAGAGAGATTTTGGGTGAGAAGGAGAGAGAGGGAGCCTTGGCCTATAAATAGCAAGCCATTCCAAGCTTAAACTCACACCTTCACTCTTTGCTCTAACTTCTCTCTAGAATTTCTAAGCGTTCCAAGTTCCAAAGTTCTAGTTTCTTGAGTTTTCTTGAAGTTCTTGAGAGCTACCACCAAACCGCCTCCAAAAACCACCCCTAGATCTTTAAAGTAGCCTAGTTTAGTTAGAAAAGTTGTTTCTAGGAAGAGAAAACCCATCTCTCTTCCTTTCGAAGCACTTCGGAGCCGTTACGCCGCCGATTCGCAAACCGACAACCAACTCTCAAAAACCAACCAACCACCAAGAAGTAAGGTAGGATTCCTTGTTCACCAACTCTACGTATAGAACTGTATGTTAGACAGTAGATTATTCTTATCCCCTAGCTCTAAGTGTGTGGCCCGTGGTCCTTTGATCTGGGATCCTCCTCCTTTGGTTCGTGGATTTCCTAGCCTTCCCCCTCAATCCTTCATAGTGAACGCATGACTAAGACCTGGCTGGGGTTGCTCGGCAAGGCCCTCCGGCGAGAGGATGAGAATGTGCAGAGAATCAAGTAAGAAACTAGGGTTTTGAGATAGCGTAGCGTGTGTACCTTTTAGGGCTTTTCCTTGGGTATTTATAGTGCCTCATTGCCTTGCTTCCCAAGCATAGGCATGTGCATTGCATGGGTTAGGTGACGTTGCCTGGACATCACTGAGTAGATCTGGCAACCGTTTTTGGGCGTGAGCTGGCAACTCCCATGTGCGCTCATCATTATCTTCTGGCATAACCGTTTCGGTCACGTGAGGGAGCACGTGACTCAGCGGGTGGCCGAGCCGGATACATGGCCGAGCCCGACGGGCGACCCATGTGAGGGACATGATGACGGGTCTTCATCACCGATGATGGCCGAGCCTAAACTATCCATGTAGCCCGACAGAACAAAGATCTCGCTGATAGATGAGTCTCGGCCAGTAGCCAAGCCCTAGTTCAAGCATGGTTTAGCGGCCGGTCGCGGCCGGTTGCTTTCGGTTTGCTATAATAGCCCCTCAATCTCTGCCGTCGCCAAGCACGCGGTGGAGATTGACGTTGAGCTACGACCGAACCTGTTGTTTTGCCGAACGTAGTTTATGGTTGAGTGGAATTTTGGCCGAGTTTCATCTATTTTTACCAACCGTTACAGATAAGCCTCAACGGAGGGACGCCAGGCGTCCTCCTATGGTTGGGTATGACTGATGGGAGGACGGCCGACACACGTGAAGTTCTGCAAGGCTATCCCATCTTTGCCACATGTCAAGCAGTGACTGGCCATTGGTTCGGCGGTGCAGAGATGGGCTGGAACTTTGAATTCCCAAACCCTACGTCTATATAAAGGACGAAGAGAGGAGAGAGAAGGGTTACGAATTCTCTCTCTCTAGAACTCCATATCTAGAGCTCCTGCCTCCTTCTTTTTGTCTTCCAGCCTTGATCTCTCATTGATTCATCGTTGAATCTGCCAAAAATCCTCAGGTATGCATTCGATTCTCACTTCTCTCCATCTTTCTGTAATTTTTATTTATTTCTCCTTGGTTTTTGGCCCTCTTTGGGATTTTTTGTTCTGTATGAACAGTACCACGCTGGGGATGAATAGTCTGTTCATCTTCAGACTCATCCTGTTCTTTCGAGCCTCAGTAGAGGCGCTGGTTGGTTTGGCCAACGTTTAGGTTGGCCGAGCCCCAACATTGGGCTTTAGCCGACATTGGAGTTTGCCGAGCCCTACCTTTGATGCAGGTGGGTTTGGCCAATGATGGGAGTTAGCCGAGCCCCTCAACTTTAGTGTTAGAAATTCCTGAGTTTGAGTCCCTATAGAATGACATCGGGTGGGCCAGTAGGATAGCCAAACGTAGTGAGATCCTTGCTTTTTGCCGACGACCAGATTTCTCATCATTCCCCTTTTGTTTTATTAGGTCTGGCTCACCCAGTCATAGTCATTTCTTCTGATTCTGAAAGCTCAGGGGACGACTCAGGGGACTTGATAATTCAAGAGTACTCGGAAAGATACAGAAGCCAGCACTAGGCCTCTTCAATTGCTTCGAACATATCCATCGACTTAAGCGATTCAAAACGCCGAACGCGACTTTGAGTATGGCGGCAATGAGTTTCTGACTGATCCTGAGATTTCTTTCACCAAATCAACCCAGTCTGAGACCGAGCCTTGTCTTGGGCCAGAGGCCGAATCTAGGTTTCATTCATAAGCCGAGGCTACCTCTTCTGAGCGATCTGGGCATAGTGAAGCCCTATCCGAGAATAAAGAGGTCGTCGATCTTTATGAGAGAGGCCAGGTCTGCCCCCACGCCCATTTCCTCAGTGGGGAGCTTGGCGAATATGAGATGTTTTGTCGACTTTACAATATTCTCGATGATGTGGTTGTCAGCCATGTGGCCAGCAACCGAATCCGAGACAAGCGAGAGCATCACCCTGAGCACATCACGGTTCCTTTAATGGCCATCTATGAAGCTGGTCTGCGGTTCCCTCTTCACTCGTTTATGAGGGAACTGCTAGCTCGATTCAGTCTAGTCCCGTACTTTTTCGCAATCAATAGCTACGGGATAGTGATGTCCATCATTAAGTTGAAGGAGCTCCATGACCTAGAATTCATAGTCGCCGACCTCTTTCATACGTATATTATGTCTAAATGCGCCCAGACCGAGCGTCGATACATGTTGACACATAGGGAAAAGGAGCCCTTAATAAATGGACTACCCGACACCGATAAATGGGCCAATCTATATGTAGAAGTGAACAGGAATTATGAGTTCGGTGATCAAACCGTACGCAGGTTTGCGGTACCAAAGATAAAAGACTTCCGAGGTGGCTTAACTTTTGTTGTTGCCGAAACTGGTTTTGTGTTTCAAAATCTTCTATTATTGATTGTTATTGTTCTTTGCAGATCACCGAGCCATAACAAAGACCCAGCAATCCCTCTCCGTGGAATCCCATGATGACATTTTGAAGTCACAAGCCTGCTGTGACGCGCCGACCTTACTAGGCTATATCCTTTCCTCTAAGGGGAAGTTAAGAAAGAAGGAAAAAGAGGGAGGGCCGAGCACGAAGGCCGAGGGAAAAAAGACACAGCAGTCGGGGAAGAGCTAGGAACCGAAGCAAAGGCAAAAGGTGAGGGAGCCACGGGTGAAGCTACCCACCTTTAGGAAGTCAGTGAATTTTTTGGTTTCAAGAAAGTCTACCATCCGGGTTTCCAGGTACGAACGTTCCTCCCCTTCAATCCCTCATACCCAAATTCGCGAAAGACATAGGAAGGAGAAATGTCGTCAAAGTTAACATCAGGGACGGTGCCGCGGTTCGACAGAAGGAGGCGAACTTGGCCGAGCCTGTTGCCAAGAAGCAGAAGGTTACTCAGGACTTTTTCTCGGCCAGGCCGCCGACACCAGTTCTAAAGGAGAAGGACAATACTGAGTCATCAACTGCTGGTGGCTCCATGGTTGTGGAGAGGTCAGTGGGTTCGGGCGGCCGACCAATCGTGTAAGAGTTTGCACCTTCCTTTGCTATGGCCGACGGCAGGGTCGTCACAGTTGATGATAGTGTCAAGCTAGAGCCTGGGCATGCTGTCACCATGCTGCACGACCTTACATTGCTGAGGGACATGGAAAAGGTACCAGGGGAACTCCAGCCGAGCCTTATTCATGCAAGCGCCTACCTTGTTTAGGTCCTATCTCATTTTTTCTTGTAGTCTCAATTTTATTTACGTCTATGTTGCCGAGCTTAATTTGTTATTGTGCAGGCTGGGCAGGCTTTTCTACGTGTAACCAACCAGGCCGAGCTCTTGTCCGCAGAAAAAACTAGATATCGTGACGACTTGAAGACCGAGTGCGAGAAGATGAAGTCCTTGAAGAGTAGTCTGAAGCAAGCGAAGGTCAGAATAGTCGAGCTTGAGAAGGAGAGGGACGAAGCTTTGGAGAAGGCCAAGAAGTCCAATCGCGAGCTTGGTCAAGTTTTGAGGAGAGAGAAAAGAAAGATGAAATAAGTTGATAAGAAGGCCTATCAAGCCGGGTACGACCGAGCAGGTGTGAAAGCTGCATGTGCGGTCCTGCAGCTGGAGCCTGATTTGAACTTGGCCAAGTCGATTCCTGCTCCTGTCACACCCGAGCTCGTCCTGCCGTATACTGAGGAGGAGTGCGCACCTCTTCCTTCGGAGGAATTTCCAAATAGTGATGAGGATGTTGATGATTTTACTGACGCCGATGCGAAGGTTGGCGATGGTTCAGCTGGGGTGAAATCTGTTGAGGGTGATGAAAAAGTGGCCGAGCATGTCGAACATGAACAGATGATCATTGACAAGAATGTCGAGGCCGAGGCTGGTGCTGTTGCTGATGTTGCCGCAGGAAATTCTTCCTTTAGAGTAGATGTCTTTTTTGTCGTTGTTTATACTTTTAAACTCTGTTGGGACTGGATGGCTCCGAGCTTGGAGTTTATCAATCCATGTGTAATAGTTAATGGGGGGTTGGCACCGAACGATTTACTACGCCGCACCTCCCGGTTAGATCTTTCCGCAGTATTTGCTATTATCCTGAATGGATGAATGTCTGACTTCTGTTTGCTACGTTTTCTTGCTTTGCTGTATTTGGTTAGTTTTTTGCTTGTTTGAATGGTAACTATCCGTAGCCCCCACTTTGATCTGGGCTCGGCGAAGTGATTGAACACTGGCCAAAGTAGGAATGTGATTGCAGATGGTAATTGCCGAGCCTTGATCAAAGTAGAGTTAAGTATGATATGTTGCCGATCATAGTGTTGTACAACTTTGGTAGGTAAACTCAGGTTGTCAATCAAAAAGTTGTAGGTGCCTTTACCTTTTGCTGGGGTTTGGGCAAGGTGCCAGCCTCTAGCCAAGTTTTTAAGGGCTTGAGATTTTGAATGTTTGTGGGTGGTTTGTTCACCAAAGCATGAGTACAACCGTGCATTGGCCGACCTTGCTGTCTTGCCAAGCCGAACCAAAGCCCAATTTACAGAGGTGATGTGTGTCTTAGGCTCGATGGACCATATGTCTGATTTTTGCTTCTTTGGGCAGTTATAGTGGCCGAAGTAGGGGCATAAAAGCCTTTTGTGGGTGTGACCGAAGTCAACGTTTGTGGTTGGTGGAGTATACGAGGTGTAGTTTTTATAGAAAGGAAGACAAGTAAAAATTTGCAGAAGACATCGATTGCCAAACAAGATACTTCTTTGATTTGGGAAACGTGGAATACAAGTTGAATGTGAAGATTTTGGCCGAAGCCAACATAAAGAAATTGACATTGTAGTGGCCGAAGCCAATGCTGTCATAAAAAAGCTAAGATAGTAAAAAATAGGATAGTTAGTGGCCGAACATGAGGCACACTATTGGTATTTTTAATTACATGTATGCCTTCTTTAGATTTTGTGCGTTCCACAGGTTGGTAAGGACTTTCCCAGTCATGTCATTGAGTACGTAAGCACCTTCGCCAGCTATTTTGACAATACGAAAGGGACCCTCCCAGTTGGGTTTGAATTTTTGCTTCTTGCTGGCTTGCACCACTTTTCTCCAAACTAAGTTATCTGGCTTGAAGGTCTTGGTTCGAACACTTCAGTTGTAGCCTCTTGCCACTTGCTGTTGGTACTCAGCGAGCTTTAACTGAGCGTTGTCGCGCTTCTCTTCTGCCAAGATCAGTTCTTGTTCTACTGCTTCATCATTAGTCTTTGGATCGAAGTTCTCTGTTCTCAGAGTGGGGAACTTGGATTCTAAGGGGATTATGGCCTCCATGACGAATGCCATTGAGAAGGGTGTTTGGCCAGTTGAGCACCTTGGTGTGAAGCGGTAAGCCTATAGTATGCGTGGTAGTTCTTCAGCCCACTTGACTCTTTTGGAGTTTAGGCGACGCTTGATCCCAGCGCAAATGGTCTTGTTTGTGGCCTCGACTTGGTCATTTCCTTGAGGGTACGCTGGAGTTGAGTTGAAGAAGCGAATCCCAAATTCGGCGCAAAGGCTTGTTAGGTCCTTGCCGACAAATTGACTTCCATTGTCTGAGACGATGGTGTAGGGTACGCCGAACCTAGTGACAATGTTCCCCCAGACGAATCTTCATACGTCGGCTTCGGTGATGGTTGCCAGAGGCTTAGCCTCCACCCATTTGGAGAAATAGTTTGTTGCGGTGATTAGAAACTTGAAGCCTCCAGGGGCCGTTGGTAGCTTTCTGACAATATCAAGCCCCCATTGTGCAAAGGGCCAAGGACTGGTGATGGGGGAGAGGTTCTGGGCGGGTTGCTTTGGTATGGGAGAGAACAGTTGGCATGGTCGGCATTTGCGAATGATTTCTTCACAGTCTTTCTTTATGTTCTTCCAAAAGTATCCCTGACTCAATGCTCGTTGGCAAAGTGAACGGCTGCCGGAATGGCAGCCACAGCTCCCTGAGTGAAGTTCGGCAAGAATCTCAGGCACTTGACTTGGGTGGACCACGAGGAGATATGGGCCGGAGATAGATTTTTTGTAGAGTTGGCCGCTTTCGGAGAGCCAGTAGTAAGCGGCTTTGTTCCTGAGGCGGTAAGCTTCCTTCTTGTCTCCTAGTAAAGTGTCATGCTTTAGAAACGCAATGATCTCATCCATCCAACTTGGACCGAGTTCGACGTTGAGGACCTCTGGAGTGGCGTCAAAGCTTGGGTGCTTGATGTTGCCAAAGTTTATTGTCCTGAATTCAGAGGCCTTAGAAGATGAGGCAAGGCCAGCGAGTGCATTGGCATGCGCGTTGTGTTCGCGGTTGATCTGTTCGATTTTGAAATTCTTGAAGTTTATGAGGAGTTCGATTACCGCTGCTTGGCACTTTGACATTCGCGGGTCTCGAGCTTCATAGTTTCCAAGTACTTGGTTCACTATGAGTTAGGAATCGCTGTAGACAATAAGGTCAAAAACTTTCATCGCTACTGCTGAGCATAAGCCAGCGACTAGGGCTTCATATTCAGCCTCGTTATTGGTGGCCGGGAAGTCGATGCTCAGAGAGCTTTCATAAAGTGTGCCACAAGGGGAAACTAAGACAACCCCTGCCCCAGCTCCGTTGCTATTGGAAGCCCCGTCAACATATAATCGCCAGCTGTTGCCTTGAAAGAGTTTCCAAAGCGTTGACTCTATGATAGGTTGGGGAGTTGGAGTGTTAAGAGTATCCGTATCTTCTGGTGTTAATTCTGCGATGAAGTTGGCGAGAATTTGACCCTTTATAGCCGTTCGTGGCTCGAAACGGATGTTGAAGTTTGCTAATTCGACTGCCCATTTGGAGACCCTATTGGAAAGATCAGCCTTGCAGAAGAGGCTTTTAAGAGGGTGCTCCGTTAAGACAGTTATGGTGTGGGATTGAAAGTAGGGGAGGAGTTTCCTGGCTGCTAAGACAAGAGCGAGTGCCAATTTCTCGAGTGGTAGATATCGTGTTTGCGTTGGGAGAAGTGTTTTGCTTGTAAAGTAGATGGGAAAGTCGTCTGTGCCAACTCGCTGTACCAAAGTTGAACTGACTGCGTGAGCGGAGACGGCAAGATATAGATACAAGGTATCGTACTCTTTTGGTTTCATAAGTAGAGGGGCCGAGCTTAAGTATTCCTTGAGTTCAGTCAAAGCGGAGTCATAATCTGCGGTCCATTCAAAACTGCGACGACTCTTGCCTTTCAAGGCATGGAAGAATGCGTAGCATTTGTCTGAGGATTTGCTGATAAACCGATTTAGAGCTGCTTCCATCCCAATTAGCCTTTGTACTTCCTTGATTGTCCTTGGTGGGCGCAGGTCTTTAACGGCTTTTATCTGGTTTGGGTCGACCTCAATACCACGTCGGGTGACCAGGTGCCCAAGGAATTTCCCAGCGCTCACGCCGAACGTGCACTTTTCAGGGTTTAGTCTTAGCTTGTGTTGTTTAAGGATTTCGAAGACTTCCGCCAAGTCTTGCAGGTGGTTGGATTCTTTCTTGCTTTTGATAACGAGGTCATCAATGTAAGCTTCTACGGTGTGGCCGATTTGTTCTTGCAACATCTTGAATATCGCTCTGTTGAATGTTGCGCCTGAATTCTTGAGCCCAAAGGGCATGACGCAGTAGCAAAAGATGCCATATGGTGTGATAAAAGTAGTTTTCTCCATGTCATCAGGGTCCATGGCAATTTGGTGGTAGCCACGGTAGGCGTCTAGGAAGCTTAGCAGAGCATGGCCTGTCGTTGCGTCCACAAGTTGATTAATCTTCGGGAGTGGGAACCAATCCTTTGGACAAGCATCGTTGAGATTGGTATAATCATGCAAACTCGCCATTTGCCGTTTTTCTTCTTAACGACCACTGTGTTGGACAACCATGTTGGGTATTGTACTTCTTGGATGGCGTTGGCTTCCAGCAAATGTTTGACTTCTTCAACGACGGCGTCAGCGTGTTCGGCTGCAGAACGCCGCGTCTTCTGGATGGCAGGCTTGGCATCTTTCTTGATGTTGAGAGAGTGACTGATGAAATCGGGATCGATCCCCGGCATCTCGTTGGGGGTCCCAGCAAAAGCTTCTATGTTTTTCTTGAGGTAATGGAACATTTCTTCACGGTCAGCCTCGCTGATGGAAGAGCTGATTAAGAAGAATCGGGAGCCATCCTCGTTGATGGGCATTTGGACGAGGTCCTCTTCTGCTTTGTCTTCAGCTTGCTGGCCGACGTCATCAATCACGGCAATGTCTGGAACTTCAACCCATTGCACTTGCTTGGCTTTGGTGGAATTGTGGATGGCTGAGATGTAGCACTTTTTGGAGGCTATTTGGTTGCTCGTAGATCTTCCTGTCTCCCATTGATGCCGACGAAGCGAACGACCTGGTGGTAGGTTGAGGCGATTGCTTGCATGCCGTGTAGCCAGGTTCAGCCAAGAATTGCGCTGTATGGGCTAGGTACGTAGACAATGATGAATTCGACGCTCAATGTTTTTGAGCCAATGACGACTAGCAGGAAGATTCGACCAAGTGGCCAAACGGGTGCTCCGTTAAATCCGATGAGGGGTACTTCGATGGGTTGCAAAGCCGACTCTGGGAGATTAAGTTTTTTGAACAGGTCATAGTACATGACCTCCGCCGAGCTTCCCTGATCAATTAGAACGCGCTTGATGTCATGTACTCCAATTTGGACAGTTACGACGAGGGCGTCGGAGTGTGGTGTTTGCACATGTTCGAGATCGCGCTCGGTAAAAGTTATTAGCCATTTGGGTAACTCGTCTGGTCGTGGACGTTTGGATCCAGGTCCTACCACGAGTACTTGCTTGGAAGTGGATGCGCGATTGAGGTCAGCCCGGAGGTTAGTTTCGGATTCCTTTGTCACGAGGCCGTGAATAATGAGTATCATCGGTCGCAGTTCATTTGGGTTGGGATTGCCACCCGGTGGACGGGTGGGTGTTTTGGTTTGATTCATGTACTGATCGAGATGGCCTTGTGCTGCCAGACGCTCCAATAGTTCTTTGTATGGTGCTCATGTCGTTGTGTAATGACCAAGCTCATTGTGGTATGAGCACTTCTTTTGTGGATTCTGATCTGGTTGGCCAGTGTTTGTGCCCAGCTTTTTTGTTGGCCATTCGAACCATGGTTGCCTCATGATTTCCTTCAAGAAAGACGAGATGGGTTCTTTGAAGTATGTGGTTTTGGCTACATAGTCATGTACTTTCGGCTGGCGCTTCTTTCCTTCCTTGATGTTATGGACAAGTTTCTTTGGTTGAGGCTGCTGCGATGCGACTGGTGCCGGCAGCTGAGGTGTGACCGTTGGGAGGCTTGTAGTTGAGTTCGTAAGCCCTTGAGCTGCACGGTCCGCGTAAAATTCTTCAAAAGCTCAGAACCGTTCCACGATGCGCATCAACTCGCCCATGCCATGGGGGTGGCGAATAGCAAGTTCATCTAGGATCTTACTGTTAATCTCCAAGCCATTTTTGAAGGTTCTTGCAGCCCAGTACTCGTCGATTCCAGGAATTTCGTTGAATAGTTGCCAGTATCGTTCAGCGTACTGTCGGAGAGTTTCAGATGGGAGTTTCCTCATTTGGGACAATGACTCAGGCTCCTTGGCAGTCCCGTTGCTTGTGATAAAACGGGTGTTGAAAGCGCGTTCAAGTTCGGCCAAGTTCCGTATGGATTCAGCGGGCAATTTGTTGAACCACTGGAGTCCAAGTGAGCCGAGGCTGGACAGGAATGCTTTGCATTTGATTTCGTCCTTTGTGGTACATAGCTCAATGGTTTGACGGAAGTGAATCAGGTGGGTGTAAGCTTCGCAAGTGGTTGGATCGAACTTTGTGAACTTTGGCAGGTGGAAGTTGGGTTCGGTCATTGTGTTGATTATGTGGGATGTGAAGGGAGATACGCCGAGGTCCTTTAGCTGCCGCTCAAAGCCAGGGCGCTGTGGCTTGGCGTGCCCATCCGTCTTTGTTCTTTTAGAGTCTCTGTCTGGGGATTTTTCATGGTTTCGATGCCGAAGCTTGTCTCGTAAATCTGTTGTCGTTCGGTGAAGGTCGTCAACAGATTTTCCTCTGTCCCTACGGGCCTTGGTTTCGTTGTTCGGCTCTTCGTTACGCACGCCTTTTCCGTTCCGTCGAGCCTGGTTGTTATGGTTGAAATTTTCTGCTGGGATTTCCCCGAGACGTTCGGATATGTGTCGTCTGGTTTCCACGGAATCTCGGCTACGGTGGGAAACTGTTGTGCGAGAGAACTCCGCGCGACCAGTAGAGTATGTGCTTGTAAACGACTCGGTATCCCTAGTGTTGGTTCGATTGTGGTGGCTCTTTGAGCGGTGTGTTCCGGATGTTGTGGACCACTTGCAAAGTATGATCTCCCTTGCATCACTTGGGTCTGGCGGGATGCCAAGGCGGTCCTTGACGGAGCCGCGGTAGGACTTTTCGTTTGGATGCCAAGGCAGTCCCTGACATATTATACTAGTGGCGATGCTGGTATAATGTGTCAGACTTTGTAGATGATCAAGGTGAGTTGTACACCTTGGAGGCCTTTGGAGCTAAAGAGCTGGCTAGGATGGAGGAGCAGGCAGAGCCATAGTTAGGAACCCTAGTTTCCCTCCCTTTTGTAATGAAAGTACTCTCATGGAGGTTATGATGTAATGATGAGCCAGACTCTATTTAGATATTCAATAAAATTGTCTATTTAACGTACCCGGAAATTGGGGGCGTTACAACTTGGTATCAGAACTTTAGGATCAAAACCTCGGCCATGGGTAGAATGGGTAGACCATAAGATAGTTTGACCATTGCACAAACAAGAATTGAGTTTAAGTTTACCGTCCCAAATTGGGTGGAATTCTGACAAAACAATCTTCGGATTGAAGCAAGGTGTGGAAATTGGCAGTACTACCGAGCTGGGAATTCCCGAACAATTGGATGTTGACTTAAATCAAGAATCGAATGTGGAACTTAGAAACTCGAAAATATTTTTGGTGTTACTACCCATTAAGCAATTTTTATTTACTAGTTCATTGAGGAGCCGTTCTTGGATAAATATTTTCCCACACCTCTTAAGGGACCCAGCACTGAGTGCCGAGCATAACCCCACTAGGCGCAGTAAACCGCACCTTCTAGACTTCAAATTTCAAAATTTCAAACTCCAAATTTAAATTTCAAATCCTTTCCATCCTCAACACACCTCTTCCGCCCCTATATATATTCCACCACCACTTCCATCTCTTCATCTCCCTCACCATCTTAACCCCTCCAAATCGCTAGCCTATCGTACCGAGCCATGGCAACTCGACGACAAGGATTTTCGGAAGATGCCGTGTTCCAAGAAATTGAGCGAGTCGAACTAACCATAGCAATCCAAACCCTATGGATACAACCCTTCATCCTCATTTTGTCTTGTGCGGTACTTACAATAAGCATGCCACAGTGGTTCGCCGGGAATAACCATCTGAACACCTTCTGGTACTGGGTTCTTGTCATGGCCGTCGCACTTGCAGCAATCATAAAAGAATATGAACGTCGTTTGCGCCAAGCTTTCGATGAAAGATGGTAGGGAATCTCGAGGAGTAGGCATATCTTAGGCCGACCTAGGAGCAATTGTAATCTTTCGGGATGTAGGTTAGTATCAACATAACTTGTATTAGGAAGAATCTTATCCTAAGATCTCTGCTTGCCATTGTAGTAGAATTTTATGCTTATATTGTATCTTTCTTTTATCTATGAAAAACTTGCTTTAAAAAAGTATTACTGCATACCACGTGATAAAATTGCTTTTGACCTTTAGGAAGATACACCATTTACAAAAGGAAAATTATTTAATTAGACTAAAACACCCCCTTTCGATTTCCCCTCGTAGATGGTGAACCAACGCAGTGGATTAGGATGCGAAACCGGAGAATCCTCAAACGCTAACCCCGACCTAACCCAAATAATGCAAGCGTTCATAGCTGCTTTGAATGTTAATCGCCCAAACCAAAACCATGACGATGAACCTATGACCCGAACCCGAGCAATGAATGAATTCTGCAAACGTCGACCCCCGATCTTTCGCGGAGACACCAACCCCGTCATGGCCGAGACATGGCTGAACGAGGTCAAGATGATCCTTAGAACCTTAGGAATCACTCAAGATGGAGATCGTGTGGCCTTGACCACCTACTAGCTGAAGGGAAAAGCCAGCTACCGGTGGGATCTGATGGAGGCAACCCATGTCATAGCCACCATGACCTTTGCCGAGTTCGAGACCCTACTTCTCGACAAGTACTTCCCCACACCCCTTCGTCTGGCCAATGAACAAGAGTTCCTAAATTTGAAACAGGGAACGATGACCGTTACCCAATATGCGGCCAAATTCGAGGAATTGTCTCGTTACGCCCAAACGGCCGTTGCAACTGAGGACAAGAAGGTAAGAAGGTTTGAGTGGGGACTGACAACTGCTAGAAGGGCTGTGGTAGCTCAGGCCTTTCCCACCTATACCGGTGTTGTGAAGTGTGCTCTTCGGCTAGAAAGTGAGAAGACTGACTTCAAAATCCGATGGAGGAAGGCGAATAACAGAATCGGTGGACCAATCCGAACCCTTTTACCCAGCAACAACCGTGGACCCTACCCCACCAAACCCTCTAACCTGCTTCAAGGCGACCAACTCTAGAAGACTACTACACCAGGGCGTGGCGAACCACAAAGAAGTGGTCGAGACTTAACGACAGTTCGGTACTTCAACTGTCAGGCTATGGGCCATTACAGCCGTCAATGCCCACAACCTCAAAAGGAGGGTAATGGGAGCTTTAGACAGACAGGTTTTGTAAAGCAAAACCCTGGAGGCTCATCACAGCAGCAGAATGGGCAAAACAGGGGAAAACAGCCCATGGGAACCCAGCAAGGCACTTGAGGGCGCATATTTACACTACAGACTGAGGAACAAGAACCGGATTCCTCTGTGATCCAAGGTATGCTACTCTTATATAATACATGCGTACAATCCTTGTTTGACTCTGGTGCATCTCATTCGGTTATATCTAGTGCTTGCGTAACTGCTCTAGCACTAGAAACAGAACCCCTAAGTACGTGTACGAAAGTATCATCACCGTTTGGGGGAAGGATAGCTGTTAGTCTAGTGTGTAGAGGGTGTGAACTAGAAGTAGCCAACTTGCGCCTAACTTGCAATCTTTAAGTAATCAACATGACAGATTTCAACGTAATCCCAGGGATGGACTGGATATCAGCACATCGAGCAGTCAGAGATTGCCATCAGAAGATGGTAACCACGTATACCCCCAAAGGGACTCGTTTCCAATTTAAGGGGGATAGATAGACGGTGAGCCCGATGATGAGAATATCCAGGTGGTAGAATCAACTGTTTGGATGGCCAGCTAGCCTCCAGTTGGGAGAAGCTGATAGGATGGAAGTGAGATTACCACACATCGTGTGTGAGTACGCTGATAATTTCCCTGAAGAACTTCCTGGCTTACCACCAAAAAGAGAGATAGACTTCTCTATAGAATTCCAACCAGGAAATGGCACCAATCTCTATGGCGCCGCATCGAATGGCCCCAGCTAAGCTAAAAGAGCTCAAGACCCCAATTGTAAGAGCTGTTGGACAAAGGGTTTATTAGGCCGAGTATGAGCACGTGCACTGTTCGTGAAAAAGAAGGAAGGGACGCTTCGACTATGCATCGACTACAGGGAGCTAAATCAAGAACCGGTATCCATTGCCAAGGATCGATGACCTATTTGATCAATTAAGAGGAGCACGAAGGACACCTCCGGATAGTACTACAAGTACTCTGAGATAGCCAACTTCATGCCAAGACAGGTAAATGTGAGTTTGGCTAGAAGTGGTTAAGTTCTTGGGGCACGTAGTATCCAAGGAAGGAATCAAGGTGAATGAAAGTAAGGTTGAAGTAGTACTGGATTGGAAGTAGCCATACCTCTGAAATTACCGCTAGAAGTCGACGCTGCCAAAGGCCTATTTTTCCTGTAACTGCATAGGTTCTTTTAGTGCCTTTGCGGATATTATCCGAGTTTGTATCGTAGGGCATACTTGCTGATGTTCGATTTTTCCCGGATAAGGATAAAGTACTTATGCTTTACGATGATGGAGTAAATCTGCCCAAACGATCCGTTGTTTCCTAGTTTTGGAAATGGGTTTAATATCGTTAGGTGGGGAAGCATGCGGATTCAACAAGGACGTGCTAAGGAATGTTTGTAGGGCACGAGTCCGCATGATGATTTGGTAGAAGTTTTGCATTTGACGTTGGCATTTATGATGGCAACCTCATCAAAGGTGTACAACGAAGCGAGTTGTTCGACGGCTGAAGCAACTTCAACCCCGCTTTGTTAAGCAGGTGATGAGACGTAATTTGATTAACAAAACATGCAAAGGATTGTGATGGATGCCTGAAACCTTGTCGTCTTACTCCAAGATACTTCTAGGACCTACCGGAGCCATAGACAATGGTCGTGTGATGCCAAAGAGTTTTGGAGCGTAGCGAATATGTCTAAATCGTAGTCACGCACCAATTTCGAGGAAGAAATTATTTAAGGGGGATAGGTTTAGGGATGGCAATTCGAACCGAACCGATGGGTACCCGAACCGATAACCGAAATTATCCCCGAACCATAACCGAAATTATCCCCGTGGGTACGGGTATGGTTGGCATAGAGGATACTCGAACAGATTTCGGTTCGGTTCTGGTTCAGACAATACCCGAACCGAACCCCGACCCGACCCGACCCCCGAACCGAAGTAAAAGTAAATTACAAAAATACCCCTGCCTATATATATACCCATACGTTTTAGGGCTTTCACCCAATTTTCATTTTTCACTTCTGACTCACCCAGTCTCAAAATCTTAGACCTCGGTGAGGCCGTGAGGGAGGCGGCGCCGCGGCGATTTCCATTTCAGATCTGGTCTCTCTCTCTCTCTCTCTCTCTCTCGCTCTGCGATTTCCATTTCAGAACTGCTCTCTCTCTCTCTCTCTCACTTGTTACTCTTTGCGTCGAACAGGTTTCCAATCGGACGTCGAACAGGTTTCAAGATCAGTTGATTGAGATCGGTTCAAGACCCTCCATTTCTCCAAGGTAATCTTTCTCTCCCTCTCTTTCATCAATTTATAACTCCGATCCAAGACTGGAACAACTGAAGCTCTTACCTCGAGCCCACACGACCACACCCAGCCGGAAATTAGTGGTTTTTTCTTCCTTGTCTAATTTTTTCTCCCTTGTCTGACGAACTAAGTATTTCCGGCCACACCCAGCCGGAAATAAAAACCCATTTCCTGTTTGATCTGTTTGAATACCAATCTATCATACGCAGTCGTTTGATCTGTTTGAATACCAAAAATAAATACGTGAAATAGTAAGGATTGGAGCATTTAGTTTCTCAACAAAACTAGTTAAAACCATTTTATAAAACAGTTTTACTGTTTTCGGATTTTTCTGTTCTGGGAAAAAAAATGCCTATTGTGTTTTGTTGAAGTATATTAATTTCTTTAGTAAATCATGGGTGATTGGGTGGTTAAACTGAAGTGCGTTGGGATTGTGGAAGATCTCGATTCCTGCTTGCTGATTACTCATGTTGGGGTAAAGATGGGTAAAAAATATCAGATTGTGCGAGAGTTTGAAATGAACTGATTTGATTCTGAAAAGAATTCAAACTGAAACTGACCCGTTGATGAAGACTTGCAACGGTCTGTAACAACTCCGATTTTTCGTTCAATAAAAATCTCGTTGTTATTCGAAATTTCCTAATTTCTCTTAACTGCTTGTTGGTTTTCTTATTTAAATCTTCTTACGGTTAGTCTTTAAGAAATCGAATGCCTTATTATCGTATTTCCCGACTTGATACCCTAATCGCACTTTAGTCCCTCAAGAATCGTTTCTGACACTTTGGTCCGACTTAGCAAGCCTAGTTAGCTTCTAACCGACTTGACGGAGTAACCTAACTAGAAGGTTATCTAGTTACTTTTCCCTAACCGAAGAATGACCATTTTACCCCTCTTGAACCTTTTTGAACCTTTTGAACCCTAGACTAGAAATTGATTATTATTTTCTTTTATTATTTTGGTTTTATTCTTTATCCATTGGACAATAAATGTTAGGGGAATTATTACCCATTGGATAAAAGAAACCCATTTCTTTATAATAAAAGGATTTTGAAAGATTTAAATAAAAGTACCATGATTGACATTTGAAAAGTAATTTTGATTATTTTTTTATAATAAAAGTACCCAAGTACCTTTGGACCATTGGTTAATAACCATTAGGGTAATCTTTACCCATTGGACAAAAGCCTTTTCTTTATTTAAATGGTTAAGTATATATATATATATAAACATGGGATTTTATAAAAAGTACATGTAGTCTTTCCAAAAACTTATTTTTGTATTTAAAGTACTAGTACCTTATTATCCCTTGGATAATAACCATTAGGGATTCTATTAACCATTGGGTAATAGGCTCATCTTCCAAACAAAGTACTTTTCCCATTAAACTAATGTTTTGTTAAGATTCCCGGAGTACAAAAGTACATTATTTTATTAATTAAAGTACCCGTACTTTATAATTGTTTATTGGGGAAATCTTGAGCCTTGTAAGACTAAATTACCCTTAGTACTAAAAGTACCCTATATTTATTTGTAGTCTTACATGTTAGTACATACATATATATGCATATATAGTTAGTACATGAGAAAGAGAGAGGGAGAGAGAGGAGAGAGAGGCCGAGAGAGAGGAGAGGAGAGAGAGGCCGAGAGAGAGAGAGGAGAGAGGGAGAGAGAGAGAGGGAAAGAAGGAGGAAGAAGAAGAAGGATTTGATGTGTACTTGACCTTGATCTTCCAAAGTACTTCAAAATCCTTGGTGATTCCTTTCCTAGCCAAATCTTGACCCCATTAACCTCCATTGTACCTAATTCAATTGTTTACATCAAGAATCTTGTACCCATGTCTCCTCCTTGCCAACAAATCTTCCAAAGATCAAATCCAAGGACTAACATAGCCATGCAAGCCTACCAATTTAGCTTCCAACCTTTCAATCAAGCATGACATGTGAAATAAAGTGTGACATAGAGAGAGAGAGAGAGAGGGCCGGCCAAAGAGGGAGAGAGGGAGAGCCTTTGCCTATAAATAGAAGCTCATTCCAAGCTTAAACTCACACCTTCTCACTTTGCTCCAACTTCTCTCTAGAATTTCTTAATGTTCTTGCTTCCAAAATTCTTCTTTTCTTGAGTTCTTGAGTGTTCTTGAGAGAAACCACCAAACCACCTCCCAAAACCACCGTTAGATCTTTAAAGTAGCTTAGATAAGTTAGAAGTTGTTTCTAGGAAGAGAAAAGTTCATATCTCTTCCTTTCGAAGCAAACCGACGACGTTACGCCGCCGAAATCGAAAACCGACGACCGAATCTTCTTAGTCTTCTTCTACCGCCAAGAAGCACGGTAGGGTCTTCTTATCTTCCACCCCACGTATAAAGTTAGAATTCCTTGTCCCCTATCTCTACGTATATGTAGGATTTCTTTAAAGTAGATTTGTATCAAACAAAGTTCATTTGAAAGTAACTTTGAAAGTTTTATAAGAAATAGATGAGGTTATCTTTGTGAGATTTTATGAGATGCATGATGTGGTTATTGTGTTTCAAGCATGATTATGTAGTCTAGAATTGTATATTCTTGTTGGTTTCATTTTGAGATTTGATAAAGTACTTGATGTATGGAATGTCTTACACTACGGAGTCTATGCATGATGAACGTGACACGAGAAACAAGATAGTAGAGACATGGCACCTAGGGTGTGTTAATAAAGATGAAAAAGTGTGTATTCGAGAAAGGAAATGATTTTGAAACTACATAATGACCGGTTTTGGGTGCATTATGTGAGTAAGATGTGTGTGTGTGTGCCAATGGGAACCCGGCGCGGCGGAACCATTGTGAGGATACTCGGGAACCCGGCGCGGCAGAACCGAGGTAGGGTGTGTGCTTGGTTATCCGCGGTTCGGAGCCAATGCGGTTGTGTGCCAATGGGAACCCGGCGCGGCGGAACCATTGTGAGGATACTCGGGAACCCGGCGCGGCGGAACCGAGGTTGGGTGAGTTAAAATGAGTTTTTGGGTAAAAAGGAAAGTGAGTTAATAACATGGTCTACGACGAGTCTAAAAGATGAACACAACGTTAGTTGAGTAAGGAACGTGGATTTGAATACTCGTTTGGACTATATGCATGATTTAAGTTGAATTGTTGTTATTATGCCTTTATGTTCAGTAAGTTAAGGGTTAGAAGGGTTTGGATATTCTATTGAGCGTTAAGCTCACGGTGTTGCCTTTTTTGGTGACCCTGGCATATTATACCGGTGGCGACGCGGGTATAATGTGTCAGATTTCATAGATGAGCAGGGCGAGCTGTACACCTTGGAGGCCTTTGGAGCCGAGGAGCTAGCCGTGATGGAAGAACAAGCGGAGCTGTAGTTAGGAACCTTAGTTCCCTCCCGTTTGTAATAAAAGTACTTCCTTTATGTTTTGTTTGTAATAAAGAGCCAGACTCAGCTTTTATTTCAATAAAATGTTTTATTTAACGTACCCAAAATCCGGGGCGTTACAACTTGGTATCAAAGCTTTAGGTTCAAAACCTTCGGCCATGGGTAGAATGGGTAGAACCACAATATAAGTTGACCGTTGCACCGTCGTGAATTGAATTTAAGTTTACCGTCCCAAATTGGGTGGAATTCTGTCAAAACAATCTTCGGATTGAAGCAAGGCACGGAAATTGGCAGTACGGCCGAGCTGGGAATTCCCGAACAATTGGATGATGACTTAAATCAAGAATCGAATGTGGAATGTAGAAACCTAAAATGTTTTTCGATCTCTAAAGTTTTACTAAAAACTTCTTTTTCAAAACTTGACTAATAGAAATCTTTCCTTGTAGATGAATCCCATGAGTTCTTACCAAATCAACCTACTAGCCGAAGCGCGTCATCTCGCAAGTACCCTAAGGTCCATGACAAACCAACTGATAGACGATCCTTACTTCCCGTATGCTTTTCCCTACACCAACGACTACTATCAAGAGCACGGCAGTGTCATATTTTACGATGGAGAAAATCATGCCGAAGCAGCACCCGTCCTTGTTCAATTGGCCCCTCCCATCGATGTAGATATCTTGATCGAAGGTAATGAAGAAGGCGATGCAGGAGCAGCCCTCGTTCAAATTCCGATGATTCCGCCCATCAACATGGTAGCGGGAGAACCCGAAGAAGATCCCGAGGAAGATCCGGAGGAAGAACCTATGGAGGAACCCGAAGAGGACCCCGAAGAGTTCAGTGACGGAGAAAATTTTCAGCAAGCAATGAACGGGCCCGATTGTGATGCACCGACCGACGACGAGGATTGGGAATCCGACGAGGAGGAGATAGCATTCCTAAGAGCGGAACCCGAAGTCATTGACATAACCGTTAACCCCGGAGAAGTGCCACCGCCACCCTTCGAAACCGACATAGGCGCTATTCGGATTGAGTTCCCTAGTATTTTCTAGAGTAATTAAGAAAGCTTGAGTAGAAGTTGGAACCCTTTTGATGTAATCGATCTTAGTAAGAAGTTGTGGCTAGTAAGCCTTTCTATGTTGTACTTGCTTATTATGAAATAAAAGACTTGTGTTTCTATTTGACGTGATCGTTGTTTATGTACATTGTATGCATGCGATTACATTCCCCATTTTAAGTCTAATATATAACTTTCCTTATTGTAGATATGGATTGCCGTACCCCTATCACCGTAGCCGATCTGCTATACTACAAGACTTTGATATCACCCGAGAGTCCCATTTCCATCCCACACTTGGGAATCCGTGACCCCGAGACCGATGAACAACTATATGAGATAGTAGTGATGACACCCTTTACCAATGACGAGCAGTATTTGACGTTCGACCCTCAAGAACCATTGTTTAAAGAATTAGCCGAGAAGATTCGCAAAAAGGGAGAGCGTTGGCTCGAGATTCGAGAGAAGGAATGGATGGAGCAGCTGAGAGCGTTGTTCGGACTTAATCCGCCCCGTCAGTAGAGTAGTAGTACTAGAATAAGGTCTTGTTAGCTTAAGTTGCCCTTAAAAGCACTAAGGCTAGAAGAATCATGTAGTAGGATCATTTCATCTTGTAGTAGGAATCTCATTTTCTGTCTACTTGTTTTATAGTAGAACTCTATGTTTATGTTTGAAACTCTATGCTTATGAATGTAATTTCTTACTTATCAATGAAAAGCTTGTTGTTGTTAGTAATATTGTTGCTTAGTAATTGATAAAATTACGTTTACAAAGGAAAATTTTTAAGTAGACTAAACCGCCCCTTTACAATTTTACTCGTAGATGGTGAACCGACGCAGTGGACTAGGATACGAGAATGGTGAATCCTCTAACCCTAACCCTAACACCGATCTCGCTCGAGTCGTGCAAGCACTTGTGACTGCTTTGAACACTAACCGCCCGAACCAGAATCGCAATGATGGACCGATGACCCGAACCCGGGCGATGAATGAATTCTGCAAGCGTCGACCCCCGACCTTCAATGGAGATCCTAACCCTACTGTGGCTGAAGCCTGGCTGAAGGAAACCAAGGTGATCTTGGACACCTTGGAGATCACCCGAAATGGAGACCGTGTAGCCTTAGCCACTTACCAGCTGAAAGGGGAAGCTCGCTACTGGTGGGAGTTGATGGAAGCCACCCATGACATAGCCACCATGACCTTCGCCGCATTTGAAACCCTATTCCTTGACAAATACTTCCCTACACCCCTTCGCCTAGCCAAGGAGCAAGAATTCATGAACCTGAAGCAAGGAACAATGACCGTGACCCAGTACGCGGCCAAATTCGAGGAGCTGTCCCATTACGCTCCAACTGCTGTGGCAACCGAAGATAGGAAGGCAAGAAGATTCGAGTGGGGGCTGACTACCGCTCGAAGGGCCGTAGTGGCACAGGCCTTTACCACCTATAATGGTGTGGTTCAGTGTGCCCTCCGCCTGGAAAGTGAGGAGGCTGACTTCAAGACTCGCTGGAAGAAGGCAACAGGCAACACTGGCGGGCCTATCCGAACCCAGTCACCCAACAACAACCGCGGACCTTACTCGACCAAGCCATTTACCTCTGCTCAAAGCAACCAACCCTGGAGGACTGTCGCATCCGGGCAGAGTGAACCACAGAGGGGCAGCCAGAACAAGACGTCAGTGCAGTGCTTCTACTGCCAAGCCATGGGCCACTACAAGCGTGATTGCCCCCAGCTTCAAAAGAATGGAAGCTTTGGGAATCAGAAGGCTCAACAGCCCGGGCAGGCCAGCTTTGTGAAGCAAAATGCTGGAAGCCCACTGCAGCAGCAGAACGGGCAAAACAAAGGAAAGCAGCCCAATGGAACCCAGCAAGGCACTGGAGGGCGCATCTTTGCTCTACAGACCGAGGAGCAGGAGCAGGACTCTTCTGTGATCCAAGGTACGCTATTGTTATATAGCACCTGTGTACAAGCTTTATTTGATTCTGGAGCATCGCATTCGTTCATATCTACTGCTTGTGTAACTGCCCTAGCACTAGAAACGGAACCCCTGAGTAAGAGTACGAAAGTAGTAACACCAACGGGGGGGAGCATAACTGTTAATCTAGTGTGTAGAGGGTGCGAGTTAGAAGTAGCCGACCTGCGCTTAACCTGCGATCTCAGAGTGATCGACATGGTGGATTTCGACGTGATACTAGGCATGGACTGGCTATCGGCTCACCGAGCAGTCATCGATTGTCATCAGAAGACAGTGACGGCCTACACCCCAGAGGGAACTCGTTTCCGTTTTAAGGGGGATAGAGAAGCAGCGAGTCCGACGATGAAAAGATCTAGGTGGCAGAATCAACTATTTGGGTGGCTAGCTAGTCTCCAAATGGAAGAAACTGACAGGATGGAGTTAGGATTACCTCACATCGTGTGCGAATACGCCGATGTTTTCCCTGAGGAACTTCCTGGCTTACCACCTCCGAGAGAGATAGACTTCTCTATAGAGCTTCAACCAGGAACGGCACCAATTTCGATGGCGCCATACCGAATGGCCCCAGCCGAACTAAAAGAGCTCAAGACCCAGCTGCAAGAGCTGTTAGACAAGGGATTTATCAGGCCGAGTACTTCACCGTGGGGAGCGCCTGCTCTGTTCGTGAAGAAGAAGGAAGGAACGCTGCGTTTGTGTATCGACTATAGGAGGTTGAATCAAGTCACCGTCAAGAATCGATATCCGTTGCCTAGGATCGATGACCTTTTTGATCAATTAAGGGGAGCAACCTGCTTTTCCAAAATCGATCTCCGATCAGGCTATCATCAACTACGGATTCGAGACGAGGATATTGCCAAGACGGCTTTTCGTACGAGATATGGCCACTACGAGTTTGTAGTAATGCCATTTGGGCTGACCAATGCTCCGGCGGTATTCATGTGTCTCATGAACAAGATCTTTCAACCCTACTTAGACAAGTTTGTAGTGGTGTTCATTGATGATATATTGATATACTCTGCCAACAAGGAGGAGCACGAAGAACACCTTCGGATAGCACTACAAGTACTTCGAGATAACCAACTCTACGCCAAGGCGAGTAAATGCGAGTTTTGGCTAGAAGTGGTTAAGTTCTTGGGGCATGTAGTATCCAAGGAAGGGATTGCAGTAGACGAAGGAAAGGTCGAAGCAGTGCTGAACTGGAAACAGCCGACCTCAGTGTTCGAAATCAGGAGTTTCCTAGGATTGGCGGGATACTACCGAAGATTCATCCCGGACTTCTCAACCTTGGCCAAGCCAATGACCAAGCTGACTCAGAAAGGAGTGAAGCTGGATTGGAATGAAACCTGCGAGAAATCTTTCCAAGAGTTGAAGAAGAGACTGACTAACGCACCGGTACTTATCATTCCCGAGCGAGGAGTAGATTATACCGTTTATTGCGACACTTCGAGAGATGGTTTAGGATGCGTGCTGATGCAGAATGGGAAGGTCGTAGCCTACGGATCTCGACAACTTCGACCGCACGAGAAGAATTATCCTACCCATGACTTAGAATTGGCCGCAGTAGTGTTCGCCCTCAAGTCTTGGCGATACTACCTGTGGGGAGAACAATTCGAAGTTTTCACCGACCACAAGAGCCTCAAATACCTGTTCACTCAGAAGGAGTTGAATCTGAGGCAGCGCCGATGGATGGAATACTTGGAGGACTACAAGTTTACGCTCCAGTATCACCCTGGCAAGGCCAATGTGGTAGCCGACGCTCTGAGTCGAAAGGACAGAGCACAGAAGGTCAAGACTGCCATCAAAGAATGGGAGATGGTGGACACCCTTAACGAATTCAACCTACGATCGTCATCAGAGAGCGGAAACGCCCGACTATACGCTCTAGTTGCGGAGCCAGCACTTCATCAGGAAATCTTGCTAGCCCAAACCTTCGAGCAGAATTGTGAGTTCGTCCGGCATCGAATCCGAGAAGGAAAGGCGGTGCCAGGATGGACTATCGAGGAGAATAACAGCCTAAGATTCAAGGGAAAGGTGTTTGTGCCTAATGTTGGAAACCTTCGAGAAGAGGTACTCCGAGAAACTCACCATTCGAATTTCGCAGTTCACCCTGGTGGTACAAAGATGTACCACGACTTGCGAAGAACGTACTGGTGGGAAGGAATGAAGAAGGATGTAGCACGGTTCATGTCTACCTGTTTAGTGTGTCAGCAAGTCAAGGCTGAGCATCAGAAACCTGGAGGAGATCTTCAACCCTTGCCAATACCGACTTGGAAGTGGGAGCACATTTCGATGGATTTCGTGACAGGACTGCCAAGATCTGCCAAGTCCAACACAGCCATCTGGGTGATCATAGACCGACTCACCAAGTCTGCACACTTTCTGCCTGTCAAGATGACAGAAAACGTGGAACAACTAAGCATGTTGTACATTCGAGAAATCGTACGCCTCCATGGAGTACCAATCTCGATAGTGTCTGACCGAGACCCACGTTTTGTATCACACTTTTGGAAAGGACTGCAGAAAGCGTTGGGAACAGACGTAAGGCTTAGCACGGCCTTTCACCCACAAACTGACGGACAAACGGAGAGGACTATTCAGACCCTGGAAGACATGCTGAGAGCCTGTGCCTTGGATTTCTCTGGAAACTGGGAGCAGCATTTGCCATTGGTGGAGTTCGCCTACAACAACAGCTATCAAGCAAGCATTGGGATGGCACCTTATGAAGCTTTGTATGGTCGACCATGCCGATCTCCAGTCTGTTGGACCGATGCTGGGGAAACAGGATTGATCGGGCCTGACCTAGTACGAGATACCACGGAGAAGGTTAAGACCATCAGACAAAGGATCCAAACCGCTCAAAGCCGACAGAAGAGTTATGCGGATAAGAGGAGCCGACCATTGACTTTTGCTGTGGGAGATCATGTGTTCCTGAAAATCAGACCAAAGAAAGGAGTAATCAGATTTGGAAAGAAAGGGAAGCTGTCTCCACGCTA
The DNA here is from genome assembly GCA_019656835.1 of Rhododendron ovatum. Taxonomy (NCBI): domain Eukaryota; kingdom Viridiplantae; phylum Streptophyta; class Magnoliopsida; order Ericales; family Ericaceae; genus Rhododendron; species Rhododendron ovatum. The sequence goes on along the minus strand of CM033801.1, from coordinate 19,369,270 downwards.
CATCGGACCTTTCGACATCGTGGAGAAGATCGGGAAAGTTGCTTATCGTCTAGCCCTGCCGCCACAGCTAGACCGAGTGCATAACGTGTTTCACGTTTCCATGCTTCGCAAGTATCTAGCCTTGCCCACTCATGTTCTCAATTGGGAAGACATCACTATCGAAGAGGACGCGACATACGAGGAGGAACCGATAGAGATTCAAGACCGAAGTGAGAAGACTATCCGGAACAAGACCATTAAGTTGGTACGAGTTTTGTGGAAGCACCGAGGAACCGGGGAAACCACATGGGAAAGGGAGGAAACCATGAAGATGAGATACCCTCATTTATTCGAATCCTAGCGTCTACCTAATTTCGAGGACGAAATTTGTTTAAGGGGGATAGGTTGTAACAACTCCGATTTTTCGTTCAATAAAAATCTCGTTGTTATTCGAAATTTCCTAATTTCTCTTAACTGCTTGTTGGTTTTCTTATTTAAATCTTCTTACGGTTAGTCTTTAAGAAATCGAATGCCTTATTATCGTATTTCCCGACTTGATACCCTAATCGCACTTTAGTCCCTCAAGAATCGTTTCTGACACTTTGGTCCGACTTAGCAAGCCTAGTTAGCTTCTAACCGACTTGACGGAGTAACCTAACTAGAAGGTTATCTAGTTACTTTTCCCTAACCGAAGAATGACCATTTTACCCCTCTTGAACCTTTTTGAACCTTTTGAACCCTAGACTAGAAATTGATTATTATTTTCTTTTATTATTTTGGTTTTATTCTTTATCCATTGGACAATAAATGTTAGGGGAATTATTACCCATTGGATAAAAGAAACCCATTTCTTTATAATAAAAGGATTTTGAAAGATTTAAATAAAAGTACCATGATTGACATTTGAAAAGTAATTTTGATTATTTTTTTATAATAAAAGTACCCAAGTACCTTTGGACCATTGGTTAATAACCATTAGGGTAATCTTTACCCATTGGACAAAAGCCTTTTCTTTATTTAAATGGTTAAGTATATATATATATATAAACATGGGATTTTATAAAAAGTACATGTAGTCTTTCCAAAAACTTATTTTTGTATTTAAAGTACTAGTACCTTATTATCCCTTGGATAATAACCATTAGGGATTCTATTAACCATTGGGTAATAGGCTCATCTTCCAAACAAAGTACTTTTCCCATTAAACTAATGTTTTGTTAAGATTCCCGGAGTACAAAAGTACATTATTTTATTAATTAAAGTACCCGTACTTTATAATTGTTTATTGGGGAAATCTTGAGCCTTGTAAGACTAAATTACCCTTAGTACTAAAAGTACCCTATATTTATTTGTAGTCTTACATGTTAGTACATACATATATATGCATATATAGTTAGTACATGAGAAAGAGAGAGGGAGAGAGAGGAGAGAGAGGCCGAGAGAGAGGAGAGGAGAGAGAGGCCGAGAGAGAGAGAGGAGAGAGGGAGAGAGAGAGAGGGAAAGAAGGAGGAAGAAGAAGAAGGATTTGATGTGTACTTGACCTTGATCTTCCAAAGTACTTCAAAATCCTTGGTGATTCCTTTCCTAGCCAAATCTTGACCCCATTAACCTCCATTGTACCTAATTCAATTGTTTACATCAAGAATCTTGTACCCATGTCTCCTCCTTGCCAACAAATCTTCCAAAGATCAAATCCAAGGACTAACATAGCCATGCAAGCCTACCAATTTAGCTTCCAACCTTTCAATCAAGCATGACATGTGAAATAAAGTGTGACATAGAGAGAGAGAGAGAGGGCCGGCCAAAGAGGGAGAGAGGGAGAGCCTTTGCCTATAAATAGAAGCTCATTCCAAGCTTAAACTCACACCTTCTCACTTTGCTCCAACTTCTCTCTAGAATTTCTTAATGTTCTTGCTTCCAAAATTCTTCTTTTCTTGAGTTCTTGAGTGTTCTTGAGAGAAACCACCAAACCACCTCCCAAAACCACCGTTAGATCTTTAAAGTAGCTTAGATAAGTTAGAAGTTGTTTCTAGGAAGAGAAAAGTTCATATCTCTTCCTTTCGAAGCAAACCGACGACGTTACGCCGCCGAAATCGAAAACCGACGACCGAATCTTCTTAGTCTTCTTCTACCGCCAAGAAGCACGGTAGGGTCTTCTTATCTTCCACCCCACGTATAAAGTTAGAATTCCTTGTCCCCTATCTCTACGTATATGTAGGATTTCTTTAAAGTAGATTTGTATCAAACAAAGTTCATTTGAAAGTAACTTTGAAAGTTTTATAAGAAATAGATGAGGTTATCTTTGTGAGATTTTATGAGATGCATGATGTGGTTATTGTGTTTCAAGCATGATTATGTAGTCTAGAATTGTATATTCTTGTTGGTTTCATTTTGAGATTTGATAAAGTACTTGATGTATGGAATGTCTTACACTACGGAGTCTATGCATGATGAACGTGACACGAGAAACAAGATAGTAGAGACATGGCACCTAGGGTGTGTTAATAAAGATGAAAAAGTGTGTATTCGAGAAAGGAAATGATTTTGAAACTACATAATGACCGGTTTTGGGTGCATTATGTGAGTAAGATGTGTGTGTGTGTGCCAATGGGAACCCGGCGCGGCGGAACCATTGTGAGGATACTCGGGAACCCGGCGCGGCAGAACCGAGGTAGGGTGTGTGCTTGGTTATCCGCGGTTCGGAGCCAATGCGGTTGTGTGCCAATGGGAACCCGGCGCGGCGGAACCATTGTGAGGATACTCGGGAACCCGGCGCGGCGGAACCGAGGTTGGGTGAGTTAAAATGAGTTTTTGGGTAAAAAGGAAAGTGAGTTAATAACATGGTCTACGACGAGTCTAAAAGATGAACACAACGTTAGTTGAGTAAGGAACGTGGATTTGAATACTCGTTTGGACTATATGCATGATTTAAGTTGAATTGTTGTTATTATGCCTTTATGTTCGTAAGTTAAGGGTTAGAAGGGTTTGGATATTCTATTGAGCGTTAAGCTCACGGTGTTGCCTTTTTTGGTGACCCTGGCATATTATACCGGTGGCGACGCGGGTATAATGTGTCAGATTTCATAGATGAGCAGGGCGAGCTGTACACCTTGGAGGCCTTTGGAGCCGAGGAGCTAGCCGTGATGGAAGAACAAGCGGAGCTGTAGTTAGGAACCTTAGTTCCCTCCCGTTTGTAATAAAAGTACTTCCTTTATGTTTTGTTTGTAATAAAGAGCCAGACTCAGCTTTTATTTCAATAAAATGTTTTATTTAACGTACCCAAAATCCGGGGCGTTACACGGTCCATATAGCCCCGACGGTGGAATCGTTAATTAACTATCTTCCTTGAGTCAATAATTAATTTATTGCGGTCCATAAGGTGCTCTCTAATCTTACCTTCTGCATAGTAATTAACTTGACTGGCTAGTTGTGGCTGCATTGCTCACTTCACCTTCTGATTTGGGAGTTGCCTTTGGTACAGCCTTCGTTATGCACACCTTCAGACCTATTTGTGACTTGTGATTTTAGAATTTACATGACCTGACCAGTGTCATCTTGAATGTATCTGTAAGTTTGTACATAACCAATTGAAAACGGTAAGTACTGGTGAATGGCGATAGCTATTTTGTTACACCACTACGACTGCAAACTCTGTGGTGTCTACTTAATTCATTTACTTTGTATTGTTAGTTTCTAAAACAGGTAAAATTATTTGTCTAGTGAATCTAATCTTTGCTTTTCTTTAAACCAACTTACGGCACAACTGCACATGGATTCTATCTTTCTCTATTTAACCTTTTTAACTTGCTTCCAAGAAAGTGTTTGAAAGATCACCTCCTGGGGAAAAAATCATAAGGGTGTTCAGTACCATGTTTCCTATCTTCTCATTTTCTTCTAGTTACACTTAATTAAGGTCAAATGACAGCAATTTCAACTTTGATGTCACAGTAGAAGGTACAATTCTCAAAAAGCACTCTTTATGTAAATGGAGTGTACATAAACCTTAATCAAATCAGTTTTTTTGACACTCCACGTGCAACACAGGGGTCATATGTGAAGAGCATTAGCTTTACACACATTGTTGGGTCATTTCCAAATAGCATAAAGTTTTACAGAGTTTGTGGTTTAACAAGCTAATATGTTAAGTAAACACAACACAAATTTCAATATTTAACAGAAAGTGCAAACTCTTCAAGCCTTTTGCTTCATAACCTGGAGACATATCCTGATATCCATATTGCAGTGCAAGTGCAGCCACGACTTTTCCTTTTGTTTGTGGTTTAACAAGCTAATATGCAAAGGCAACCCATTTGCATCGCACTATTTCAATTGTTTCATACTTTGTTTCGTTGTCGTGTGATTGGTACATGCGAGACTTTGTTCTTGTGTGACTTCATTCTTATTGAATAATGCAATAATCACATATCAATAATTTCTAATGTTGTGACTTTTGTGGTAGCTATTTTCGATCCAGCAAGTGCCCTTCCAACATTCCATAATCCATTCTCTCTCTTGCTCTCGGAAGGTGAACAGTGAGTCATTGACTACCTAATCTCTAGTAGCTTATGTGTTAGTAACTCGTATTTAGCTTGGTGGATACCTCTAACCTGGTATTATGCCAAACCTGAGGTGTAACGAAGTCAGGCTAAATATTGAGTTTGTTTTTATTTAGTTTAGTTAGTTTTATTTGATTGCATTGCTTAGCCGAGGTGGTGGCATAACCCCTCGCATATTCTGTTTGCTGAGTTGAGGTGGCGGCCTAGCCCCTCCAGTCTGTTAGTTTGTTAGTTTGTTAGCTGTTTTATTTGATTGCATTGTATGAGCGTTAGTTATTTGCACTATAAGAAACATTTAGCTATGTACTTTGTAAAGCCAGGCTAAATATTCTATAAGAAACATTTAGCTATGTACTTTGTAAAGCTAGGCTAAATATTCTATTTTTTGCACTATAAAAAACAGTTAGCTGTTTTTTTCACTTATTGTGGACTGCAATGCATTTAGTTATGTACTTTGAAAGCTTTATATGTTAAATCATCTGGTGTTTTCTTAGGATTAAAGATGTCTGAATCACCCGTCGGTTCAAGTGCTCATTCAACAAATCCGATTGATGCTTCTGGTCCTTCTGGACCATCACAACCGACTAGTAGCCCCTTTCAATCCGATTCCCCCCTCGAAAACTATTCAAGTGAAAATGCGGGGGAAGAAGTTGAAATACTATCAGATAAAGATAAAGACAAAGCTTCTGATGACGATGACAATAAAAAGCTAAGGAGTCCTTATTGGGCTCACTATGATAGGGTGAAAATTGCGGGGGTTTTCAAGGCCATTTGCAAGTATTGTGGAGTCAAAATAAATGGAGAAACAAAGAATGGAACCTCGCATTTATCACAACACTATATTCGGAAACACCAAAAGAAGGATACCATGAGGCAGCAAGTTCTAACAAACAATTTCATGAACAAAGACCGTCCTCCACTACTAACTTCATATAGCTTTGATCATAGTACGGCACGAAAAGAACTTGCAAATGCCATAATCATGCATGAGTATCCTCTTTCAATTGTGGATCATGTTGGATTTAAGCGGTATTCGAATGCAATTCAACCTTTATTTAAGGTGCCGTGTAGAAACACAATGAAGAGTGAAATATTCAAGATTTATGAGCACCATAAGGGGAAGACATTGAGTTTGGTGGTGAGTAATGCAAGTAGATTGGCTATCACAACGGATATGTGGACTTCGAGTAATCAAAAGAAAGGTTTCATGGCTGTCACAGCACACTTTATTGACGATTCTTGGATTTTGCAAAGTCGCATTTTGAGGTATTTCTAACTAACATCGTTATCTTTATTCCTTTATTCAATGTAAATTTTTATTTTTTCATTTTTAATTAAATATCAATGTTACATGTTAGGTTCATATATGTGCCATGTCCACATACAAAAGAAGTTCTATGTGAACAATTGTTGAATTGTTTGATGGATTGGAACATTGATAGGAAGATTTCAAGCATAACGGTTGATAATTGCTCTACCAATGATGCCATGATTGATCTTTTGTGGGACAAACTTGATAGTGCATCGCTCATGTTGGGTGGGGATTTGTTTCATATGCGTTGTTGTGCACACATTCTTAATCTCATAGTTAAAGATGGGTTGGATGTTATCAAGGTGGGTATTGAGAAAATCCGAGATAGTGTAGCTTATTGGACAGCGTCACAAAAAAGAGAGGAAAAATTTGAAGAAACAGTTCGCCAATTGAATGTGGGTAGTACTAAGAAATTAGGACTTGATTGTGCGACTAGGTGGAATTCAACATTCTTGATGCTTCAAACAGCCCTACTTTACAAGGATGTATTCATTCGCTTAAGCAAATGGGATGCTCAATATCAGTCCTTACCGAGTGAACGTGAGTGGGGGTTTGCTAAAGATATTCGTCAGAAGCTGAAATTTTTTTTTAAGGTGACAGAGTTATTTTCTGGAACTAAATACCCCACTACCCCACTACCAATCAATGCTTTCCAAATATATGTGAGATTAGACTTGAATTGAGAGATTGGCTTCGTTCTGAGAATCAGGTGATTAGGGAAATGGCCAAAAGAATGGTGGAAAAATTTGACAAGTATTGGTCCGTGGTACATGGTGTTGTTGGGGTTTCTGCTGTGTTGGATCCTAGGTACAAGATCAATGTGTTGGAGTTTTACTTTAAGTTATTGTTTCCAGCAACTTACAATGAAGAAGTTGAGAAAGTTCGTGCACTTTGTTATAAATTGCTTAAGGAGTATCAAAGTCCTAGTTCAATGACGGAGGGTATTGGCGACTCTTCTTCCCAATTAAGTTCCATTGAAGAAGAATCACTATCAAAGTATGATGTCTATATGCTTAGGGAGTCGAAGAGAAGTAGGACAATTGATACTGCAAAATTGGAATTGGATCATTATTTGTCGGAAGCTGCCTTGCCAAAATCTGCGGGATTTGATGTCTTGAATTGGTGGAAATCACATCAACCCAAGTATCCAATTTTACAAGCCATGGCTAGGGATCTATTAGCTATTCCGGTATCGACGGTTGCTTCTGAGTCTGCATTTAGCACGAGTGGTGGGTTAGTGAGTCCACATCGTAGTAGACTTCATCCCGATACGATGGAAGCCTTGATGTGTGCTCAAAGTTGGTTGTGGGCTAACGAAATGAAAGGTAATTAACTTAGTATCTTAAATTTTTCTACCTTTAATAAATTAAAACTAGTATTTATGAATTTGTTTCTTTATATTTGTTAGGTGAATCCACATCAGGGTATGCCACTATATATGATGATGCGGAAACGGGGGATTCGTGCGTGACTTGTGAGGTAATTGTCATTTGTCTTACGTTTCTTGTGGTTTTAACATTTGCAAGTATTGCTCATATTAATTTAGTTTTTTGTTGTCCATTTAAACAGATATGAATTCTACAAATGAAGTTGGCATTTGAAGCTCAAAACGAAGTTGTTTTGGGGGAGTTATCTTTTATGTTCTACTGGCATGTCGCTACTGCAGCAGTTGTTTTTTTTGGAAGACTATGTGTGGCCTATTTTTAGTTGGGTGTGGTTGGATAATTAAAATTTGTAACTGAACTTTAATTTGTATTATTGGGGTGTGTGGTCTGTGAATGAACTTTAAGTTGTATTATTGTGGTGAGCGGTCTGTGGATGGTTGTATGCAAGAACAGGGACAATGGCTGGATGCAAGAACAGAGTGGTTGGAATTTGGAATCTAGAATCTGTGATGAAAATTGATATGTTGGATGGTTGGAATCTGTGATGAAAAATCTGTGATGAAAATTGATAGCTGGAATCTGTGGATGGTTGCATGTTGTGGTGGTTCTATTAGGTTTAATGGTTTATGTTAAATATGTTGGACCATCTTTTATAATGTGATTAGTTTTTTTATAACCATTGATAATATTTCTGTTGAAAACTGAAAATATTGGTAAGCCAATATCAGTTCGGTTCGGTTCGGGTCGTTTCGGGTAAATTCTGATTCCATTCGGTTCGGGGATTACCCGATAACCGAATGGCTCGGAAATGGTTCCATTCTTCCTTCCCCGTTCGGGGATCGGGGCGGATGTGGAACAACCTTCGGGTTCAGGGGATCGGGTACGGAATACCCATTTTCCGCCCCGAATGCCCCGAATGCCATCCCTAGATAGGTTGTAATAACACTGATTTTTGGTAAATAAAAATTTTGTTAAAAATTTGAATTTTTATTTTTAATTACTCGGAGTGCGTTTGAAATCCCTTTTTAATTTCTAAAAATCCATCATAATTAGATTTTGGCCTTTAAAATCCGTTTCTTGATTAAAAGCCCTACTTGGCAAGTGTAAGTTAACTTCTAACCAATTAGTTGAGGAAACCTAACTACCAATTCATCTAGTTACTTTCTCCTAATCCTAGATGAGCCTGATGAACCTTCTTAAACCTTTTGAACCCTAATGAAACCTTTTGGACCTAAGTTATTATTATACACACACACACACACACACACATATATATATATATGACTAGTCAATCAAGTCATACTTGTCATCTGGGATCTTTACCCATTGGACGATAAAAGTTAGGGAAACTTTTATCCATTGGACAATAGACCTTCCATTAAAAAGATATCTATGCTAGATTGTTAAGTACAAATATATAGTTATATAGGTATATATACACATGCCTAAAGGACTTATGGTACTATTCTAGTGTATATATAGTACCTCACCCTTTTATCCATTGGTCAATAACCGCTAAGAAAATTATTACCCATTGGATAATAGTATTAGTCTTGCCATCAAGTACTAGGGTTTTATTTAATAATCATTTCCTAGATTTCCCATGTGATGATATATTTATATAAATATATATGTGTGTACCTTATAATATATACCCTAGATTTCCTAAGTACATAATCTAGTATTATAATGAAACATGTGCCAATTTGGATTATTTTAATAAAGGATTTTGATCTTATAATTTTTTATTGGATACTTAGAAATCTTAATAGATTTCATAGTACTATTATATATATACTTGGACATATGTGTGTGTGTGTGTGTGTATATATATAAATATAGTAGTATAATAAGAACATGTGTGTATTAGAATAGTTTAATAGTAAAATCTTGGCTTTGAGATCCTACTAGATTATAATGTACCTTATATACTTGGTTATATATATATATATATATACACTTCCATAGTACAAGAGAGAGAGAGAGAGATGGCTGAGAGAGAGAGATGGTTGAGAGAGAGAGAGAGGGAGATTTGATTGTACCTTGACTTGATCTTCTATGATCTTCTTACATCCTTTCAATCTATGGTTATATATATCTCCAAGCAAAATCCATCTTCCAATGTCCTTTTATGTTCTTTTAATCACCAAATCTTGTACAACCCCTCCTTTCCTTCATCAAATCTTCCAAAATCAAATCCAAGGAACTACATCTAGCCATGCAAGCCTAGAACTAGATCTTGATCTTTCAAAGAAAGCATGACAAGTTGAATAAAAAATGAGATATGGAGAGAGAGAGAGAGAGATTTCGGCTGAGAAGGAGAGAGAGGGAGCCTTGGCCTATAAATAGCAAGCCATTCCAAGCTTAAACTCACACCTTCACTCTTTGCTCCTACTTCTCTCTAGAATTTCTAAGCTTTCCAAGTTCCAAAGTTCTAGTTTCTTGAGTTCTCCTGAAGTTGTTGAGAGCTACCACCAAACCACCTCCAAAAACCACCCTTAGATCTTTAAAGTAGCCTAGTTTAGTTAGAAAAGTTGTTTCTAGGAAGAGAAAATCCACCTCTCTTCCTTTGAAGCACTTCGGAGCCGTTACGCCGCCGATTTGCAAAACCGACAACCAACTCTCAAAAACCGACCAACCGCCAAGAAGTAAGGTAGGATTCCCTGTTCACCAACTCTACGTATAGAACTGTATGTTAGAAAGTAGATTAATCTTATCCCCTAGCTCTAAGTATATGTACAATACCTCTACTTACCTACACTACGTATATTGTATGTTGTTTGTATATCAAAATGCATGGAAGTATTCGTATTTTGATTTTAAGGATGGTTATGAGCATGTATATATGATTACTTGGATTACCTGTTTGATGTGTGATAAAGCATAAGTGACATCCACTCCAAGGGCGTCCGTACATGTGGCGTTATGCTTTAAGTTATGATTTGAGCATGCTAAATAACATAGAATTGGATGATCTTGCTAGTTTAGTTTCAAGATTACAATGAATGATTTATGTATACTTGAAAAGTCCTATCGCGGAGTCTATGCATGTGACGAGACACAAAAATCAAGGAAGATAGAAACATGACACCTAGGGTGTGTTAATGACAATGTGTGTTTTGAAATCGCAATGTGGCCAGATTTGCCCATTGTGGGAATGTGTGTGTGTGTTCCAATGGAAATCCGGATCAGCGGAACCATTGTGAGGTTGTGTGCGTTCCCATGGGAACCCGGAGCGGCAGAACCATGGTGATGAATGGCTTGGTTATCCGTGGAGAGGAGCCAATGCAAATTTTATGTGCCAATGGAAACCCGAAGCGGCGGAACCATTGTGCGGATACTCGGGAACCTAGAGCGGCGGAACCGAGGTTGGGTGTGTAAAAAATGATTTTGGAAATGATGATTTGGTTTATGAGAAATGGAAAATGGTGACACGGTCTACGACGAGTCGTGTAGGAAAAACTCAGAAATCATGGACACCAACGATAGTTGAATAATGAATGTGGATGTGTCATTATTAACTATTTCCGTTAGCTATGCATGTACTATGTGGAAATCGTTAATTTTGTGATCTACTGCTTATAAGTTAAGGGTTAGTGGGTATGGATTATTTTATTGAGCTCTCGTAGCTCATGGTGTTACCTTCGGTGACCCTGACATATCATACTGGTGGCAACGCTGGTATAATGTGTTAAACTTTATAGATGATCAAGGTGAGTTTTACACCTTGGAGGCCTTTGGAGCTGAACAGCTAGCTAGGATGGAGGAGCAGGCAGAGTTGTAGTTAGAAACCCTAGTTTCCCTCCCTTTTGTAATGAAAATACTCTCATGGAGGTTATGCTGTAATGATGAGCCAAACTCTATTTAGATATTCAATAAAATTGTCTATTTAATGTACTCGGAAATTGGGGGCGTTACATCTGTGGTCCTCATATGAACGGTGTCATGCTCGCTAGGAAAATCCTACGATAGGGTTACTTTTGGTCTACAATGGAGTCTCAATGTGTGGATTATGTACGGCGTTGTCATAAGTGCCAGATCCATGCCAACCTAATGCATGTTCCTCCTTCTAACCTCTTTGGCATGACTTTTCCTTGGCCTTTCTCTGTGTGGGGCATTGACGTCATTGGCATGATCAGACCGTCTGCTTCAAATAGTCACAAGTTCATTTTGGTAGCGATAGATTACTTTACCAAATGGTAGAAGCTGAATCCTACAAGACCCTAACTGCGATTCAAGTTGCTCACTTTATCAGAAAGAACATCATCTATCGATACGGTGTACCTCAAGCATTCGTGTCAGATAATGAGACTCGCTTCAAAGGCAGGGTTTATGTAGAATGTGAAAGCAGTCAGTCCGCCCATTACCATCCTCTCGAAACCTGCAGAATTAATGGCCATGTCTGGGATGTTCAAAGCCTCATGCCTCCAGATGATTCCATTCGGCAACATTTCCTTCATAAATGTGTACCACTGGTTTACAGACATCTCTGGGTAGATCATTCCTCGCTGATGCATTCGACCAGGCAGATGAGGCCGGTTTGCCTTCGGCGATGTGAGCAACCCCAATTTGTCTGATAGCCAGAGCTGCATGAGGGAAAAGACAAGTAAAGAGCCATATAAAACTTGAGGGAGAAAATAAGTGAGAAGCTCCGATATAGCCTAAGCCAAGAGATGACATAAAAGGTAAATGTGTGAAAGCTAGAAAAAGGTGAGCTGAGTGAGAGTTTACCTGCAGCAGGAGTGGACTACCACCAAATATGTCTGTTTGGCAAGTAGAATCCAAATCCAAACCAATGAGTGTTTCTGCCAGAATCAGCAGCACCACATTCCTTCGAGCACCCATTTGAGCTGCAATGCTCACTAGCGAGGGGTTGACCCGCCCATTCAGAGATACTAGTAAATAGGCGGCCAGCACACTGACCGCCAGGGCAAATCGGCACAAAGCCTGTAGGGCGGTGTCCTCTGTATTGCCTTCAGGCCCATACCACTCCATCAGGCGCATGACATTGATCTACCCCTCAGTTAACAAACTTTCGGCTGCTCCTCTTGAGATGTTGAGACATGACTGCAGAAGTTTTGGCATGCTCTTTCTGTAAGGTGGCATGACAATCACGCTCGAAGCAAACCCCTGGAGATATGCTTGAAATTCCTCCACAGTTGGCACAACTCGTTGTCCTCGAATCTAAAAACGTGAACCTTTGGGTTCGAAAACTGTAGGGCTGCCATCAGAATTTCTGGACGGACCCTCACATTTCGGAGAAAACGAAAAGCAGGCCAGCCCGTGAGACCGACATGAAAGCCAATCTCCGGCAACAAAGGCCGTTAGCCACGGGCTGATCAAGGCGGGAAGATTATTTGCAATTATAAGGGTAATGAAAATGTTGGCTTTGGAGGGTGTGCCTCACAGTTGCAGGGATATGGCCTTTTATAGTCAAAGCTTGAAAAATATCCCTCCTTTCAAGGAAAATATCTAGGCAAGGTGGCATTACCCCCTTCAATACAAGGCCACACCTGTGAACTGCCCCAGAAGTGTCCTGGATGGCTAAGGACAATGACAAGGCTTTTTGTGCCTCAAAGATCTGATGTGGTCAAATAAAAAAGGCTTAACAGAGGTTATCCATTCGCGTGACAGACCCACTTCAATGCGCGAGTATACCTCCATCGCGCGATGAACTCACTCCATCGCGCGATTCTGAAGCCTGCATTTTGACAGTTTGCATCAGCCTACTGTCCAATTTTGGTCGTTTTTGGTTCCAAAGGTCTTTTTCCACATTTCACGGTTCCAACAAGTCATAATAAGCATTTGTGACTGTATCCAAGCATCGGTTTCGAAATGTCGAGCTTAACGAAGATTTTGGACCCTCGGTGGCTTGTTCGAGTTGAAATCGAGATTTTGAGAGGTTGAAATTCGTTTTGAAGATTTTCATCAAGTACTCTCATGCTGTACAGGTCATATGGACTTAATGTGACTGTATGGAGGTGTTGGTTTCGGTCCGGGACATATTCAAGTTCTGTTTTGTGCATTTTGTCCATTTTTACGACATTTTTGTCACTTTTGGGTCTAAATCTTGCTCCAGGATGTATTTTTCAGTTTCGTCGATTCGTACAGGTCATGATATGCATATTTGGTCTTACAGAAGCATTAGTTTCTTCTAAATCGAAGTATTTTTAATTTTGGCCTATTATTGCCCTCGTGTCCTGGACGTATCCTAGGGTATATTCTCAATTTTCTTTCGAGTTAGTCACACCTGTACATGTGTATATATCTGTGAGCAATCTCAGTACATCATCAATGCAAATTTGGTATTAATGGTTGTAGACACCCCATTCTGGTCTGTTCAGATAACGTTATTTGTCGATCTTTTACTTCCCCAATGATGATTATAGTCGAAAACAGTTCGAGGACAAAGGTGTGTTTGAGCTTTGAGCGTCCCAAACCCCTTTCAAACCCATTTCAAACCCTTCAAACCAGAGCCAAACGGCCCCAGCAAAACCCAACTGGCATACGCCAGTACATTGGTGACGTACGCCAGTTAGCTACCACGTGTCAGTCATCGACCAGTGGCCCAGCTTTTACTGGCGCACGCCAGTTAATAGTGGCGCACGCCAGTCAAACCCAGTCAAATCAACTTTATTCAGCCACATGGGCGGGACTTTTGTGCCACCCTGACGTCGGCCACAGTATTCCTAATGATTACATTCGGCTGGGGCGTTCCCTCTCTCTCCTACACCCCCCATCAACTAGTCCCATGCATTTAATGCATGGAAGGCTCCATTGTCACCTAAGGCCAGCCAAACATGGCCTTGCCCAAACTGATCTTAGTCCCTCTCTCCACTATAAATACCCCCCTTACATTCATTTGCAAGGGGTTAGCCACATAAAGAAGTGTAATCTCTCTCCCTCTCCTTTCTTCAAGCTCTCTATCTCTCTTCTTCCATTGAAAGAGAAAGGAGAGCAACCCACTTCCATACAACCTACTGCCATCCAGTCCTCATCTCAGCCTCCATCTCCAACCTCTAAAGCTCAAAACCACCTCCAAACTTCAATACTAAAGGTATACCACCTTTACGTTCTTTTCTGTTTTCAGCTCATGAGGGGGATCAGTAAGGCCCAGGCTAGTAAGCAATGCTAGTCCTGGCCTTAAACTGATAAAATACAACGATTGTATGAGACAGTACATGGCGCACGCCAGTCATGGTATGCCGTACGCCAGTCATGGTAGTACGTGCAATACTGGCATGGGGATCATGGATCGTCCCTTTATCTTACTTTCATTTCTGTCAAATCACCCTCGCATGCTAATAACCAGCTTACTGCTTTCTGTATTTAGAGCTGCTTAGTGGAAATATTCAATATTTGTCCATATCTGTTATAGAAAGGCCTCTGGGATTCTTCTGGTCATGTTCCAGAGCCCAGATGGTGCAAAGCCAAACACTGGATCGGGACCAAAGTGGCGTACGGTCTATTAGGACTGGCGTACAGCAGTTGTTCTTAGTTCCAGTGGCTGGCCCTTGCATCTGAGCTTAATCTAGGCCTATTTTCTGTCCCCATACTGTTTTGGGGTATTCTGCTTTCTTTCACGGCCTAAAGCCATTTCCTCTGCTTATAACTATGTCTATTCTGTTATATTGAACTGCGTGGTTTGTCCTGGGTGTGCGCTGGTCCTTTTTTCCAGAGCCCAGAGAGTTGCAAACAAAGACTGAGTAAGTAAACAAGTGGAGTACGCCAGTTGTTTAGTGGCGTGCGCACGTCTAAACCAGCATGCAGTGGCTCGGCCAGTGCATGCTGGCAGGATCTGTTCACGTCGCTTTGTGACAGCGTACTGCAGTTTTGTTCGGGTTGCTCAGTGCTTGTTCTCATTCTATATTTAGCATTGCAATCAAATCATCTATACATATTTTGTCATATAAACTGCAAGTTATTACAGCTTTCATCCCCATTAACTGTTCCCCCGCCCTAAATGGCTAAAAAAATGATAAAATGAGAGAAAAATGCAAAGGTTTTTACAAAATGCCCGAGTAGAGACCGATCTCCGGATTGGGCGAGAGGGGGTGCCATAAAACCCTTCCCCTCTCGTAACCTGGCTCCCGAACCTCAGATATCGAAGTTGACGACGGACTGGTCTACGCCTTTTTCAAAATCAAACAAACGTGGCAAACGTTTTCGAATTCGGTTCCTTGGGTACTTCACCGCTAAAACCCGAGTGGCGACTCTGAATCGAGGCGTTTTGCCGGGCATTTCCAAAAAGGGCCGCGCCCAGTCTTTAAAAAAGAGAACCCAAGATCTTGCAATTTTCGGGGCGCGTGCCCACAGTGGCGACTCTGCTGGGGAGGGAATTGCGTTAATTGGTATTTGGCGATTAATACATAATTGAACAAATTCTCGAAAGCTTGTCAAAACAGTACGCTTCGTGCTGCTGAAGAACGGAATGGTAACGTAACAGGATCTCAGCGTCCGACCAATCCGAACTGGGGCTTTTGCTATTGTTCACTTGTGTAGTTTTCTCCAAGTATTGATTAACAAAAGTGGGCCAAACTCCAAAGGGCATTTTATTTCAAAACCATTGCATTTCTCTCTCGTCGAATCATTCTTCGGCAATTCTCCGTTCGTATTCGATGGTTGGTCAGCCCCGTTGAGGTGTTTTGGGTAACCGGCACAATTTATTGGAGCCCGGGGTCCTCGAACGCCCAACAACCTTGGACGATGATGAGTCATACTACCGTTCGACCATTGCTTTGCTCCACGCATCTCAGTGGGAGGTATATCGCGGCTCTAGTCAGAGGACCTTTAAGCCAAAACCGGCCTCTACAGCGCTTACAAAGCACTAGAACCTTTCAACCTAAGACAGGAACCAGCAGGGTAGGATTACTTGCTTCTAACCCCATATCCTGTCTATGTGTTACCGCTTTCCATATCGCATGCTTGTACATACATTCATGACCGTTTTTGCGTAGAAACATGCCAGGGCGGCTTTTAGGGTGTCTATCGTCGAGTCTGTCTCGCGCCCATTCGGCATTGCCTTGGACCGATGACGAGTCGTGCATCTCGATGTTGCACGTTACCAAGGTTTTCAAGTCTTTAATCAATAAGGCTTCGGGAAATCAGTACTTTCTAAGTCTCTGTCTAAATGCCCGATCGAGGTTTCAAACTCAAAAATTAGGAACAACGGAGAGAATGTCGTCATGCTTACACCACCCAGGTTAAAAGTGCTAATCACTTACACCGCTCAGGCTTCGGCACAGTGTTGCTTACGCCACTTCGGTTATGGTATCACGCCATTTACGTCGAGTTGTTCCAAAAATCAAACTTTGAAACTTCGAGAGGGTTAAAGTCAAAGGCCTAGGCTGTTTTGGCATCCCTTAGTAACATTCGATTCAATCAAGGATACACCGTCGGAAATAAAATCCGAGGATTCTTTGGCAATGGTCCAAGTGTCGTAAGGCAGACTCCATCTAGTTCTAGAGTCTAGGAGGACACCGACGACGTTGGCATGATCATTTTTCCATTATTGTCTATTCTTTCAAATAAAATGATTACAGGCTATCATTGAGCTCTCGTACTTTGCTGTCTAGTCATGCCGGCATCAAAGCAGAACTCCAAGGTCAAGAGCCAAACCTACTTGGGGCCGTCCGTCGAGTCCGTTTGAGGGTTTGATTTGGGGTTTGTCTCTCGGTCAACCGCAACGGAAGCTCTGGCCTGCACTGTGTCACGGGAGGATTCGCCGCCAACCACTCCACACGAGTCCCCTCCGTCAACTCCGTCCCCTCCAGCATCTCCGAAGTGTGTCAAGATAGAAGTTCTAACCATGGCGGATGTCCCACCTCCAAATCTTGCAACCCTGTTGGCTGATCTGCAGCACAATCTGGCCATCATGCAGCAAAGGGCCGACCAGGCCGGCGCCTCTGTGGCTAATCTTCGAACCCTCATCGAGGAGCGACTTCCCATTGTAGCAGGAGGGGAAGGCGGTGGAAGGCGCGAACAAGGAGCCGGTTCCGAAGAGGAACCGCTAGTGGAGAATCCCGCTCCAAGCCCAGAAATGGTAGCTTTGGTCGCCAAAATGGCCAAGCTAGAAGAGACGGTGGCTAAATCCGAAAGAAAAGGGTTGGGAGTACTAGACATGGACTGCCTCTGCCCATTCCCGAATGCCAGGCTTCCCGATCGGTTCAAAATGCCTGACTTCGCAAAGTTCGACGGTACCGGAGATCCGAAAACTCACTTGTTGGCCTATCATGGTGCAATGAAACTGCATGGTGTTGGAGAGGATGCCATGGCTCAGCCGTTTCCACAAACTCTTGCCGGCCCCACCTTCCAGTGGTTCCTATCGCTCGACATCTCCAAAAGACGAACATGGGAGGACATCGGCACGGCCTTCAATGCTCAATACAGCTACAATGCCCAGCTCAAAATGACCACTCGAGAGTTGGAATCCACCAAGATGACTGCAAAGGAGTCCTTTGCGGACTTTATCCAAAGATGGAGAGCCAAGGCCGCTCTCATGCCCGATCGCCCGAGCGAGAAGGATCAGATCCGCATCATCTCCCGTAACTTGCAGCCGGACTTTGCCAAAAACCTCGTCTTAGTTCAAGGGGCAAACTTTGAAACGTTCTACGACTCTGGTCTGGCTATCGAAGAAGCCCTCCAAACTGGTGTTCTGCCCAGGAGTGACAGTTCCTCCTCTGCCTCAGCCACAAAATCCAAGCCTCGTGCATACACCGGAAACAGCACTGCTTTGTTCGGTGGCAACAGCTACGCCAACGCAAACTCTGCTAACAATCCCTCCACCCAAAGCTCCAACCACATCGCCGACATAAACCAAGTTCAAACCCCTCAAAGACCCCGAAACCGCAACCAACCCCGTAACTTTGCCAATTTCGAGGCACCACTTTCCTCGGTGTTGGAGAAGTTAGTCAAAACCGGACATTTCAGGCATTTAGCCCCAACTCCACTTCCTCAAAATCCACCCCTAGCCATAACCCCAGTGCTTTCTGTGCTTACCACCAAATGCCCGGCCACTACACTAACTCTTGCTATCGCCTCCGTCATGCGATACAAGATTTGGTGGACAATGGTACCCTTCCAACCCCACCTACCAAACCCAACGTCATCTCCAATTCTCTGCCTAAACACAACCCTAACCCTCAAGTGAACCAGATAAACCTCAGCTCCACCATATTCAACCCCACCGACCATATTGCCTCAACCGACAACCCTAAACCGATCGTACCTTTCCTTTCTGAACCAAGCGTTAACATGATGGCAGCCGGCTGGGCTATGGAAGACAAAGCCAAAGAATGGGAGGAACTTTGCAACGATTGGATCGAATAGTATACCATGGGGTTTCCTGCTCACCCCCAAGTTAATCAGATGTGGTTAGATCAATGGGAAGGAGAGTGGAATGCGGCACAGGCTGACCCTCTGGACGAGCTCTCCTTATTCACACTCTTTTACCAGCCCGAGCCGAACCAAGTCGAGCAAGAAGCCGAGGAGTATGTGTGGGATCCGCAGCCTGATGGATGGCAAATAGGCCAAGATCTCAAAACTGATTTGGACCAAGAAGGCGTCAATGAGGAGTATTGGGACCAGTTTCAAGGAGGGGAGCTCGTACCCAATATCCGTCGCCCGCTCGGCGCCATGCAACCATTGGTGAATTCAATTGACGGTGTGATCGGCCGCTGCGCCCATGAGTTTGACCCTACGCGGGACATCGTTTCTGCGAAGCAGCCTCGCCCTTTTGTTTCGGCACCTGGAGATGATTGCTCTATCATGGTCTTGGATGCACCTCCCGCCGACCTATGGGACGCAGAAGAAACCGCTAAGACTACGCCGCCCGCGGATATTTGGGATGTGGATAACATCGTCGATCTGGACATGGGGAACGAAGTATGGACCGTCAACACCGCTCTTGTCGATGGAGGATTCTGGGATGTTTCGTTTATCACTAATCCGGGGGCGCCCTTTGAAGAAGAAGCTGCACAGGATCCGACTTTTTGGGAAGGACTAGTAATGGAGGATTTGGAATGGGACTCAGCTCTGGGGACAAACTCGTCTGCAACGGTGGCATCAATGGACAAAGGAAAGCGCAAGCTAGAAGAAGTGCCTGCCGACCTGTGGGATTCCATTGACTCGTCGTCTTGGTGGGATGTGGCCAACGTCACTAGGAGCGGCCGAGTGTTTTAGCCAGCCAATCTTTAAGCTGGAAGCTCGTCCAATCCGCCCGCTTAGAAAGCCACCGCTCCCGCCGCTCAAAGGAACGATCCGCTCTTTCCGAATGGGGTTCCCGAAGAAGACGCCATCCTGAAACAGCTTGAAAGGATCCCGGCTGCCATATCTATCTGGGGTCTGATATCGTCATCAAAGGAGCATCGTGAGAAGCTGTCCTCCGCTTTGGCCCGGCTCACAGTACCGATTGACATTACCCCCGAGGCCATGATAGCTCTGGTGCTACCACTCCTCTCAAAGCACTCTATCACATTCACCGAGAAGGATCTCCCTGTCGAAGGAACCGCTCATAACCACCCGCTCCACATCACCGTTAAGTGCCGGGGTCATTGGGTGCCGACCGTGCTGATCGACAATGGCTCTGCTATCAATGTTTGCCCGATGAGGGTCGCCTACCACTTGGGGCTCACCAAGAATGACTTAACACCTTCCAATCTAGCCGTCAAAGCATATGACAGCACCCGCCGTGCAGTGGAGGGAACTCTAACTCTGAAACTCGACGCTGAGGGTTTCGAAATGGACGTTGAATTTCACGTAGTCGATGTCCCTGCAACTTTCAACCTGCAGCTGGGCAGGCCGTGGCTTCATAGGGCCGACATCATGGTTGTGCATTCAACTCTGCATCAGAAGGTCATGCTGGGGCTTCCTACCGGGACTTTAACAATCTGTGGTGATTCTGGGATCCACCCGCTCACGGATGATGGAACGCCTGTCTTGGGCATCATGCACGGGGAGGAAGACTCAGATTTTGGAGGATTCTCTTTCGACACATCTGGCTCAGTCCTCACCATTGCTATGGACGACGATTTCACAATAAGCTCAACCGTCCTCGAAATGATGAGGAAAATGTCATTCATGCCTGGCCTAGGACTCGGGATCAACCAACAAGGGATCGCTGAGTTCCCTGTCTTTCCTTCTGCCGAAGGCCGCTTTGGCTTAGGTTACACTCCCCCGACCAAAGAAGCCAAAAAGAGGAAAGACACGGGAAAACCTCGAACCCTTTTTGGTAACCCCGACAGCTACTTTGTGCGAGAAGGAGGAGGCTCTGCTTATTCGGGACAAATAGAGCCGTTTTGGGATCCGGAGACTTCCACTTGGCTGCCTGGATTCGAGATCTTTGCTGCGGACACTTGGGCCGATGATGAAGAGGAAACGGTCGAAGAGAAGCTCGCTGAAAAGGAATTCAAGAAACGGCTAGGGCAAACCAAAGAAGAGTTTGACTAGCTGAAGACTTTTGATCAAGGGGGTTTGGAGATGCTGTTCTCCCAAGTAGGTTTGGTTGGCAAGGGCGAGGAAGCTGAAGTGCTGATGCTTGGGCCCGACTCATCAAATAATCCCGGGGATCCCACCTCTCTCATAGTCAAGGCGCAGGGAAGTATCAATAATTGCATTTTCACTCCGCGTCTAACATGCATTAACGATAAGTCTAAATCTGACACGGAGTCTGTCGAGTCTAAGTCTAGCTCAGAGTCGGAGTTTGTGCCTCTCGGCCCTCCACGTCGTAGCTTTTATTTTGAGTTCGAGTCTGTTGTACTTGGCAACCCTGTTGGGTTTTATGAAATGCATGATCCTACTTCTGACTACTTTGCTAGCTTCTATATAAACTGTGTCGACCCTGACGATGAAGGAACAGACTTCGACGGGGACATCCCGGCTGAGTTGCGTTCCCTCATCGAAAAGGAAGACGAAAGGCGTGCTCAGCCTCTAAAAGAAGAAGTAATTTTTGTAAATCAAAAAGACGAGGATGACCCCCGTATGATGCAAATTGGTGCGAATCTCTCTCCGAAAAACCACGTTGGAACAATCGAGCTTCTCAAAGAATTCCCCGAGGTTTTCGCCTGGTCTCACAAGGATATGCCCAGCATTGATCCTGAACTAGTGCAGCATCGGATCCCGTTGGAGCCCGGGGCTGTCCCCGTCAAACAGAAACTCCGCAGGATGAGGCCGGATTGGGTTCAGAAGATCAAGGAAGAGGTTACAAAGCAGATTGATGCGGGATTCATAAGGGTTGCAGAATACCCCAAATGGGTGGCCAACATCGTGCCTGTTCCCAAGAAGGATGGAAAGATCCGAGTCTGCGTCGACTTTAGGGACTTAAACAAGGCAAGCCCCAAAGATAGTTTTCCCTTGCCACACATTGACGTGCTTGTGGATAACACAGCAGGGCATGCCTTGCTCTCTTTTGTCGATGGATTCTCCGGATACAACCAGGTCTCTGTGGCGCCCGAGGACCAAGAGAAGACGACGTTTGTCACGGAATGGGGCACTTACTGCTATGTGAAGATGCCATTCAGGTTGAAGAACGCCGGGTGCACTTTCCAACGGGCTTCAAACGACCCTGTTTCATGATTTTATCCACAAAACCGTTGAGATCTACGTCGATGACATGATTGTAAAGGCAAAGGAGGAAAAGGATTATCTCCCCTCGATCAGGCAGTTTCTTGAAAGGCTTCGCAAGTACAACGTGCGCCTAAATCCGCAGAAGTGCACGTTTGGGGTCACGTCAGGCAAGATGTTGGGATTTCTAATCACCGCAAGGGGAATCGAAGTGGATCCTTCCAAAATCAAGGCAATTCTCGAAATGGAGCCGCCAAGGTCCAAGAAAGGCGTGCGAAGTTTTCTAGGAAAGGTCCAGTTCATCAGCCGGTTCATCTCCAAGCTAACTCTTACCTGTGAACCGTTGTTTCGTTTGCTCAAAAAGGGGGTCCCGTTTGAATGGACAGAGAAGTGCCAGGCCGCCTTCGAGTCTATTCAAAGATATTTGCAGAACCCGCCGGTACTGATGCCGCCTACGCCGGGTCGACCTTTGATTCTCTATCTGTCCGTTTCTTCAACAGCCATGGGATGTTTGCTAGCACAAGAAGGAAACAATGGGGTCGAGAGGGCTGTGTACTATTTGAGCAAGAAGATGGTGGGATCCGAAGAGTACTATACCCCTATGGAGAAGACATGTTGGGTGCTGGTTTGGGCTACCAGAAAGCTTAGACACTACATGCTAGCCTATTCGGTGAGACTGATTTCTCGAATGGATCCTATCAAGTACTTGTTCGAGAAGCCTGCGCTCACCCATAAGCTAGCACGTTGGTTGCTTCTACTGGCTGAGTTTGAACTCCAGCACGTCACAAGGAAGTCTGTAAAGGGGCGAGCCGTGGCCGAATTCTTAGCCGATCACCCGATCGACGGCCCGGAAGACGTAGATTTCACGTTCCCCGACGAAGAGGTTCTAACAGTGGTCGAGGAAGTTTGGACGCTCTATTTTGATGGGGCTGCTAATCAGAAAGGATTTGGGATCGGAGTGTTACTTATCACGCCCGCCGGCGCTCACATTCCGCTCGTTTTCAAGTTGAATTTCGATGTTACCAACAATCAAGCTGAGTACGAAGCCTGCATCGTCGAAATGGAAGCTGCTATTGCCTTAGGTGTTGAGAAGTTAGAAGTAATTGGGGATTTGAACTTGGTGGTTTCCCAGGCCAATGGAGATTGAAAGGTTCGTGAGGAAAAGCTGAAGCCTTATCACCAAGATTTGGAAGAACTGATTCCTCGCTTCAATAAGGTGACCTTCACCCATGTCCCACGCTTGAAGAATCAGTTCGCCGATGCTTTGGCGACTTTGGCTTCAATGATCGAACTTCCAATAGGTGTTAAGCTGCGGTCGATTGTGATTGAACAGAGGGACTTGCCTGCTTATGAGTATATCAACGCCATTGATGATGTCGATGATGGCCTACCATGGTACCACGACAATTGGAACTTTGTGGAGCGCGGGGAATTTCCTGCCGAGGCCTCAAAGAAGGATCGGGTTGCTTTGCAAAGGCTAGCTTCTCAGTACATCATCTGTGGGGGGAAGTTGTATCGAAGATCTCACTGCGGGATGCACAAGCTCTGTGTCAGCGGCGTCGAAGCAACAAGGATAATGGAAGAGATTCACGAGGGCGTCTGCGGGCCTCACATGAGCGGCGTCATGCTCGCTAGAAAGATCCTTAGGCAGGGTTATTACTGGTCTACAATGGAATCTCAATGCATCGAGTACGTACGGCGTTGCTATAAGTGTCAAATCCATGCGAACCTGCAACATGTCCCTCCATCTAAACTATATGGCATGACCTTACCATGGCCTTTCTCTATCTGGGGCATCGATGTCGTTGGGATGATCAGGCCGTCTACTTCAAATGGTCATAAGTTCATACTAGTGGCGATAAACTACTTCACTAAATGGGTCGAAGCCGAATCTTACAAGACACTGACAACGGTCCAGGTTGCTCAGTTCATTCGAAAGAATATCATCTACCGGTACGGGGTTCCTCAGGCATTTGTGTTAGATAATGGAAGTCATTTCAAAGGAAGGGTTCTGGAGCTCTTCGAGGAGTTCGGCATCGAGATCCATCACTCAACGACCTATCGCCCGCAAACAAATGGGGCGGTTGAAGCTGCAAACAAGAATGTCGAGACGATCATCAAGAAAACCACCGAGTCTGCAAGGGATTGGCACGAGTAGCTGCCTCTCGCCCTTTGGGGGTATCGAACGTCTATCTGCATGTCAACGGGTGCAACCCCATTTTCTTTGGTCTATGGGATGGAAGCAGTACTTCCCATCGAGTTTGAGGTACCGTCGCTGAGAATCATGGTCGAAAGTGGTCTTGAGGAATCTGAATGGTTGAGTGGAAGGTTTGTCGAGCTAATGTTGTTTGATGAAAGAAGGCTCCGGGCATTGTATCATGTTCAGGGATATCAGCGTCGAATTGCTCGGGCGTTCAACAAAAAGGTGAAGTCCAGGGGCTTAGTCGAAGGAGACATGGTTACAAAGGAGATCCGGGCTCCAATGTTTGATCCTCGCGGGAAATTCAGGCCGAAGCGATCCGGGCCCTACATCATCAAGACTATCCTATCCGAGGGCGCTGCTAAGCTCATCGACGTTGACGGCAACGAATTCAGCACCTTGGTCAACCTGGATCAACTCAAGCGTTACTATCCCTGAGAGATGCTCGTTGGGTCGAAAAACCACAAGGGTGGGCGATTCCAAGCAAAAGTTAGAGCAGCCTGCTAGACCGAAAACCTAAGGAGGCGGTTCTAGGCAAAAATAAATAGGCACAAGTCGAAAGCTCGCTAGGCCGAAAACCTGAAAAGGCGGTTCTAGGCAAAAGTTAGAGCGTAAAAGGAGAGGTAAAATACACGAGCGAACCTTGGCCTGAACTACATTCTGACCTGATTCCTTGAAAAGGGATACGTAGGCAATCTCACCTCGAGATTCGGTCACATTCCATCAAAAGTTCGATCCAGGCTTGACATTTTTGGGTACGAGTCACGGTTTGAGAAGGCCGGGCACAAGTCACGATTGCATTGAAGTGAATCAGAAAGGGGAAATCCATTGTCTTTCAACTTTATTGCAAAATTACTACTTCTAATACATAAGCTGAGCATAAAAGCCTTGAAAACAGTTAAAGCATGAAAAACAGAACAAAATGCTTAAAAAGCCTAACGGCTCGCGGTTTATTCTAAGCATAGCAAAGTTGCCCGGAGTCAGTTAATATTTTCTCTTGCATTCACATCCACTCTCAGCCACTGTCTGTAGCGACCCCTTAGCCCTGTGGTAAAATCCGGCGTCTCAGTCCGAAGGGCTCTAAGGCCCCAGCGCCTCTGGTAACCGCTGAGTGTTTGAGCGTTGAAATTCGGGACACGGAAATCCCCAATGCTAATACGATGATTCTCTTGAGAGGCGCCCAGCTGTCGAAGGACACAGCCGGGGATATAGAAAGTGAAGCTCGACAGTCCTGCAATCACCATCCTGTTAAATCCATCAGAATGAACAGCCATATCCGGGAGGTCCAGCTAGGGGCACCTCCAAACGATCTCATCAGGCTGCATTTGTTGCATGAACTCATACCAGCCTTCTATGTCCATGTCAGGATACCGCATCTCCCTTTGATGGATCCTCTTTGGAAAGAGATTCCAGCCCGCCACTGGAGGGTGCAGTAGATTCAGCTTGTCCGACAACCACAACTGCATGAGCGAAAAGACAAGTAAGAAGCCAGTTAAAGCCTGAGCGAAAAGACAAGTAAGGAGCTAGGAAGCAGCCTAAGCCGAGTGTCGAGGTAAAAAGAGAACGTGTGAAAAACCGAAAAGGTGAGCTGAGTGAGATTACCTGAAGCAAAAGCGGACTTCCCGCTGAAGACGGCCGACTGGCCCGTATATACCAAATCCAAACCCACGAGCGTTTCCGCCAAGACCAGGGGGATCACATTCCTTCGTGTCCCCATCTAGGTAGCAATACTCACAAGTGAAGGGCTGACCTGCCCGTGGGCCAGCACAAGCAGATAGGCAGCAAGCAGGCAAATTACCAAGGCAAAGCGGCGCCGCGCTTGGGCTGCGTCGCTGCCCAAGTCACCATCCGGACTGTACATTTCAATCAAGCGCATGATGTTCATTTGGCCGCCGTCGAGGATAGCACTTGCCAAACCCCGGGAGATGTTGAGCGAGCTGGCCAGCAGTTTGGGCATGCTTGTTTGGTAAGGCGGAACGACGAGTGTAGAGGACGAATAGGGTCGAAGGTACGCCTGGAATTCCTCAACAGTCGGACACAGCTCGTCATCACCGAAGCGAAAGACGTGGACGTCAGGGTCCCAGAATCTGAGTGCGACCCGCAGGAGCACCGGGCGGAGCGGCACGTGTCGAAGAAAGCAGAACGAAGCAAGGCCGTGGTATTGGAAATTGAGCCAGTCAACGCTTAGAAATTGCGCTAACCAGGGCCTAAGTAGAGTTGGGAAGGGGTTATCCATGGAAGGTGTTGAGGTATACTGGAGAAAAGAGGAAACAGTGCAGTCCTGAAGACCACAATGCAATGCCCCTGCTTTATAGGCCTTGGCCTTGCCATTTCATCACCAATGAATCATTCAAATCTTATGCTAGCCTCCAAACCATGCACCTGTAAAGGACACTGCCTTCTGGGAGCTCAGAAAGCGTGTGCAAACCGTGTGGGGGTAAAAACAAAGTGGGCCCCGAAAAAGGACAGTTGGTCAGTCAAGTGGATCTGGCACTCAGGAACCTAGCGTACGCCAGTTTATAACTGGCGTGTCCGTGTCCCCCACCCACTTGCGTATTGCCCTCAACTTCTGGCATACGCCAGTAGGGTTCACCAGAAACTAGTCTGCAGTAGCTACTGCCTTCGCATGTTCGTTTTCAATTCCTGGGGATGGCTTTGGCGGTTTGTTGATTCCTACAAGTCACAAATGCCATTTAAGACTATGGCAAGGCGTCGGATCCCAAAAGCCATGCCCGATGAAGATTTCGGGCCCTCGGTGGCCCGTTTCAAGCCAAAATCAAGGATACGGGAGGTCAAATCTCATTTCAGGGGCTTTTGCCAAGTTTTTTCATACCATACGAGTTACATAGGCCTTATGTGACTGTGTGGGGGTGTCGGTTTCAGTCCGGAACCATATCGAGTCATCTTTGGCGTCTTATGCCCGTTTTTGTGGCATTTTAGCTTTTTGTTGGTATTTTCCTTGCACCAGGGCAATTCTACCGGTTTTTGAAGTTCGTGCAAGTTATTATACACCTATGTCACCTTTCAAAAGGGTCAGTTTCTTTCCCCGGGGAGAATCTCGGAGTTTGGCTTGCTAACGCCCAAACCCTCCGTATCCCCCGCGTGTCTGGGATACGTGTCGTATCCTAGGGCTTTCTTGTCCATTTTTCCTTTGAGCTAAGTCAATCATGTACGTGTATAAGTGTCTTTGTCGAGTCGGAGCATTCATTAATGCATGTTAGGTATTAGCGGATGGTTTATTAATTTCCTTTATCAAATCTCATCAGAGCAAGGGAAAAATAATAAACCGAAAATGCATGTGTTATATACTACTGTGTCCAAAGTATAACGGTAGAAATGTATCAAGCGGCACAACGGCCCAAGCAGAACTAAAAGTATCAGGGCACACTCGCCCAAAAGTCAAGAAGCGTGCAGGCCCCATCCAAAATACCAAGTATCAAAGTGTTTATACCAAAAGTGTCAAAGTGTCAAGTAGCAGCAAAATAACTAAGGCTCGGTGATAGCCCTCAGTCGTCAAAAAGGTCCTCCTCATCGTCGTCCTCCTCGCTATCTTCCACCTCTCGAGGGTCTATGCGGAACCTGGGGTCGCTCGCTGAGTCAGAGCCGCTGCTGAGGGATGTCTCCTCCTCTTCTTCTTCTTCTTCTGCTTCTTCCTCCTCTCTCCTTTTCTTCTGTGAGGGTCCCTCAGCAAGCTTCTTCTCTGCAGGCCTCTTCCTCAGCTCTCGGCGGAACTGGAGCGCCTCGCTGGCCGGAGTGATCTGCACTCTCCGTTCCACCCTCGCTGCTGGCTGAGAGGCGCTCGAAGCTGCCTTCTTTGCTGGAGGAGGCCGCACGCTTTTCCTCCTAGGAGCCGCCCTAGCACGTCCCTGCATGGTCATTCAAAGTCATTTAACTACATTGTGCATATTGTATATATTGAAATGCAAAGTGCAGGAAAGTTCAAAAGCAATCTTATTCAAAAGCAGAACGGGAAGTTATACCTGAGGCTGTACAGCAGGAGCTGGAGCTGGTGGTGGGTATTGCAACTGCAAAGAAGCGCCGCCAGCTATCTTATGGAACTCCTTCTCCATGGCCTTTATCAGTCGAGCCGCCTCCCGCACCTATTCCATCGGAGCCTGTGGGACGATTTTGGGCAAAGTCAGAATTCAAGCCAAGTATACATGTTGAAAGTAAAGTACAGAAACTACAAAGGGATATGGAATGTCTTACCGGGCCTGTGATCTCTGCCGGGTCTATCCTGGTAGGCTCGAACTGAACTACGGCCTCCACTCCTTTGGCATCCCGCATAGCTAGGGTCCAAGAAAGCCGAGGCAGCCTGGTCGCTGTGGCATAATCGCTCCTCTCTCTCGGGCGAGCTGCCCTGCTCTCCCGGCTCCGCCTCTCCTCGCCAGCCTCAAGCGCCTCGCTCTGCACGGCGTCATGCTCCAACACTCCAAGCGGCCTCGCCAAGTTTTGCCTCCGGTAGACAGCATAGTCACGCTCGGGCCTCAGAAAAGCAGCGAGCCCGGCTGGAACAGTGAAGCGCCTCAGCTTGGCCAGAGTGTACCTATCCGTGTGAGAAGCGTGAGGAGGAAGTGGCCCTGGGACCTGGAAGTCAAGAGCGCCTAGTGACTGTCGTGTCACCCGGTCGCCCAGGTACCACCGCCACCCGAAGGCCGACTCCAACAGCACCCGGCTCGCTGTCACCACCCTGCTCTGTGCTAGGTACTCAGGCTCAGGCTTGGCACTGCTCCATGGGTTCCACTCCACCTGCAAGACAATGGCACAGATTGTAAGGCATCAGCGACAGCATTAAAGCAATTCTAAGGGTAGGATAATCAATTTGACGTGTTACATACCTGAGTGCCAGACAGCTCGTCGAGGTAGGTCCGAAAGGCTAGGAGGCTCCCTCTTGACTTCTTCTTACCACTGTACATTGGACCCTAGATCATAGCACGATGGAGCATCCGCAGGTTCGGGCACTTGTTCTCCGGCGGGTACATCTTCAGCACCTCGTAGGCCCACAGCTGCAAATGGTCAGACAATCAAAGCATCAGAATACAGTTCATATGCAAATTAAATACAAGTGCAAGAATGGAAAAGCGGGAAGTAAATGACAAGCCTTGTTTCTTACCTCCCACACCCTCCAGTAGCTGGCCGTCGCCTTCTTTCCGCGCGAGAACGCCCCCATAAAGCCATAGCAGGTGCCCAGAGCTGCTCCTCCCCAGTCGAACCTCGAAGCTGTGCTCAAGTCGTAGAGGGCCGGCAAGTAGGACAGGTGCACCGTGTATCGCTTGTTCGGGTACAATGTAGCCCCGAATAAGTACAGCAAGTAGGCTCTCGCCATTTGCTCTGCCTCCAAGTCTGACTCCGGCTCCCTCCCGTGCAAGTACCGCTTGAACTGGTCATAGTGGACGGTCTACGCCTCACCCGCCGGCACCTGCCCCAAAAACCACGCCAGAGCCTCGGGATCCCTGTGAATCTCTGAGTCAAACGGGATAGGCTCTCCTCCTACCCTCAGGCCAGTAGTCCGACGGAGTTACCGTCATCTCTCCAATTGGCAAATGGAAGGTATTCGAGGAATCCCACCACCTCTCGGCCAGCGCTGTCAATAGAGTGTGATCGCTCTTCACGGGCGTCAGCGTGAGGATGAACGGCCGAAACCCTGCAGCGTCAATTAGAGCCCTGACTCGCTCAGGCAAGCTGCGGTACAACTCAAGTGAACTCGCCGGACCTCCATGGCCCCGAGTGCTGGCTGCTCCCCTCTGCACAACAAAGACAGGCAACAGAAGGAGTTTCATCAGTAATTGCAATCCAAACAGTTAGTCGAATTCAGAATTTCAAAAAGTAACTCTACAGTCGAAGCAGGCACCATAAGGGTCGAACAAAGTCACCGGGCACTTGTATTATCCTATCCAGTTCTGCTATCAGTCGAATCAATTCAAAGGTATTTCTCAGTCGAGTTCCGAGCCACAAGACCTTATTTCTCTCAAGGTACACCTCTCAGTCGATTTCACAAGTGTTCTGCTTATCAATGTGATCGATTCAAACTAATGGACACGCCATCCGGGCGTTCGACATGTCATAGCAATCTACCTAGTCGAGTTCAAGTTCAAAGGGCAATCTTATCAAGTCAAGGCCAATTATGATTGATTCGAGTTTGGCACTAACGGTTTTGTCGAAGTCATAGGCATCTTACAAGTCGATTCAACTACCTCAAGTATCCTATCATTCAAGTCAAGTTTCAAAGTCGAGGCGTGCTACGCAAATTCTACGGTCTCAGTCAAGTTACAATTCAAGGTTCTGGCCTACATGCATTACGAGCTAAGCTACTACAGTTCAAAATTGCATATTGTTACAAACAACAAGGCATGCATATCAAAGCAAGTTCAAAGGAATACCTGTGCCCAGTCCACGGACAGGTGTCTTTGTGGGTCTCTCAGTATTAGCTCGGCGTCATAGCTCTCCGTCAAAGGTGCAAGGCTCTCGACCCCAGACGGGATAAACACGTGTGGCTCGGGCAGAGCGTATGTGGCCGCATCAAACCTAGCACGGGGTGCCAGCCGTACGGACTCCGCGAGCGTCACCGCCCGCTCAAAGGACCACACCTCCCCCTGAGCCTCCTCTGCGGCCCCGGCCTCGCTCACAAAGGCCTCCTCCTCAGCCCTAGCCCTCTCGGCCTCCTCTCTTAAGCGCTCCTCCTCCTGCGCCCTCTCAACTTGTCGGGCTCTGTCCTCCCGCGCAGCCAACACTGCAGCCACCACCCCCGGGTTCTCCCGGAGCAGGCGACCGAGTTCCTCCTCGGACACAAACTCAGCAAAGTCCCCCCGAGTGATGGGTACGTGAGCCGAGGACCCTACAGCAGGCCGAAACTCCACCTCTTCCATGGGTACATCTTCGGATGAACCCTCCTCGACCACAGGACCTTTGCCCCTCGCCGGATCTCTCACCGGTGTCTCCGACTGGCCACCATCATCACCACCATCATTACCACCACCACGGCCGACACCACTGCCACTGCCGCTACCGCCGACCCAGGACGAAACCAAGCCCGTGATCACCACGCCCTCTACACCGCTCCGTGGGTCCAATCGCCGAACCTGAGGACCCACTGTACCAACAATGGCTGGCGTACGCCCCTCCTCCCCTGGCGTACGCTGCCCATCACCACCGCCAACCTTTGTTGCATGGCCCACCACTGCCATCGTCGCCGCCGTACTGTCTGCACCGATGCTCGACGAAGCCCCTATCGTCGTTTGATTGTCGATTCGTGGCCCCGGAGCCTCGATTTCACCCCTTGGTTGGTTCCTTTCTTCTCCGGCATCACCATTGCCGCCACCTTCACCGGATTCAGCCATGGATGGAGTGGGCCGAGTGGATGATGGAGAAGATAAGAGATTGAGTAGGAGATTGAAGAGTTTTGAGAAAGTTTTTGGGAATTTAGAGTTCGAAAAACTGAAGAATGGCGGTTTCCCGTCTGATACAGAAGTTTGTACGACGTAGGGGCGTGCAGGGCCGGGTCTGGGCCGGTTCAACCGTAAAGTCTGGCATGCGCCAGTATGTCAATGTCGTACGCCACTTTGATTTGGGCCTCGGGCCCAACTCTTGTGATTAATGCCGGACTTATCTCCAAACCAAGGCCCAAATGCGGCCCAGCTTCACGTAAACTCATGTGGACTCATCCACAAGCAGAGGTCTGTCCAAATTCAAATCAACGACGATCCACTCGTCCAAATTCAAATCAACAACGATCTATCCGTCCAAATTCAAATCAACGACGATCCACTCGTCCAAATTCAAATCAACGACGATCTATCCGTCCAAATTCAAATCAACGACGATCCACTCGTCCAAATTCAAATCAACGACGATCTATCCGTCCAAATTCAAATCAACGACGATCCATCCGTCCAAATTCAAATCAACGACGATCTATCCGTCCAATTTCAAAATCAACGACGATCCACTCGTCCAAATTCAAATCAACGACGATCCACTTGTCCAAATTCAAATCAACGACGATCCACTCGTCCAAATTCAAATCAACGACGATCCACTCGTCCAAATTCAAATCAACGACGGTCTATCCGTCCAATTTCATATCAACGACGATCCATCCGTCCAAATTCAAATCAACGACGATCTATCCGTCCAATTTTAAAATCAACGATGATCCACTCGTCCAAATTCAAATCAACGACGATCCACTCGTCCAAATTCAAATCAACGACGATCTATCCGTCCAAATTCAAATCAACGACGATCCACTCGTCCAAATTCAAATCAACGACGATCCACTCGTCCAAATTCAAATCAATGACGGTCTATCCATCCAATTTCATATCAACGACGATCCATCCATCCAAATTCAAATGAACGACTATCTATCCGTCCAATTTCAAATCAACGTCGGTCTATCCGTCCAATTTCATATCAACGACGATCCACTCATCCACTTTCAAAATCAGCGACGATCTATCCGTCCACATCCAAATCAAACAGGCTCTTCAAAATTCATGCATTCTGGATAGCCTTGGAAGGGGTGTCTGGAAAACCTTTGACGTTACTTGTCTCCAATCAATGGTGCATCAAGTGCCGTCAAAGGGGGGCTTCTGTAGACACCCCATTCTGGCCTGTCCAGATAACGTTATTTGTCGATCTTTCACTTCCCCAATGATTATTATAGTCGAAAACAGTTCGAGGACAAAGGTGTGTTTGAGCTTTGAGCGTCCTAAACCCATTTCAAACCCTTCAAACAAGAGCCAAACGTCTCCAGCAAAACCCAACTGGCATACGCCAGTACATTGGTGACGTATGCCAGTTAGCTGCCACGTGTCAGTCATCGACCAGTGGCCCAGCTTTTACTGGCGCACGCCAGTTAATAGTGGCGCACGCCAGTCAAACCCAGTCAAATCAACTTTATTCAGCCACATGGGCGGGACTTTTGTGCCACCCTGACGTCGGCCATAGTGTTCCTAATGATTACATTCGGCGGGGGCGTTCCCTCTCTCTCCTACACCCCCCATCAACTAGTCCCATGCATTTAATGCATGGAAGGCTCCATTGTCACCTAAGGCCAGCCAAACATGGCCTTGCCCAAACTGATCTCAGTCCCTCTCTCCACTATAAATACCCCCCCTTGCATTCATTTGCAAGGGGTTAGCCACATAAAGAAGTGTAATCTCTCTCCCTCTCCTTTCTTCAAGCTCTCTATCTCTCTTCTTCCATTGAAAGAGAAAGGAGAGCAACCCACTTCCATACAACCTACTGCCATCCAGTCATCATCTCAGCCTCCATCTCCAACCTCTAAAGCTCAAAACCACCTCCAAACTTCAATACTAAAGGTATACCACCTTTACGTTCTTTTCTGTTTTCAGCTCCTGAGGGGGATCAGTAAGGCTCAGGCTAGTAAGCAATGCTAGTCCTGGCCTTAAACTGATAAAATACAACGATTGTATGAGACGATACATGGCGCACGCCAGTCATGGTATGTCGTACGCCAGTCATGGTAGTACGTGCAATACTGGCGTGGGGATCATGGATCGTCCCTTTATCTTACTTTCATTTCTGTCAAATCACCCTCGCATGCTAATAACCAGCTTACTGCTTTCTGTATTTAGAGCTGCTTAGTGGAAATATTCAATATTTGTCCATATCTGTTATAGAAAGGCCTCTGGGATTCTTCTGGTCATGTTCCAGAGCCCAGATGATGCAAAGCCAAACACTGGATCGGGACCAAAGTGGCGTACGGTCTATTAGGACTGGCGTACGGCAGTTGTTCTTAGTTCCAGTGGCTGGCCCTTGCATCTGAGCTTAATCTAGGCCTATTTTCTGTCCCCACACTATTTTGGGGTATTCTGCTTTCTTTCACGGCCTAAAGCCATTTCCTCTGCTTATAACTATGTCTATTCTGTTATATTGAACTGCGTGGTTTGTCCTGGGTGTGCGCTGGTCCTTTTTTCCAGAGCCCAGAGGGTTGCAAACAAAGACTGAGTAAGTAAACAAGTGGAGTACGCCAATTGTTTAGTGGCGTGCGCACGTCTAAACCAGCATGCAGTGGCTCGGCCAGTGCATGCTGGCAGGATTTGTTCACGTCGCTTTGTGACAGCGTACTGCAGTTTTGTTCGGGTTGCTCAGTGCTTGTTCTCAATCTATATTTAGCATTGCAATCAAATCATCTATACATATTTTGTCATATAAACTGCAAGTTGTTACAGCTTTCATCCCCATTAACTGTTCCTCCGCCCTAAATGCTAAAAAAATGATAAAATGAGAGAAAAATGCAAAGATTTTTACAAAATGCCCGAGTAGAGACCGATCTCTGGATTGGGCGAGAGGGGGTGCCATAAAACCCTTCCCCTCTCGTAACCTGGCTCCCGAACCTCAGATATCGAAGGTGACGACAGACCGGTCTATGCTTTTTTCAAAATCAAACAAACGTGGCAAACGTTTTCGAGTTCGGTTCCTTGGGTACTTCACCGCTAAAACCCGAGTGGCGACTCTGAATCAAGGCGTTTTGCCGCGCATTTCCAAAAAGGGCCGCGCCCAGTCTTTAAAAAAGAGAACCCAAGATCTTGCGATTTTTGGGGCGCGTGCCCACAATGGTGAGTTTTTGTCTTCTCTTATCTATTACAAGAGTACATAAACCATGCAAATGCAAATTTTATAACTACCATGATCTATCCATATCAAAATGAAGAAATTAAGCTACTGCATGTGCGGCACTTCGGCCAATCAAAGTCATCATGTCTGCTTGGGCACATCCGTCCGCAAGTCAAAAGGACACGCAGGCCTTAAAACGGCTATCAAATGTCAGCTAGGGCATATTCGCTCGCTATCTACCTATCTACTTGGGCACGCAGGCCCGAAAGCAAAAGTAAACGCAAAAGGTAAGATGAGGCTTCATAGTAGCCCTCAGTCCTCTCCAAGCCAGTCGTCGTCCCTCTCTCTAGGATCCTGCTTGTATCCATGATCATCTGCGGTGTCATCAGAGCTGCTACCGTTGCCCGCTATCTACCTATCTACTTGGGCACGCAGGCCTGAAAGTAAAAGTAAATGCAAAAGGTAAGATGAGGCTTCATAGTAGCCCTAAGTCCTCTCCAAGCCAGTCATCGCCATCCCTCTCTCTAGGATCCTGCTTGTATCCAGGATCATCTGCAGTGTCATCAGAGCCGATGCCGTCGGACGACCCCTCTTCTTCCTCTTCTCCGTCTTCTCCCTCTTCTCCTTCTTCTTCTTCTTCTTCTTCTTCGGAGACCTCAAGCAGGATCAGTAGCTTCTTACGGACCGGCTCGTCTTGAGTGGGCTTCTGGCGCATCTTGATTTGGTACCGCTCTTCCGTGCGTGCCATGGCCTCTCTGGCTACTTCCTCGCTTGCGACTGCCGGCTGTGAGCCTCTCGTCTGTCGCCTAGTAGTGACTGGAGGAGTAGGAGTCCTCGCTGCCAACTTCTTCTGCGGAGGATCTCTGGCACTCTTCCTCCTAGGAGCCACTTGTCTTTGTGCCTGCATTATAAATTTTTAAGCATTATTATACATTGTGCATATTGTATATCAAATTTTTGAAAGCAAGTATGATCAATTTCAAATCAAAGGCTACCAAAGCATATTATGTATCGAAAGGAGATACAAACATCAAGTATTGAAAGCAGGAGTGTATCATTTTTTGAAGGGTATACCTAAGATCTCTGAACTACCGGTGGTGAAGTTGGTGCTGGGTACCGCAAATCTAGTGGCAGACCACTTGCGGCCCTTCTTACTACATTCTCCAGCGCAAGCATGCGGTGAACAGCCTCGTTCACCCACTCCGTTGGCACCTGCAATAGTGATTTGGATTTATCAAAACAGTTCAACGATAATTCAATTCTATTAAAAATGCAATAAAGGAGGCTATGATGTTTTACTGGAACAGTAACTGGTGCAGGCTCAGTTCTGGCAGGGATTAGGTGTAGCTCAGCTGGGTTGCCTTGGGAATCTACTACTGCTATCTTACACAACAACTCTGGTGGCTTGCCTCTCACAGGTCCACTCAAGCTCCATCTCACATGGCCTTCACCACCGCTTCGTCTCTCAACAGCAGCTCCGTGGGCCTGACTCCAGACCTCTTTGAAATTCTGAACTCTCAGTGGCCCTGCCAAATGCTCTCTTCGGTATGTGGCATAGTCCATTTCAGGGCATAAGTGGTGTGCCAGGTCAGTGTCAGGCTGCGTGAAGGTCTCCAGTTTGGCCAGTGTGTACTCCCCTATGTGTGAAGCCCGTGGTGGAAGTGGCCCTGGCACCTGGAACTCGGCGTAGCCAAGTGACTGGCGTGTCAATCGGTCACCCAAGTACCATTGCCAACTAAAGGCTGACTCCAGTAATACCCTACTAGCCGTGATGGCCCTACTCTTGGCTAGGTACTTGGGCTCTGGCCCTGCCATTCTCCAAGGATCCCATTCGATCTGCGCACAAGACAAGCAATCAATGCAAATATTGATCAGCGATACCATTAAAGCAATATAAGGGATGTATACTTTGCTCGATGAAGTTTCATGTCATACCTGTGAGGGTCGGAGCTCATCTAGATATATCCAGAAGCCATTCAAATCACCTCTTCCTTTCTTCTCTCCCATGTTCTTCTTGCTCCAAACGTGAGCACGCGGGAGGATATCCTCAAGTCCGAACACATGGTTGCTGGTCGACACACGTTCAAAACCTTGTAAGCCTAGAGCTGCATGGTTGTCAAACAAATCAAATCATCAGTTTATGCAAGGATACAGTTAAGCAGGTAATGCAATCAAATGGCTATAAGTATAAACTAAAATTGTGCTTTACCCTATTGAAATCATACCTCAAAGATCCTCCAATACCTAGCTGTACTCTGCTCCGTTCTCGACGAGTCGCCCAGGAAGCCATAGGTTGTGCCAAGTGCTGCTCCACCCCAGTCAAAATGCGAGGCTGTCCTCAAGTCCCTCAGCGCAGGCAAGTATGACAAATGAACCTTGCTACGTCTATTCGGGTACCAGGAAGCGCCAAAAAGGTACAATAAGTATGCTCTAGCCATCTGCTCCACTTCTTCTTCCATTGTCACCATTTTCTTGAGGTATCTTGTGAATTGCCCATACCTCGCCATCCTCTTGAATGCCCGAATAAAACGGAATGGGCTCTCCTCCAACTCTCAAGCCAGTGATCGCAGCGAAGTCAGTAAGCGTCACTGTCATCTCCCCAGGCGGAAGGTGAAAGGTGTTAGTAGTGTCCCTCCACCTTTCTGCAAGCGCTCCTAGGATGACGGTCATTTCTGACCGGAGTAAGGGTCTGTATGAATTCGCCAAAGCCCACCTCATCCACTAACTGCCTCACTCTTGTCGACAGACTCTTGTATAGCTCCAAGGAACTGCACGTGCCTCCAAAGCCGCGAATATCCCTTTGCCTCGCTCTCGCCTGTTTCAAACATGAAAACAAGCAACAAAGGGACATGTTAGCATGCAAGGCTTTCATTCTCAAGTTCTAGGTAATCAATGCAGCCTAGCGACGGATGGTTGGTTCAAGTTATTGTGTTACATGCATGGCATTCGATATGAGAATTATGGTATCGCAAACTGGTTCATTTCAAGGGTTATGGCATATTCCCCAAAGTTCAAATACATGCAAACAAATTTGAATTTGGAATTACAAAAGGAGGTTTTCTAGGAATATACCTCTATCCAACTGCTTGAAATATGAGTCTCAGGGTCTCTCAAAACAAGCTCGGGGTCATACTCTGTCCGCCGTGGCCTGTATGCCGCAAAACCTGACGGCACAAACAAGTGTGGCGTAAGAGGTACATATGCCTCGACTGAAAAAGGAGGGCGTATCGCTCTTCCGACCTCCCCTACCGCGGTCTCCCTAGGCCCCTGTGCCTCTGCTCCAGCCCTTTCCTCTGCCTCCATGCCTCTCAAAGCCTCCTGCTCCTCGGCTCTCTCCTTCTCAGCCCTCGTAGCAGCCTCTGCAGCAGCTATTTCCCTTTCTCGCTCCTCCCGAGCCTCTAGAACTATAGCCCCAATTGCGGGATTCTCCTCGAGGAGTTGGGTTAGCTTCTCGTCACTCAAAAATTCTGCAAAATCCTATTTCGTGATCGGCTTATGGCTTGACGATGTCGCCACTATCCAGAATAGCACATCCTTTTCTCTATACACAAAAGGAACCCCCGTGGTCTCCTCCTCCTCAGCCACGACGCCCTTGCCCCTCGTCGGGTCCCTCGACGGAGACCCACTCGGCTTGACGCCGTCACCATCGGTACCACTGCCGCTAGTGTTTCTAGAACCACCTCCAGTCACCACCGAGCCGCTTA
The DNA here is from genome assembly GCA_019656835.1 of Rhododendron ovatum. Taxonomy (NCBI): domain Eukaryota; kingdom Viridiplantae; phylum Streptophyta; class Magnoliopsida; order Ericales; family Ericaceae; genus Rhododendron; species Rhododendron ovatum. The sequence continues at coordinate 19,330,994 of CM033801.1, read as the reverse complement.
TGGCCATACTTGGGTCTAATGGCCAAACAACGGGTCCCACGGCCCTCGGCTCCTCTATCGCGCGAGAGAGCCCCTCTGTCGCGCGATGCTCGTCGCCACCACCAACCTCCTGCTCACGGCCTTGACCGCCATCGCCACCGCTCATAGCCGGTGCACTAGAACTCACTACGACCTCTACTAGCTGTTGATCCCCTGCTTCGATCTCTATGGGTCCTGCCTCATCCTCGAGACGATTAACGACCTCTCCTCCGCCGCCATTGTTGCCGTGTTCTGCCATGAACAATTGGCTATGTTTGGGTCTCTTGATTTTGGAAGAAATCCTAGGTTTGGGAGAGATTGAGAGAGTTTGAGAGTAGAGGGAGGTTTTGAAAGTTTGAAACCGCTGAGGACTGGTTTCTGTAGCGTTCCCGGGAAGAAAAGGGGAGGAAACAGGTTTAGGCCGGGTCTGGGCTTTTTCCCAGATCCAAGCCCTAGCAGGCCTCACTCGCACGATGGAGTGACTCCATCGCGCGATGGAACAATTGGGCCTCTGGCCCAATCCAACCTCTGGACAGGCCCAATCATGTTTATCTCTCTTACGAAGCCCCATGAGTTCTTATTATGGCATCGCAACAATTTTGAGGGTCATCAGGAATTAATACTTGTTCATCTAGAACATTTTATTTCCCCAGCAGCTATCCGCCTGCACACTCTCCAATTTCAAATCAACGACGATCCATCCGTCCAATTTTAAATCGGCAACGATCTATCCGTCCAATTACAAATCAGCGACGATCTATCCGTCCAATTTCAAATCAGCGACGATCTATCCATCCAATTTCAAATCAGCGACGATCTATCCATCCGTCGAATTTCAAATCAGCGACGATCTATCCGTCTAAATTCAAATCAGCAACGATCTATCCGTCCAATTTCAAATCAGCGATGATCCATCCGTCCTATTCATTTATTCCCCAGAAGAGTTCATATCAATGATTGATCTGCTCTCTGATCCATTGGTGCACGATATTTTTATATACTCGTTTACATTTTCCATTTAATTGGCTTTTGGGCAGATTTGATGGGTGTCTAGAAATCTTTGACGTTAGCCGTACCAGTCAATGGTGCTCCGCATGCCGTCAAAGAGGGACTACTGTAGACACCCCAATTTGGATCTCCCAATTGATTTACTTTGTTTTTCGATTTCTTGTTTCCCCGATGATGAATCAGATCAAAAACAGTCTTGTGAGTGAAATGGTTTAAGCTTGGAATGAGTGGAGCCTATCCTAAACCCCAGAACCCTAAGTCAAACCCCTGACCTCAAGTTTGACCATCGCGCATTGAAATGGATCTCACGCGCGATGCTCCATCTGCCAGGTGTTGGTCAAAGTCAAAGCCTTGACTTTTGACCATCGCGTGGGTTGGTGGAATAATCGCGCGATGATGTCAATCTCTCGCGAGATGGTCAACACCTGTCCCTTTCACTTTTTTCCAGCTGGATTTTGTGATGATCAGGGGGCTACTGACCTGTGGAACCCCGTTTTCGTCGACTGAACAACGTTTGCAGGGCCTTGGAGTTAGCCACCAACTTAAGCTCTCCCATCACCTTTTTGGGATGGCCTTAGCCACCAAGTAAACCAAGGCCAGCCTTGTTGGCTGGTCTCTCCTCCAAGTTAGCCACCCACCACACTCTCTTCCAACCCCTATAAAAACCCCCCATGGTTCATCTTCCTAAGGGTTACAAAAAAATCAAGCAAAAAAAATAAAGGGCTACACAATCCTTAATATCCTTACTACTTCATCACTCAAACCACTTTCATACACTTATTTCACAAGCTCTACCACCTTGTTCAAGCCATTTTCATATCACTCAAGCAAAGGTATAAATTTTCTGCCTACGTACTATTTGATCCTTGAGGGGGGGGCTGGCAGGGCCAAGGCTGGTAATCAATACCAATTCTGGTCCAGAAGTCAGCAGGGTTGCAAGAATCGTGTGGCTAGTACACCTATGCATGACGGAGTCATTCACGCGCCCGACTGTCTCAATCAGCGCGCGACGGTCCTCGTGGGGATAGGATACTAGTTATTTTTCTGTTTTCTGTGGTATCATAAATCACTCTGAAGCATGATTAAAATTAATCCATTGACTTGCATGCTAAAACTCATAGCTTAGCTTTAGGTCGCCTATTTAATTGCTTTGGAATGCCCCTGGGTTGCTTCTGAATATGTCTCAGAGCCCAAGCATGCAAAGCAATTCCTAGAAGTCCAGTCGTGACCCACGCGCGGTACTCTGACTCCATTACGCAATGGTCGGCCTTTTTTTTAAGGGTTGCCTATGTATGGGCAATTTGGTCTCTAACCTTTGTTTCAATACTCCCACTGTTTAGGGGTTGCATCTTATGCCTGTTCATCCTGTTTGTAATTATTATTTACTTTTAGTACATATAAATTGCTTGGTTTGTCCCTGGGTGTGCACTGGTCCTTCCAGAGCCCAGAAGGAGATAAAACTTAACCTGTTTGGAGGATATCGACTCTTGCACAATGGAGTGGTTTTGACGCGCGACGGTGGACTTACATGCTGGTAGATCCATGCATGCAAGTTGGCCACTGTTTGTGTCAAATTCGTGCCAGTGCGCTGTTTTGATATCCAATCACAGTGTTGGATTTTTATCTCATTTATTTTCTAATATATCATTCATCCATGCTATTTTTTGATCACATCCTGCAAAGTGTTACAATTTTGAACCCCCAATTAACTGTTTCCCCGCCCTAATTGGCTAAAAATTGTTCAAAAAAAAAAAAGAAGAATCGCAAATAATTTCACAAAATGCTTAAGTAGAGACCGATCTCCGGATTGGGCGAGAAGGATGCCTTAAAACCCTTCCCCTCTCGTAATCTGGCTCCCGAACCCAGATATGGTTATGACGGACTGGTGCTTTCACTTTTTCAAAAACAAACAGCACGACAGGTGCTTCGAAATATGGTTCCTTGGGTGTCGGACCTTTAAAACTCAAGTGGCGACTCTGTATTTTTGAGCGCTTGCCATCTGCGCTCGCACTCCCTCGATTTCGGGCCCTTGGTTTGGAAATCTAGAAATTTCCAAGGGCATGCTGCCCACACTGCTCCTTTGTAAGCTCCTCATTATTGTCAATCCAAGTGTCAGCAGTGAAAACCTCAATTGCCGAACCTAATGCCATCATGTTAATCTCCAGTTCGAACAGGATGGATATGTTGGTTTGGGTTGGCTTTCTGAGACAATATAGTGGCTAGGGTTGAATATGGTGGAGTTAGAGTTGATTTGTGTGGAGCTGATAGATATCTGACCAACTAAAGTGTCTGAGTTGTGTTGAGGCAAGAAGTTGGAGATGACATTTGGCTTTGGTGGAACTTGAACCGTGCCATTGTCAATGAGATCTTGAATCTCATGTCGAAGACAACAACACGCGTTAGTGGAATGGCAAGGCATTTAGTAGAAGGCACAGAAGAGGTGAGGCTTGTAACCAGAAGGTAGGACTTTTGGCGGGGAAGTTGGGGTCAAAGGTTTGAGATGCCTAGATTTGACAAGTTTCTCCATCACTGTGGACAGAGGTGCCTCGAAGACAGAGAAGCTTCGAGGTTGGGTGATAAGCACCCGATATTGCAATATAGGGTGCGCTAGGTCTCTAGTTTAGTCTAATTTCATTGTTAATTTAGTTATTTTTAATTGCTTTTACTCGTAGAGTATGCTAGTTTTGTTTTGTAGAAAAATCATTCAAAATAGGAGTTTTGAGACCCAAGGTTTGCCAAAGTTATTCAAGGCTCAAAAGATGACCCGACGGCTTGAATTGGCCAAGGCAAAGATCAAGGCAAGTCAATGGTCAAGAGCAACCTCAAGCGGCTCGGTACCGGTACCGTGCCATCATTCCAATCGGTACTGAGCTTCACTAGACCAGCCATTGGATTGTTTGGTATCGGTAGGAAAGGGATCATTCAATCGGTACCAAGAACATCATGGAAGTCCCATCAGCACCTCAAGTTCAACTCGGTATTGATACCACATTTTGACTTCAATCGGTACCGAGACTCTTAATAAGCAGCGTAGCATGTTCTTAATCGGTACCGAGGGCCGTAGAGGAGGATTTTTTGGAACCTTTTTGGAATATTCCATGCACGTACCTTGGAAAATATAATTGGAGTGATGTCACTTTGTACAAACAAATAGAATAACTTTTGTATTGCATAATTTAGATCTAGCCTAGATTCAATTTGCTTTTTGAATTGTTCTTCATTTCCAGCACCTTAATTTTAATTTCCTACTTTAGTTAATTAGTTTTTGCTATTGTTCTCTTCATTAAAGCTATAGCCGCTACTCCGATCTATTGTTTAATCTAATTTTCTTCTAGTGTTGTCATTTCACTATGCTTAGTAGATTTTTGCTTGCTCTTATCTTCATAGCTATGAGTGAGTAGGTTTCCAAGGTTAGGTCATGGCGCGAATAGCACCTCATGACTCAAGTAAAAATTGCATTTTTCACCAATAAAGTTTGAATCTTTGGTTCAAAAATCGATATGGGGTTCGGATTTATTTGTCAAATTGCTAAGGTGTTAACCTCCTTAATCATGAGTAAGTAAGAGCATCGCCTACTTACCACACATGATGCTTGAAGCTCTATCGCACAGGGCAGTTGCTAAATAAATTCTAGAGCTAGCTTGGTAATTGAACCATCTTATCTTCCGGTTTAGGAACCTTAATTGAGTATCTTGAACCGCATAATTGGGTGAAAATGTGATTTAACTTGAGCCGTGGGTGTTAATTTGTTCCGAGACCTAACCTGCTTTTTATCCTAGTTTATTTGCTTTTAATTTAGCATTTTTACTTTCCACCGCAAACGTAAAACAAAGTTGGTTGCCTAAAAGCCGAAAACCTTGCTTACTTCTACAAATCCAACCAAGCCATATTAATTATTCCCGTGGATATGATCCCGGTCTTCCAGATTATTATGCTTAAAGTGGACGTTTAAGCCTTACGCTTGGGGCGATCTTATTTGATATATCGACGAACGAAGCATTGGGTTCGGGCCCCATAGCTTTGGGCGTTTTGAACCTGATTGATGTTAGCGGCAACTGCGTTATCCCCATTTGAAGCCGTACTGGCGTAATTGCCATCGCCAAACAATGCGCTGCTATTTCCAGAGTAAGCCTTCGATTTAGCTTTATGAGGAGAACTCTCCCTTAGGCAGAATTCCACTCTACAGTGCATCCTCAATGGCCAAACCAGACTCAAAGAAAGTCTCAAAGTTTGTAGATGCTTGAACCAATACAAGGTTCTTGGCATAGTCGGGCTAAAGATTGCATGAGATGATGCGGAGTTGATCCCTCTCGCTCAGGCGTTTAGTCATTAGAGCGACTTTGGCTCTCCACCTCTTAACGAAATCCGTAAAGGACCCCTTTGCTTCCATTTTGGTGGACTCCAACTCACATGTGTTGGCTCTCCACCTCTTAACAAAATCCGCAAAGGACTCCTTTGCTTCCATTTTGGTGGACTCCAACTCACGAGTGGTCATCTTAAAATGAGAGTTGTAATTGTACTGTGCAACAAAGGCAGCCCTAATGTCTTCCCAAGTCCTTCTTTTGGAGATGTCGAGCGATAGAAACCATTGAAAGGCGGGCCTAGAGAGAGTCGGTGGGAACAGCTGAGACATTGCCTCACTTTCCATACCCAGCAGTTTCATTGTAGCATGATAGCCAAAGAGATGAGTCTTAGGATCGCTGCTCCCGTCGAACTTAACCAAGTCAGGCATCTTGAATTTTTCGAGAAGCCTAGCATTAGGGTACAGGCATAGACGATCCAAGTCAATTCCTCCTGTGCTGATTTTCTTGGATTTTGAGACAGCTTCTTCCAGCCTAGCAATCTTGGCCATAAGAGTGGCCATGTCAGGGTTTTGAACAGGCCTAACAGCAACAAGGTTCAGGTTTGGAGCAGGTGCACGAGCCTCTCTAGGAATGGGCTGAACAATGAGACGCCTTGCATGATTTGGATCCTCGACAAAGATAGGTTCTACATGAACATCCTCATCGTCCTCGCCTTCCTCTTCAAGCACTGGCGCTGGTGGAAGATGAGCGTTGATGAGATCATTCAGACGAGTGATGGAAGCATCAGTCTGAGTGGCCCTCTGTTGCATAACAGTGATACTGTTCTGGAGGTTTGTGAGCATAGTTTCAAGATTGAGCGGCTGATCTGTCATCGCAGGTTTTTCAGTGGAGCTTGATGAAGAAGCTGAAGATGGGGAAACCGGCGGCATGGCTTTTTGCAATATCGATGGCAAACCCGATTGTAGGGCGGCCAACAGTGAACCTAGAGAAGTCTCCGTTGCGACTGACAAAGAATCTAGACTGACAAGTCTTTGAACTGGATTTTGAAGACGTTCCCATGTAGGTTTTGCTCTTCCTTTCGGTACTTTCTTGTTCGGTGTAATGGCTCCAAACTAGACAATAAAGCAACTGAAAGCTCAGTGACGTTCTTGCAGCCTCAGTTAATTGCAAAAAGAAATGCAATGTACATGTCATCGTCGTCATTGTCCTCTTAGACTCTATAACTAAAAACGAGTCTGTCTCATGATGTTTGGACGTTGCCAAAATCCTCAGAATTCTTTTTGAGGTGTATCCTTTGAATAGATTGACTAACACTAAGAGATGTCAAAATAGTCTAAGCTTTTGACTATTCCGTTCTCAAAGTTTCAACTTTGGAGTCAGAACAACTCAGTGTAGATGACGTGATACCGGAACTGGGGCGGCGTAGGCGACACAACGCCGTAGCCTAAACGGTGTACGTGCCTAGCACGATAACCAAACTGGTATAAGCATCACGGCATTCTCTTCGTTGTTCCTTTTTTTCTGTTTGAAACCTCGATCGAGTGTTAGACAAGAATTTAGAAAGTCTTGATTTCTCAAAGTCTTGTTGATCTAAGGACTTTGAAAATTGATAATGTGCACCATCAAGATGCACGACTCTTCATCGGGTCATAGCAGTGTCCTAATGATCATAAGACAAACTCGAAAGAGAGACAACCTAGAAGCCGCCCTAAACATACTCCTATGCAAAACGGTATGTATGTACAGTGTATGCGATAGGGAAAGCAGTAACACATAGACAGTATATGGGGTTAGATGCTAATAGATCTTACCTTGTAGGTACCTGTTTTAGTTTGAAGAGTTCTAATGCTTTGTATATGCAAAAGCCAGTTTTGGTTTGAGGGGGTTCCTCAGACTAAAGCCAAGATATACCTTCTGCTGCTCACGTAACTGTAGAGCAATAGTCAAATGGTAGAATGACTTATCATCGTCGAAGGTTGTTGGGCATTCGGGGTCCCCAGACTCCGATAAACCATGTTAGATTGCCAAAACACTCCAACGGGGCTATCCCACATTGATGCAAATGAGAAATGCTAAAAATTGATTGAGAAGAGAAGAATCACAAAATTGCAAAATGCCTTTTCAAATTTGGCTCACTTTATTTAGTCCATCTTTAGAGGAAACTACACAAGTGATCAATCAAAAAAGTCCCAGATCAGATTGGCCGGACACAAGGTCTTGTTAAATCACCATTCCAACCTTCGACAGCGCGAAGCTAACCGTTTTGACAGACTTTTTTAAGGGATTGTTCACAAGCGTATTAAACTCTAAGCATGGATTAATATTGGTACGATTATCCCCAGCAGAGTCGCCATTGTGGGCAGCATGCCTTGAAAAAAGCGGATCGATGAGCACGCTTTTGGCAGACGAGCGCTCAATTTAGAGTCGCCACTTGGGTTTGAAGGTCTGACACCCAAGGAACCGAACTTGAAACGCTCGCTGCGCTGTTTATTTTGAAAAAGTGAAGAAACCAATCCGTCATAATCATATCTGGGTTTGGGAGCCAGGTTACGAGAGGAGAAGGGTTTTAAGGCACCCCTCTCGCCCAATCCGGAGATCAGTCTCTACTTAGGCATTTGCGAAAACATTTGCGATTATGTTTGGTTAATCAATGCTTTAGCCATTTAGGGCGAGGGAATAGTTTAATGGGGATTAAAGCTGTAACACAATTTGCAGGATGTGATTGATAGCATGGAACACCTAGTATATGATGAAAACAGACTCCTGTGGGAGTTTAAATAGACTGGAAGGCTGCTATTTTGGAGTGACATGCCCAGGTGGAAACCAGTATGTACTGATCAAGTCACTGCATGCTAATCAGACCTGCGCGCGTTACTACAAGAAATGCGCGCACCAGTAAGCCCAAGCCCACAACTCATATTTTCAAGCCCTCTGGACTTTGGAAGTACCAATGCACACCAAGGACAAACCAAGCAGTTATAATATACAATTTAAAGGCTGAAAAGCCCTACGAATTAACAAAACACCCCATAAACAATGTGGGGACAAAATAAGGGCCTAAGGCCAAGTTACCCATGCAAGGTCAGCCACTGGTCGGAGACAGACTGGCGTGCGCGTATGGCGCCCCGGAGCGCGCGTGTCTAAACCATTCAACCAGTGTTTGGTTTACATGCTTCTGGGTTCTGGAACATTTATCCTGAATGATCCCAGGGGTACTCCACAACAGCAGATATGCATATTGAAATACAACTAATAGTTCTAACAAAGGAAAGCAGTAAACTGGTTATTTACATGCTCGCAGTGATCCATATACAAATTAAAGCGTAAAAAGAGCAAGAAACCAATCCCTACATAGATCCGTGCGCACAGCCACAGAATGGCGCGCATATGGAAAACTGGTGTGCGCTGGTCCAATGCTCACACGATTTTGAAACCTTGCCAGCTTTAGGGCCAGGACTGGTATTGATTACCAGCCTTGGCCCTGCCAGCCCCCCTCAGGAATCAGAATAGAAAGCAGAACAAAGGTGTTATACCTTTGGTTTTGAGGTTTGATAAGAGTATTTGAGCTTTGATGTTAAGGCTTGATTGAGTGGTTGGATGTTTGATAATTGAAGAACAAAGTGATTGTGCTTGAGTGAGGTGTGAAAATGGTTGTGGGATGTTATAACCCTTTTAGAAAATTGGAACCCTTTTAATGGAAGAACCATGGGAGGTATATATAGGGAGAGAGGAAGGTAGATATGGTGCAAAGAGAGGAGCTCAGCCAGTCCACGAGGCTGGCTGAGGGTTACTTGGTGGTTAAGCTTACCAACCCATAAAGGTGATGGGGACAGGCTTAATCGGCGCCCGCGCGTGTTGTGCCCGGGCGCGCGCATGTCATACTAACACGCGCATGGGTCAACGGTTAAGCTTTAACTGTTGACCACCACCCGTTCTGTAACAACCCTAATTTTTAGTAAGTAAAAATTTCGTTAAAAATTTGAATTTTATTTTAATACTTGGATTCGCTTCCAAAAATTCCTTTTGTATTTCTAATAATCCGTCATAATTAGATTTTAGTCTCTTAAAATTATATTTCTTGGTTAGAGATTCTACTTGGCAAGTATAGTTAGATTCTAACCAATTAGTTAGAAGGACCTAACTACTAATTCATCTAGTTACTTTCTCCTAACCCTAGATGAGCCTTTTGAACCTCCTTGAACCTTTCAAACCCTAGTAGAACCCTTTGGACCTTTAATCTTTACCCATTGGACGATAAAAGTTAGGGAAACTTTTATCCATTGGACAATAGATCTTTCATCCAAGATCTTTTGATAGATTTGTTAAAGTACAAGGATATAGTTATATATAGGTATATATGCACATGCCTAAAGGACATATGGTGTTATTCTAGTGTATATAGTACCTCACCCTTTTATCCATTGGTCAATAACCGCTAGGGAAATTATTACCCCTTGGATAATAGAATTAGTAAGTACTAGGGTTTTATTTAATTATTATTTCCTAGATTTCCCATGTGATGATATATTTATATAAATATATATGTGTGTACTTTATAATATATACCCTAGATTTCCCTAAGATATCATAAGTACAAAATCTAGTATTTTAATAAGAAACATGTGCCAATTTGGACTATTTTAATGGGGAATTTTGATCTTATAATTTTTTATTGGATTTGAAAATCTACCTAAATTTCATAGTTCTTGTTTATACATATATATATGTATATATATATGGACACACACACACACTTGGTCATATATATATATATATATATATATATATATATATATATATATATATATTACAAAGTACACATGTGTTTATTTGTATAGTTTAATAGAAAATCTTGACTTGAAAATCTAGAAAGATTACATAGTACTTATGTACTTATATTTATATATACTTGGTCATACTAATATATATGTATATATATACATATATATATTTACATTGTACAAGAGAGAGAGAGAGAGAGAGAGAGAGAGAGAGAGAGGAGGGCCGAGAGAGAGGGAGAGAGAAAGAGAGGGCCGAAGGAGAGAGGAGGGAGAGAGAGAGAAGGAGATTTGGATTGTACCTTGGCTTGATCTTCCATTGTACTTTGACTTGATTTCAATCTTGGGTTGTATACTTCTTCAAGCAAAATCCCTTCACATTGTCCTTTGTTGTTCTTTAATCATAAAATCTTTGTACAACCCTCCACCAATCTTTCCATAATCCTATTCAAAGTACCAAAATCTAGCCTTGCATGCCTAGAAATAGGTAGGAGTTGTACAAGCAAGCCATAACCTAACCCATCAAGCTTTCAATCAAGCTTGACAAGTGAAAGAAAAGTGAGATATATATATATATATATAGAGAGAGAGAGAGAGAGCGAGAGAGAATTCGGTTGAGAGAGAGAGAGAGGGGGAAGCCTTGGTCTATAAATAGAAGGCCATTTCAAGCTTAAACTCACACCTTCTCCATATGCTCCAACTTCTCTCTAGAAATTCTAAGTGTTCTTAGTTCAAAAGTCCAAGTTTCTTGTTCTTTCTTTGAAGTTTTTGAGAAATACCACCAAACCACTCCAAAAACCACCCCTAGATCTTTAAAGTAGCCTAGTTTAGTTAGCAAAATTATTTCTAGGAAGAGAAAATCCATCTCTCTTCCTTTCGAAGCAAACCGGAGCCGTTACGCCGCCAATTTGCAAAATCGATGACCTATTCTCAAAATCGACCTACCGCTAAGAAGAACGGTAGATTCTCCCTATCTACTACTCCAACGTATAAGTAGAGTTCCATATACGCTATCTCTAAGTATATGTAGAATATCCTTAACCGTTTTCTATAAGTAAATAAGGTTATCTATTGCTTGTAATGTTTGGAATGAATGATAGTTAGTAAACTCGTTTGCTAATGGTGGTATGAACATGTTGAATAATTGACTTTTACTTCGATAAACAAATGTTGTTTAGAACTTACCAAAAAGGAAGAAAGAACGGCTTTCGAAAGATGAGACTTATTGTTGATAGAAGTATTCGTATTTTGATCTTTAGGATGGTTATGAGCATGATTACTAATATAGAATTGGATGATCTTGCTAGTTAGTTTCAAGATTACAATGAATGATTTATGATTACTTTTGTGAAAAGTCCTACCGCGAGTAAATGCATGAAATGAGACACGGAAATCGAGAAAGTAGAAACATGACACCTAGGGTGTGGTTAACGAAAGGTGTGTTTTGACTTGGATAAAATATTTTTGAAACTACATAATGGCCGGACGTAGTAGCCATTGTGTGGGTGTGTTTTTTGAAAACCCAATGGGAACCCGGAGCGTCGGAACCATTGTGGGATACTCGGGAACCCGGAGCAGCGGAACCGAGGGTTTTGAATTGTGGATTGGTTATCTGTGGAGAGGAGCCAATGCCAAATTCAATGATTTTGTGTGCCAATGGGAACCCGGAGCAGCGAAGCCATTGTGAGGTTGTGTGCATTCCCATGGGAACCCGGAGCGGCAAAACCATGGTGAGGATCCTCGGGAACCCGTAGCGGCGGAACCGAGGTATGGCTTGGTTATCCGTGGAGAGGAGCCAATACAAATTTTGTGTGCCAATGGGAACCCGGAGCGGCGGAACCATTGTGTGGATACTTGGAAACTCGGAGCGGCGGAACCGAGGTTGGGTGTGTAAAAATGATTTTGGAAATGATGCTTTGGAAAATGAAAAATGAAAAATGATGACACAGTCCATGACGAGTCGCATAAGAGAAACTCAGAAAATGATGGACACAAACGATAGTTGATTAGCGAATGTGGATGTGTCATTGTGAACTGTTTTGTTAAATATGCATGTATTATGTGAAAATCGTTAGTATTATGATCTACTGCTTGTAAGTTAAGGGTTAATGGGTATGGGTTATTCTATTGAGCTTTTATAGCTCATGGTGTTACCTTTGGTGACCCTGACATATTATATCGGTGGCAACGCTGGTATAATGTGTCATACTTTGTAGATGAACAGGGTGAGCAGTACACCTTGGAGGCTTTTGGAGCCGAAGAGCTGGCTAAGATGGAAGAACAGGCGGAGCATTAGTTAGAAACCTTAGTTTCTCTTCCCTTGTGTAATGAAAGTACTCTTACGGAGGTTGTGATGTAATAAAGAGCCAGACTCTATTTTGAAGTTGCAATAAAATTGTCTATTTAACGTACCCGAAATTGGGGGCGTTACACGTTCGTTTCACCAGCGCGCACAGATTTGGGTTAAGCGCGTGCATGTACCACCTACTCACGTGTTGGTCAACAATCAAGCTTTGACCATTGACCAACACCTGTCAAGTTGATCTGCGCTCGTAGGCTTCAAATCAGCACGTGTCAGTAGGTTTTTTTGGCTAAGGTTAGAGGTTCAAGGGTTTTTTCAAACACTCAAAGCTCAAATACTTATCATTTTCGGGGTGTTCTTGATCCATTTCATCATTGGGGAATCAAAAACCGAAAGTAAACTAATTTGGTTGCCCAGATTGGGGTGTCTACAGGATCATCAAAGGAGAACCTTTTCACCTCGGCTAGAAAATGATGTCGTTCTTGGGTAGACAAATGAGTCGGAGCCAATCCCGTCGCCAAATAGTTGATGATATCCGCAAACCATGTGGCCGTTGAAATGCTAAACAATTGTTCATCGGGAAAGGAGTCATCGATAGGGATATGAGAAGTGCGGTCTTCGAACTCCAATTGAGACAAGTGGTCGGCCACCACATTCTCTACGCCCTTTTTATCCTTGATTGTAAGGTCAAACTCTTGCAAGAGGAGGATCCACCTAATCAGCCGCGCCTTGGCATCTTGTTTCATGAAAAGGTATTTGAGCACGGAGTGATCAGTGTAGATCGTGATAGGAGCTCCCACTAAGTAGGACCGAAACTTGTCCAATGCAAAGACAATAGCAAGCAACTCTTTCTCGATTGTAGAATAGTTCATTTGGGCCTCATTGAGAGTCTCACTGGCATAGTAAATCACATACGACTCTTTTCCTTGCTGTTGTCCAAAAATGGCCCCGATGGCGTAATCACTTGCATCACATATTAGTTCGAATGGTAGATCCCAATCCGGCGAACGAACGATGGGTGGAGAAGTAAGACTTGACTTAAGCTTTGAGAAAGCTTCCTCACAAGCAAAAGTCCATTCAAGCTACACATCGTATGGGAGGAGATGGCACAACGGCCGAACAATGGCGCTAAAGTTTTTGATGAACCGCTGATAAAAACCAGCATGCCCCAAAAAGGAACGGACGTCCTTCAAACACTGTGGAGTGGGGAGGTTCCTAATTAAATCAATCTTTGCTCTATCCACCTTAATACCTTTGGACAAAATGATGTGGCCAAGGACGATGCCTTCGGTTACCATATATTGACATTTTTTCCAATTCAACACCAAGTTTTTCTCCTTGCACCGAGCTAACACTAGCTCCAAGTTGGTGAGACATGACTCAAAAGAGTAGCCAAACACGGAGAAGTCATCCATGAACACTTCCATGACCTTTTCCACGATGTCACTAAAAATTCCCATAATACATCGAGAGAAGGTGCCGAGGGCGTTGCATAGCCCGAACAACATGCGTCGATATGCGAAAGTCCTGAATGGGCATGTGAAAGTAGTCTTTTTTTGGTCCTCCAAAGCCACTTCAATTTGGTTATAGATGGGTGGGGTCTCAAAGTTAGTAAAAGACTAACTTTGAAGGCGAGAAAAGAAAACAGAATGTTCTTGAGGAAAGGCCTAAAGAATGTTTTTAAAACAACATTCTCAAAGCTTGGGAATAGAGAGAGTGAGTATATGGGCCAGATGAGAAAGAGAGATTAGGGACCCCTTTCACTTAAGTAGAGGGGTGTATTTATAGGCAAGAGCCAAGGATTTCAATTCAAAATAGGGGAGGTGTCTTCTAGTCGAGCTGGAAGTGCTTTTTCAGCTAAGCCGTTTTGTAGCTGTGGCTCGAGTGAGCGTGGCCGACAGCTTTCTGAGCCGGTCAGAACTTTACCTAAAATGTCGTGCGGTTAACCTCTTGACCTCATGCGGTGTATTCAATTCTATTACACCGCACGGTGTAGGGGTGTGCCATGCGGTACTAAAGGTTCAGTTTTGAGCTTTTGGGATTATCTGGGCTTTTGGGCTTATCTGGGCTTTTGGGCTTTTTCGGTTATGGGAGCCCCTCATTCAAGCTCTCGAAGGTATTTGTTTCCTTTATTTCATCATCGGGGCATTTAAAGAACCTCCGAGGTCCAGATTGGAGTGCCTACAGTTACACCTTAAGTTGATTTGGTGTTTCAGTTAGAGGTATCCGCTAAATCGAGTTCAAATTATACAAAGGAAAAGATAAACGGAGTACTTACAGTAGTTTGTCGAACCTCCAAATAAGCTATATTAAGAATCTTTGGCAACGGCGCAAAAAATGCTTATGACTTTAGAATGGATACTCTTGGATGTTTAGCCCGAAGTGTAGGGCTTCTAGTCGATTGCAGAATAACTCGATAAGACCGAGATTGCACCACATGGAATCAATAATAGCTTCCTTGGATTGTTGGTTTTATGTAAGGATTGTGGCATTTAGTCGGCCAACTGTCGGTTTTGCTTTGAAAGTGGAAAAACTAAAGTGAAAAGACTAGAAACGGGTTTAATAAGCTAAAAGAGGCAAGTCTAGGGATCATTCATCCCATGACTTAGGCCGTTATCGGTTCTCGATTATAACTCAAGCGAGAGTCACGACTGCGCGCTCACGCTCGAAAGATTTAACTTTAAAGACTACGTTTAATCAAATGATATGATTTGTTGGAGACGAACTAACTTGTTTGACTAATGAATCGAACATGTAGGAGGACAGAGCTCCAACCATGCTACACGCCAAGACTGCTTGTCGACATGGCACCGAAAGAGTTGACACCCCTAGTTTAGACCGAAAATTGCAAGACTAGTTCTATTCCAAAAATCATGCTTTTAAGCCCGAGGGTTCGAGAACCAAATAACAACCTAAGTCTTTGGGAAAGATTAACCCAAGACTTAGCCAAAAGACTACTCACTCATAGTTAAAGAACAAAGCATAGCATAAAAATGAGACATGTTATTTAACCATAGGAAACGAAAATAAACTTGATATTAGAGAGAATCTAGTTCGTACAAACAAATTTAATAAACAACAAATTAACGAACTACAAATACCTTAAGGCGTTCTTGCAAGGATAACACTAAAAAGCTTGAAGCAAAGATATGGAGTTCGTAAAACACAAAAAAGACTTAAAACTAAAAGACTAGATAGTGGCCAAATATGACATACAGAGTTATTAACATGGCTTATAAAATTAGCCTACAATGAACCAAAAGGTCTCTAAAATATCCCAAAAACTAGCCTTAAATAGAAACTTTTCATAAATGGAAGGTTGAATAATTCAGCATAAAGTTCTGGTCACAGAGTAGAGGTATCGATACCTAAGTTTTGAGGTATTGGTACCAAGCCAACTGTGAAGCACTGGAGCAGAAAGGTACCGATACCTATTTTTGGAGGTACCGAAACCTTGTTCTGCAATCTCCAGAATTGGACAGCTTGCTTCATAAGTCCTTTTGATGCCCCGACGGCCTTCAGACTCTTCATTCCTTGATACTCGAGACTTGACAGAGGAGTGTCATGTGGCCTTGGTCTCTCAGATGCCCTCGAGGACTATCCTTGATGCATTCGCCTCGCTTCCTAAGCTTTGACTCACTCCATGTTATTCTTGACCACCAGGCGTCCTCCAAGGCTACTTGTAGTGCCGTTAGGTTCCGGTTGCGATGAAATGCGTGTTGTTGGGCACTTGGACGCTTGGCTGCACCCCAGAGCATCCCTTGGTGATCAAACACGCCTTATTAGCACGTTTGACCTAAAACACTTACAAAATACCTTACGTGCAATATCGAATAAAAACGATAACTTAAATGCATAAAAGCTACAAACTAGAAGACTTAAGCACCAAGATTATACAATCTTGGGTGCTTATCATTCGTTGCCGCTGTCGGTGTCGAGTTTTAGACAAGTTGGGAGAGATGTGGGGGAGTAGTGGGGTGGTTGTTGTTGAGCTGTGACAACGGAGGCGGTGAAGAATGTGAGGAGGATTGAGAAGAGGAGTTTTAATGGGTGAGGCATTGTGAGAGAGAGAGAGAGAGAGAGAGAGAGCAGACACCATGGCACTGTGGGGAGATTTCGGTGAGGAGAGACAGAGAGATGAGAGAGGGGTATAAAATTGCAACAATTTTAGGAGAGAGGGGCATTTTTTTCTTCAAAACCATGTCTTCGCAATTAATCTTTTCCTTTCTATAACTTTTTAATTCTGAAAAAGTAGTCCATGAGTTGAGGAATATTTACCCCAAGCCCCACTGAAACCAAATTCCCCCAAAAACTAACCTAAAAAAACCCTCAAAACTGTGACGTTAGTCACCCACCGACTCTCATTTTCACCTTTTTGGGCCTCGTTAATTCCTCTCTCTCTCTCTCTCTCTCTCTCTCTCTCTCTCTCTCTCTCGTTTCTTTTTACGTAGATACATCCTCTCTCTCTTCTCCGTGGCAAAACCTCAAAGCACAGATTTTTTTTTATGAAAAAGCATGGACTATTCAATGAAAACCATCTTCGTTCCTCACGCCACCGCCAACGCCATCTACCTCTGTTTGCCTCTTGGCTCCGGTCACAGTTCAAGCCAGACTTGGAGGACCTCCACGTTTTCTTTGCCGAACAAATCTCCGTCCGAGAAGATTGTCGAATCTCTATCCGTTGGTGATCTTCTCCCACTCGATGAATCTCTCTCCTTTTACCATCTCCAAGCCCAGAAGATTGTCACCGAAGTGATCTTTATTCATACACTACATCAATATTGCAGAAAAAAAAGGAAATTTTAAACTTGGGCCTTTTTTAGTTTAAGGGTTTGGATTTTTTGTTTTTGAAATTTAATTAGGGCTTGTTTAATTGAGGTTGAGGATTTGGACTCTAAATTATTACCATACTCTAGCATCCACTCACTACCCCTATCTCCAACCACTACTTTCATTTTTATTTCTATTTCTCTCCAATCATTACCCCAATCATTACCCTATCTACCTACCCTAATCATTAAAAATTCAAATCCAAAATCCAAAAACCTTCAACCGAACAAGCATTTTTGTCGAGACGGGTGATTAATTTAAAAAATATGTTTGGTATTTTTTTCATACACAAAGAAGACATGTTTGGTATTTTTTTCGTCTAGTGAACTTTTTGGTGCTTTTGGTCATATTTTGTTACTTTTGAGACTCCTTTTGTTGAGACGGATGATTAATTCAAAAAAATGACACCAATCTAACAAAAAATTGAAAAAGACGAACAACACACACAAATCAGAAAATAAAAAAAAGGTTAGGGAGAACACAACCCAAGCAAAGTAAGTAGTAAAAAATTACGAGTATCGATACATTATATACATGGAATTTAAATTTACATGTGTCTGTGCAGAATTGTGGGTGGGTGTCGATAAGTCTAGGTACACAATCAATCCCTCATATACACATGGGCCCCACACCCATAATTGCGTGTAGACCCCATGTGTATGTGAGGAGTTGTAGTTGGGTTGTGGTTGGTTGGTTGGTTGTGTATGAAGCATTTCTTGTGTCAAAAATACCCAATTTGTTTTGTTCTGAAACTTGATTTCAAGGACGATGCTATTGTGTCCTTGATCATTTTGGGAACACCATAATTTTTAGCATAATTTCATCATTATAAGTAAAACTAAAATCCATTACAAGCATAACAGAACCCAAATAAGACATAATCAAGGAATATCCAAAAAACCAACCAAGGCATAACCAAACCCAACTTTTGTTTGTTATGCCTTATTATGGTTCTGTTATGCTTGTAATAGGTTTTGGTTATACACATAAGGGAATGACTTCGGTGTCCCCGATCATTTTGAGGACACCGTAACTTTTGGCATAACAAAACTATTATGAGAATAACCAAAACTCATTACAAGCATAATAGAACCATAACAAAGCGTAACTTGTTTATTATGCCTTGGTTGGGTTTGGTTTTGCCTTGATTGATTTTTTGGATATTCCTTGGTTATGCCTTGTTTGGGTTATATTATGCTTGTAATGAGTTTTAGTTATGCTCATAATGGTAAATTTATGCTAAAAATTACGGTATCCCCAAAATGACTAGGTACACCATAGTATCATCCCTACTCATAATGGTTTTATTATGCCAAAAATCATGGTGTCCCTAAAATGATCGGGGACATCTGTCATGCCCTCGATTTTTAACATAATAATAAAAATAACCTTTAAAAGGAAAACCACCACGGTATACTTATAATAACCCAAAAAAGACTTTCTCATATTGTAACGACCCTGATTTTTGCTAAATAAAAAAATTCGTTAAAAATTTAAATTTTATTTTAATACTTGGATTTGCTTCCAAAAATTCCTATTTAATTTCTAATAATCCGTCATAATTAGATTTTAGTCTTTTAAAATTATATTTCTTGGCTAGAGATTCTACTTTGCAAATATAGTTAGATTCTAACCATTTATGCCTTGTTCTCTTCTCTTCTCAAAAAGAATTTTTCAAAAAATTCTCCCTAGATTCTCCCTACTTCCACTATTTCTCTCTCTATCTCTCTCCACTCATTACTCCTACTATTTTTCAAAAAACAATCCAAACACGGCATTAGTTAGAGGAACTTAACTACCAATTCATCTAGTTACTTTCTCCTAACCCTAGATGAGCCTTTTGAACATCCTTGAACCTTTTGAACCTTTCAAACCCTAATGAAACCTTTTGGACCTAGGTTATTATATACATACACACATATATATGACTAGTCAATCAAGTCATACTTGTCATCTTGGATCTTTATCCATTGGACGATAAAAGTTAGGAAAACTTTTATCCATTGGACAATAGACTTTCCATTAAAAAGATATCTATGCTAGATTGTTAAGTATAAATATATACTTATATATAGGTATATATACGCATGCCTAAAAGGATATATAAGCATTATTTAAGTACATATTACGTCACCCTATTAACCATTGGTCAATAACTACTAGGAAAAATATTATCCATTGAATCATAAAGTCAATCTTCCAACAAGTACTAGGATTTACTAAATAAATCATTTCCTAAATTTTTCATGTGATGATATTATATATATATATCGGGACGGTTCCGGGGACACCTAAAAAAACACCTAAAAAAACACCCCATAGCTCCCGATCAAATTTTGATGATCCAAACCGCTCAATGTGATCAGAACGTGATTTTAAGAGGACCCGCAAGAAATCAGCAAAAAAAATGACCGGAATGGCTTGATCCGAACAGTTTCGAACGGTTTTTTATTGAACGGTTCAAATAAAAACTGCTTAAATCAAACCTTTCCCGGTCATTTTTTTTGCTAATTTCTCGCAAGCACCCTTAAAATCACATTCTGCACACATTGAACGGTTCGGATCATAAAAATTTGATCGGGAACTATGAGAATGAGATTATGGGTGTTTTTTTGGGTATTTTTTTAGGGTGTCCATTGAACCGTTCCGTATATATATATATATATAATATCTAGTAGATTTAATACCTAGATTTCCTAAGTACACTAGTACAATATTATAATATGAACATGTGCCAATTTGGACTATTTTAATAAAGGATTTTGATCTTATAATTTTTTATTGGATATTTGGAAATCTATCTAGATTGCATGGTACACACTTACGATCCGCACCCTTACGATCCGCACCCGTCCGCACCTCCCTTTTTCCGATTGAATTTCGATAATTCGAGCCGCTCAATGTGTTCAGAACGTGATTTTAAAGGTACCCCCGAGAAATCAGCAAAAAAAATCACCGGAAAGGGCTTGATCTAAGCAGTTTTTTTCTAAACGATTCAGAAAAAAACTGCTCAAATCAAGCCCCTCACGGTCATTTTTTTGGCTGATTTCACACGGGTTTCCTTAAAATCACATTCTGATCACATTGAGCGGCTCGGATCATCGAAATTCAATCGGAAAATGTGAGAAATGGGAGGTGCGGACCGGAGCTCCGGTCCCTACCTCTTGACCTAATCCTGACTGATATATATATATATATATATATATATATATATATAGAAGAATTTTCAAGTGAGGGATCCCACATTTTTTTAAAATGAGGGACTTTCATTTCCTGATCAAAATTTGAAAATCCGAACCGTTCAATGTGTGCATAATGTAATTTTAAGGGTTCACGCGAGAAATCAGCAAAAAAAATAACCGGGAAGGGCGTCATCTGAGCAGTTTTTTTTGAACCGTTCAATGAAAACTGCTCGGATGAAGCCCTTCCCGGTCATTTTTTTTGCTGATTTCTCGCGGGGACCCTGAAAATCACGTTCTGATCACTTTGAGCGGCTCGAATCATCGAAATTCAATCGGAAATGAAAGTCCCTTATTTTTTAAAATGAGGGATCCCGCACCGAAACCTAACTCTATATATATATATATATAGTCCCCTTCTTATAAGAACTACCTTATTTTAATAAAATACGGACCTCCCTTTTCCGATCGAATTTCGATGATCCAAGCTACTCAATGTGTTCAGAACGTGATTTTAAGGGTACTCGCGAGAAATCAGTAAAAAAAAAGATCGGGAAGGGCTTTATCCAAGCAGTTTTTATTTATTTTTATCTAACGGTTCAAATAAAAACTGCTCAAATCAATCCCATTCCGGTCATTTTTTTGGCCGATTTCTCACTGGTACACTTAAAATCACGTTTTGAACACATTGAGTGGCTCGGATCATCAAAATTCGATCGGAAAATGTGAGAAATAGAAGGTCTGCATGTAAGGTCCTCATTTTAAAGTCCTTACCTGAAGATTTCTGTATATGTATATGTACTTGGACTTATATATGTGTGTGTGTGTGTGTGTGTGTGTGTGTGTGTGTATATATATATATATATATATACACACTTATATTATTACAAAGTACACATGTGTTTATTAGAATAGTTAAATAGGAAAATCTTGACTTAAAATCTAGTAGATCTCATAGTACCTATGTACTTTTATATATACTTGGTCATACTCATATATATATATATATATATATATTGTACGAGAGAGAGAGAGAGAGAGAGAGAGGAGGGAGAGAGAGGAGAGAAAAAACGAGGGAGATTTGGTTGTACCTTGATCTTCCATGATCTTCTTACATCCTTTCAATCTATGGTTATATATATCTCCAAGCAAAATCTATCTTCCAATGTCCTTTTATGTTCTTTTAATCACCAAATCTAGTACAACCCCTCCTTTTCTCCACCAATCTTTCCAAAATCAAATTCAAAGTACTGAATCTAGCCATGCAAGCCTAGAACTAGGTAGAAGATGTACAAGCAACCCTTAACAAGCCTTCAATCAAACTTGACAAGTGAAAAAAATCAAAGATATATATATATATATATATATATATATATATAGAGAGAGAGAGAGAAAGAGAGAGAGAGAGAGAGATAGAGAGAGAGATTCGGATGAGAGAGGGGAGGGAGGAGCCTTGGCCTATAAAATAGCAAGTCATTCCAAGCTTAAACTCACACATTCACTCCTTGCTCCAACTTCTCTTTTTAATTTCTAAACTTCTTTTGTTCCAAAGTTCAAGTTTCTTGAGTTTTCTTGAAGTTCTTGAGAGCTACCACCAAACCACCTCCAAAAATCACCCCTAGATCTTTAAAGTAGCCTAGTTAGCAAAGTTGTTTCTAGGAAGTGAAAATCCATCTCTCTTCCTTTCGAAGCAAACCGAAGCCGTTATGCTGCCGATTCGCAAAACCGACGACTTATTCTCAAAACCGACCAACCGCCAAGAAGTAAGGTTCCCCTTATCCCCTAACTATTCGTATAGAACCGTATGTTAAAAAGTAGAATGTCTTACTCTTTAGTTCAACGTATAACATGAAATATATTTAAGTAGATAAGGTTATCTATCGCTTGTAATGTTTAGAATGCATGATAATGAACAAACTTGTTTTGCTAATGATGGTATGAACGTGTTGAATAATGAACTTTTACTTCACTAAACATGTGTTGTTTTGGACTTTCCACAAAAGAGGAAAGAATTGATTTTTGAAAGATAAAAACTTATCGCTTGTTTAGAAGTATTCGTATTTTGATCTTTAGGATGGTTATGAGCATGCATACATGAATTGCTTGCATTACTTGTGGTATAATATTGAGTTGGATGGTCTTGTTAGTTTAGTCTCAAGATTTCAGTGAATGGTTTATGATTACATATGTGTAAAGTCCTACCGCGGAGTCGTTGCATGAGAATGAGACATAGAAATCAAGAAAATAGAAACATGACACCTAGGGTGTGTTAATGGCAAGGTATGTTTTGAAACCGCAATGTGGCCGGACGTGGTAGTCCATTGTGTGTAAGAAAACCCGCAATGTGGCCGGACTTGGTAGCCCATTGTGTGGATTTGCAGAAACCGCAACGAGGCCGGACTTGGTAGCCCGTTGTGTGAATGAAAACTCGCAATGTGGCCGGACTTGGTAGCCCATTGTGAAGATTGTCAATGGGGCCGGACGTGGTAGCCTCAGTGGTAATATGGCTTGGTTATCCGCGGAGAGGAGCCAATGCAGATTTTGTGTGCCAATGGAAACCCGGTGCGGCAGAACCATTGTGAGGATACTCGGGAGACTGGAACGGCGGAACCGAGGTTGGGTGTGTAAAAACGATTTTGGAAATGATATGGTATATAAGAAATGGAAAATGGTGACACGGTCTACGACGAGTCGCGTAAGAGAAACTTGAAAAATCACGGACACCAACGTTAGTTGAATAGTGAATGCGGATGTGTCATTGTTAACTGGTTGTCGAATATGTATGTGCAAAGCGTTGAATTTTTGATCGTTTGCTTGTAAGTTAATGGTTAGTGGGTATAGGGTTACTCTATTGAGTTTTTTTGTAGCTCACAGTGTTACCTTTTGGTGACCCTGACATATTATATTGGTGGCGACGCCGGTATAATGTGTCAAACCTCATAGATGAATAGGGTGAGCTGTATACATTGGAGGCCTTCGGAGCCTTCGGAGCTTGCGAGGATGGAAGAGTAGGCAGAGCAGTAGTTAGGAACCCTAGTTCCCTCCCTTGTTGGTTAAAAGTACTCTTGTAAGCTTTTGTGATGTAATAATGAGTCAGACTCACTTTGTTTTTGTAATAAAATATCTTATTAACGTACCCAGAATTTTGGGGCATTACACATATTCATTTACTGAGCACAATTAAGTTCAAAAATTACAACAATGACACTATGGCCCCAAAGTTCCAAAGTTTAGTCAAAAGATAAGTTAAGTGATTGCAATACTTCTAAACCAATGATTTGAATGAAAATTACAAGTTACATCTTCCCAAAAGAGTTTATACATTTCACATCAACTTTTACTTCCACTTTATATATTTATGTTCTATGCAGACATCATTATTACACTTTTACTAACTCACTTTTCAAAATAGAATATACTTTTAGAGGCAAAATGAAAAATGTACCAACTTTTACCCACTAATTTTAGAAAATGAACACTTATTAAGAGACAGTCCAAAATAGAATACTGAACTTTAAAAAGGAAACGGAGAGAGTATTTCTTTATTCTTAAAAAAAAGAAGCAAATGAAAGAAACCCGTTCCTATCCCATAGGACCCACACTCTTCTCTCTCTTAACTATTTCGGTTTGAGGTTGGGCGACGTGTGGCTGCAAGTTGGGAAGGCAACAGCTGAAGGATTTCCTTCGGCCGGTTTTTCTTCTCTTTTTATCCTGTTCGGTTTTATACCGATTATGTCCGAATTTATTCCAGTTTCGTTCGGATTTTGTGCGATTATGACTAATGTCCACAAGTTTTATCATTATTTTTGCTATGGAGATCCGCCTTCCCAGGGCATCTGTTGTCTTTACATCTGATCCACGTTTGTCGGCCCATGCTTTTAACAGTGTGAAAAGAGTGGTGGCTTCCCGCAAAGGCATGACTCTATCCCTTGTAATGGCTCCAAATGGGAGTTTCCATTCTTGTTGTGTAGGTCAACGGTGTCGTCTTAGATTCGGACCAGTGGCTTTTCTGTATCGTAGCTTTTAGGTGGTTGTAACAGTTGTATGCTTGGTTTGTGTTTGATTTATTTGTAGATGTCGTAAGGCTTATATGACTTATATCAATGAACTGGTGCGCTCTTGCCGATTGACAAAAAAAAAGTCATTGAGACTATGGCAAGTTGCAATTTACACATCTTCACAAAAAAACACAATTTCTCAGCTACTTAAGCTCAGCAAACATATGAATATAATGAACACAACACCCAAGCCTATAACCATAAATTACAAAAAAATAAGGTTGAAAAAATGAAAGCATAAATACTAAAAGAGTAAGCAGTGTCTTCAAGCCTGAAAAAATTGGAAGACAGCCAGAAGGCAACCAAAACCTGCAAGAAAGAACCAAGAATATGAAATTGTAATGTCACAAATAGTGAAACATAAAAGGTGAAAAATGAATGTTAACAACGAAAACATGTCCAAAAAACATGTTTGACAGTATCGGCGATGGATAAATTTATAGGATAAAAAAGCAAGCATAGTCTTGTGGCACATGGTACAACTCAGGCATGAAACAAAGTGAGAAATAGTAGGAAACAAAGTGAGACTGGAAGAGGCTGTTTTTAATGAAGCCGGAACGATACACCAGAGATCAATTTTTAAACTTCAGCAGTCCTGAGAAAATTCAGACAACAGCAACAGCAACAATTCGGGTACAGGGACTAGAGGAAGGATAAAATTCCACAAAAAAATCTAGAGTAGTCAAGATTAGAAGTTCCATTAGGTTAGAGGTGGGTTAGGGGACACGGCATGGACTTTTAGATATGAGAACCAGATTTAGGATATATAGATATCAGGAAAAGCCCGCATTCACAGTAGGATTCTGTGGAGATCTTGTTGTGTTGAATATTTACAGTTCGGTATTTAAGCCAATAGTGATACATACCTGTTCAAAATCTTCAACTCCAAATTGATGAAACAAACCAACCCTGAGAACCGAACTCATTACTGAAGAAAAAATCCACTCAAAAAGTAGAATGCCAGAAGGCCTGATGAAGTGTCAACTTTTCGGAGCAATTGCAGCCAAGGCATTAGCATGTGTTGGTGAAAGACTGCTCAAAATGGGCTGCATCTGATGCCCATATAGAGATATCAGGTGTGAGAAAGCCCTCCCTATATTAGATTTGGCTTCAGAGGTTTCATCAGGTGATACTGCAACTTGGGCAAAAATATTTACCAACTCTGGTACTAGAGACAGTATCTGCTTTGAGATAAAAAGAGTTAGAAGTTTTCACAGCCAAGTTGTGGACACATATATACATGTATTGTGCTTGGCTGTGAACTAAGTCCTTTAATTAACAGCCATCGTCTTTTTTTGTAATTGTCAAATGGGAGCAATGATGTGGGAACTAAGTCCTTTAATGTCAAACGCTCCAATCTCACGGACTTCACAACTTGGCTGTGAACTAAGTCCTGTAATATAGGTATATACGTATATTGCTTGGCTGTGACTTAGTTCACAGCCAAGTGAGATTGGGCGCGTAATACGTATATTGCTATAGTTAGGCTCCCCACAACTTTTTTTCACAGCCAAGTTGTGAAGTCCTTAGTTCTTGCTTTAATTTCTTTATGCATGTTGGGGACACGTATATTGCTTTGAATTTCCGGCCAAATGTTTTTTGGATAAAATAAAATTTTAATTAAACTTCTAGACTAAAACCCTGGAAATAAAACCTAATTAAGTTATACCATAACGATCCTATTTTTTTTTCAATAAAATTAAATGTTAAGTTATAATTTCTTTTTACTTAAAATGTTATTTTAATTATTAATTCATTTGTTGTTATAATTTAGGAAAAATGACGGCCAACGACGTGTTTTGATAATTAATACCCGCCACGGACAAGCTGAAAACATTTGTTAATGTTGAAAATGTCCTTGGCGGATATTAATTATCAAAACATGTCATGGGCCGTCATTTTCCCTATAATTTAACCCTAGGTCTAATTTAACCTAATCCTAAGTACTAACCTATTATGTACTACTTAAGAATATTTATATACACATACATACATGAAGCTTCTTGTAAGGACCTTAAATAAGGACCTAGGTAAGGACTCAAGGATCCCGATCAAATTTCGATGATCTGAACCATTCAATGTGTGCAGAACGTGATCTTAAGGGGTCCCGCGAGAAATCAACAAAAAATATAACCGAAAAATGCTTGTTTGGAGCAGTTTTTAATTGATCCGTACCATGAAATCTGCTCAAATCAAGCACTTTCAGGTCTTTTTTTTTTTTTTTTGGCTGATTTCATGCGGAGACCCTTAAAATCACGTTCTAATCACACTGAACGATTCAGATCATCAAAATTCAATCAAGATTTATCTAAGGGAATCCTTACACACACACACACACACACATATATATATGGGGCGGTTCCATGGACAACCAATTAAACACGTAAAAAAATACCCCAAATCTCAATCTCATAGTTTCCGATCAAATTTTTATGATTCGAACCGTTCAATGTGTGCAGAATGTGATTTTAAGGGTACCCGTAAAAAATTAGCAAAAAATATGACCGGAAAGTGCTTATTTTGGGCAATTTTTAATCAAACCGTTCATCAAATCTAAGCTAAAAATTGCTCAAATCAAGCCCTTCCCAGTCTTTTTTTTTTGCTGATTTCTCGCGAGCACCCTTAAAATCATATTCTGATCACATTGAGCGGCTCGAATCATTAAAATTTGATCGGAAACTATGAGGTGTTTTTTTAGGTGTCTAATTAGTTGTCCCCGGAACTGTCCCGATATATATATATATATATACATACAGAAATCTTCAGATAAGTACCTTAAAATGAGGACCTTATATGCGGACCTCCCATTTCTCGCCTTTCCCGATCGGATTTCGATGATCCGAGCCGCTCAATGTGTTCAGAACGTGATTTTAAGGGTACCCGTAAGAAATCGGCAAAAAAAATGACCGGGAAGGGCTTGATTTGAGCAGTTGTTATTTGAACCGTTAGATAAAAAACAAACAAAAACTGCTCTGATGAAACCTTTTCCGGTCTTTTTTTTTTGCTGATTTCTCGCGGGTAACCTTAAAATCACATTCTGAACACATTGAGCGGCTCGGATCATCGAAATTCAATTGGGAAAGGGAGGTCCGCATTTTATTAAAATAAGGTAGTCCTTATAAGAAGGGGACTCTCTATATATATATATATATCATTTTATACCCCATCACCTTTCTTACACAAACCCTATCCAAATACCCTAACATCAACCTCTAACAAGATCAAAACCCTGAGAATTTTATCTTGAACACATCAAATCAACCAAGTGGGAGAGAGATAAATATAGAAAGAGATGGGGAATTTGGCTGAGAGAGGGGAAAAGGGAGGAGATGGTCTCTTACACATCTTATCTCTTACACCACTACACTATACATTATTTATAACCTACGTTGTAGAATTAAGTTGACGGGGGGGGGGGGGGGGGGGGGAGAGAGAGAGAGAGAGAGAGAGAAAGCGCGCTTAAAAGAGAGGGAGGGAAAGGAGATGGAATTAATTTTGCTCTATATTGCCTTACACAAAACCAATGATGATGTTCTTACTTACATGATTTGACGAGAGAGAGAAGAGCAGGTGTCGTCATATAAGTCTACCTTACCCTAATGTTGTAGCCTTATCAACCTACACAGAGAGAGAGAGAGAGAGAGAGAGACAGAGAGAGGAGCCAAGAGATGAGAGAGGGTGATGCTGGAGCCTATAAATACACCTTCTTCCTTTCATTTATGGGACACACCGACACACTTTCACACCCCTTTCCCACATCATTGCTCCAATTAGCTCACGCCTCCACCACATTGCCACCACTTATTCACCACTTTTACCACCCTCCAATCCAATCTAAAATAGTTCCAAAGTTATTTTAGAGTTGTTTTTTTTTTTTTTTTTTTTGTAAAAAGAAAGTTGGGTTCTTTTAGTCAATTCAAGCCGAAGTGACGTGCCACCCACATCCCGACCTGACGCTACTGTAGTCCACCACTACCGCCAAGAAGCACGGTAGAAACCTCCTTACTTACCTAAATATATAATCGTTATAATTTTTGTCAAAATACCGGAATTTAGCTTTTATGATTAGCATGTGAAAAAAAAATAATGATAATAGAAGTAAACCACCTGAAAACTGAAAAATGATATCTTGTTTAAATGATGGAAATGTTCAAAACTTGCTACATGTACTGTACTTATTTTTTAAGTTAAGAAAAGCATGACAAAGAGTTTAGTCATTATACTTGGAACCCAAATGTTATTGCATGATAAAATTTTAAGTTGTAAGAAGTAAAGTGTGTTAACCGATAACGTGGCGGAATTGTTGATCTTATACTATGGGCTGTTGAAATTTTTGGATGGTAAAGTAGAAAAGCATGGAAATTAGGGATTTATTATTATAGCATAATTTTTAGCAAAAGAATAATGTGAACGCGAGGAAATGATGTGTGTTTACGAGACACAGGACACGAGAAATGAAATACAAAAAGAAAACAGAAAACAGAAAGTGAAAAGATAATGATTGTGTGAGCATGAGAGCCTGGTAGGATTAGTAAAGCTGGTCGGGGGAATCATGGCTTGGGTGTGCATGTGTGAACACGAGAGCCCGGTAGGATCTAAAAGAATGGTCGGCGAAATCATGGCTCGGGTGTGCGTGTGTGACCTAGGAGCCTGGTAGGATTTGAAAGAATGGTCAGCGGAACTAGTTTCGTGTCAGTGGTGAAAGAGCCAATGAATTGAATAAGATTGAAAGCCCGGTAGGATCTGAAAGAGATGGTGGTCAACGGAATCAGTGCTTTTGGGTGTCAAAATTTGAGTTTAGCCTGGGAGCCCGATAGGATCTAAAAGATGGTCGGCAGAACCAATACTTGAGAAAATATAATCGAAAGTGGAAATCGATATTGAAAAAATGATGACACAAATTACGATACACTGCAATGACGATAAGCCCTGACAAGTCACTGACACTTTATTTGCTGATTTGATTTTAAGAGATGAATTGATAAATTTCTGCTTTTTACTTGACAATGCTATTTTTGCTAATGTAGGGGACATAAGGGTGGGAGTCAGCTACTGAGCTTAAAAGTTCACGGTGTTACTTTTGTTACCCTAATATATTATGCCAGACCTAGGTGACGAACTGGGGAATATTATAACTTGGAGGAGTTCGGAGCAGACAAACTGTTAAGGACGTCAAGAAGAGTAGAAATTACCTTAGTGCCTTTTCCTGAATTTGAATAAATGTAATTTGAATTATAAGACATATTTGGTTTGCAATGACTTAATTATCATTTTATTTAAATAAATATTAACTTCATTTAACGTTCCCAAAAACTGGGGCATTACAAGACACGCCGGGGACATGCGTGTCTCAAGTTAAACAAGCCTGGGTTCCATTCATAATTTTTTTTTTAAATTATTCCCGGGAATAATACTAATATTTACTCCGTACAAAGTAAAATGTTAGAATAGCCAAATAAAATATTATTTGTGGATACAACACTCGAATTCGAATGACTAACAAACTAAAAATATTTTGCCACTTGTCCCCTGCCAAGTGTCCCCATATTTTAGAATTGTCGTGTCCCGTGTCCATGCTTCAAAAGTTCTCTCAGTCTCGCTTTAATAAGAGGGAAAGAATTAATACCAGGGGATTAGATGAAAGAACAAGATTACACACACAACTGTAGACAGCCGCGGATTCCTCGCGATCTTCTTTCAAAGGTAGAACTTTCAAGAAAACAGGAATCACCTAAGAGAAGAAACAAAAAAAAATAAAGCACCAGGAAAGAAATGAAGGCAACAAGAAATAGGAACATGTCAGATCTGACCAAATTATAAACCTGATTCAAAGGAATGGATTCAGGGTGGACCATTATCATCCTTGCCACTGCACCAGCTGCATTATCCCTAACAGCATCATCTGGCTCAGAATCCCCAAACAGTGGATAAAGTGAACGTAGTACATCGCCATAGTATCTGGCACAGATGGAAAGAAAATGCTGTAAACGTGCAAATGCAGTATAGTGCAAAATCAGAATCAAACCTAATTGAACGGTATCTTCAAAAATAAATCGTCAAAAGTTACCCAAATATAACAGTCACAATACGTACGGAAGGAAACATAGCAAATAACAGAAAGACCAAAAAGCCAAAAGTAAATGATTAGTAATTGGAAGAATACTTTAGAACAGAATCACCGCCATTTTTGCACAGCTCTCCAACACAAAACGCAGCATTCCTCCTATTAGTTGCCACCGATGATAGTAGTTCTTTGAGTACCAAGGGCATTACAGCCTGAAAATGACCAAATTTATCACAAATTAAATGTAAATGTAGGTAGTAACCACACATATACAAGGAGCAATCAAACAGCTAGTCATAGATTCCTGAGAAACTACATCAATATATCCTGCAATTGGAGCACCCATATGCTGAGCAACTTCTGCAAGACATGCAACCACCATGGTCCGATCCGGTGGTGGGCGAGAAGCTTTCTGCAATTGTCAATTAATTACATTTGAGTGAGTTTACAACTATGAACTGATAGCACGACATTTGAACATTCCATATCAGTTGCAATTTTTGACCCACCGCAAATTTCATTAAAGGACCAAACATATTCTCAAAGATGGGGGCAAATTGGGACCCCATGGACTTTGCAAAGGCAGGAAGGAGGTCAGAAACTGCATCCATTAGCACTTCATCATGTTCAGTATCATCATCATCAATTTCACCATCAGATTCTGTTTGCTGACAAGCTGATTCCTCTCTAAGCAATATCATTGTTGCTTCAACAAGCCGGACAATATCTGATTCCAAATCAGCGGAAGCACATTATGATTGAAGAAAATTTTCAGTTTGCACTAGATAAATTCCAACGGATAGAAGAGATGAAATTCATGATTCCGTACTTACATGGTTCAATTGCCATGTATCCATTATCTTTGATAAAGTCAGCTATGCTCATACAAGCTTGAGCGACAACTTCCTTGTCATCATCTTCAGTCATCGTCTTGATATAAATGTTCATTACAGTATCTGTACAAATAAATTTATAGATCCTCCATAAAATTGGATGTTGCCTTGAAAATGCCCAAGTGATGCAATTATCTGGATCAACCTCTTACCTAAGACTTCTCTTGCCTTCGTTGGCCCTTCCTGCAAGGAGACAAGAAGGAACTTTTTACCATATTAGTACCATTACCATGTTTGGCTGATGGTTGCATTATATGGGGCTTAACCAAGACCCACAAACAAGTAACCAATTTAAAAACTAAGGGCAGTGTTTCCCCAAGCAGTCCCAGTAGTGAAACCAGTCAATAAAATTCTCCGTTAGAAACATTAACTACTCTACATAGTTCAAATCTACAGATATGCTCCCAACTAACCACATACCCAAGCCAGTACATGCAATGTAAAAAAAGGCAAGGAAATAGAATATGCAGGCTTACATGTTGAGATTGGAATATGGCTTGGGCAGCTGTCAAAATATCTGCAATCAACGGATCAATGAATATCCAGTTTGGGATTAGTAATGGATTTACCTCAGCGACTCGATGATAAATGAGAAAACTTAGTAGCAAACCTACTAAGGACCAGTTCTACCAACACATAAACATTAATAGAATGATTGCTAAGTTTAGACCCAGCAGGATTATAACTTCGGTTTTCTTTACCTAGCAGGAAAGTTAATTCACTGTATCACCTAACAAGCCGTTGACTTTACATGTATAAATGAAAAACTAATATGGGTATGATTATGCTAGTCACCTGTGTACACAGACCATTGTCTTCAAAACTTTCAAGTTATGGCAAAAATAACCTCACTTAAGTGAACTAACATAATGTTATGCATTACCATGGTTCTCTTGGTGGACGCTATTATGTAACAGCTCAGTTACAAAGGTGGCACACTCACTCTTTTTAAAGTTGTCTAGTCTTCCTACCTATTTCCTGCCCGTCCATCCCATCCTGGTATTGGTGGCTTAAAAGCTTCAGAATTAGCGGAATGGGGCTTGTGAGGAGTTTACATACACCTGCTTAGATTGGAAGGTCTGTTCTTTGGTACAGGATGGTGGTCATTGTTTTTAATGAAGCCTTCCTTCAAAGTGTCCTTGATATACAGTCATATGAAGGATAAGTGTAGCTATGCCAAGCAAGGTTTGTTGACTCCCAAGGTGGAAGCATCTCACCGAAGGAGTGTTTGGAAAGGAATCAGCATGTTAAGGGATGAATCTTAGAAGCATTCTCTTCAAGGTGGGGAGAGGTGACATTGTCAGATATTTGGTGAGGTAGGTGGTGCATTGACGGAATTCCCCATTATTTTTGCTGTTGCGTCTGATTAGAAAACTTCAGTGGCAAACTTATTGAAGGGTAGGGAGAAATAACTTGCGAAATATGTGTTCCTTTGAGGAGATATTTGCATGATTGGAAGGTTGAAATTTTTTGTGGATTTCCTTTGATTGCTTTATGGCCATTCTGGTGGAGAGGATGGCGATTCTAGGAGGATGTCTTGTTCGAGTGGTGGGGAAATGGAGGACGAAGGAAGGAGCTCCTGCTGCCACTTGGTTGTGTGACTTATTTGGCAAGCGTAAA
The DNA here is from genome assembly GCA_019656835.1 of Rhododendron ovatum. Classification (NCBI taxonomy): domain Eukaryota; kingdom Viridiplantae; phylum Streptophyta; class Magnoliopsida; order Ericales; family Ericaceae; genus Rhododendron; species Rhododendron ovatum. The sequence continues at coordinate 19,297,940 of CM033801.1, read as the reverse complement.
TAAAACATTTCAAGGTGTTGAGAATAGGTTACTAGATTGAAAAACTCCTTTTTGTCCATTTTATACAATTGCCTTTGAGGGACTGACAAACCTTCTCTGGATAACCTTTTGAATTTGTAGATTCTTTAGTGTCAAGAATCGTTAGTCTTGCTTTTAGGTTTTTTGTTTTGCTCTTTGTCGTGGGAGGTTACCATGGCTTCACCTCCTCTTGCAAGGGTACCACCCTTTTTTCAAACAGAGATACTACCAAGCGTCATTTGATAATGTCAATCTTAAAGAAACTTCTTCCCCTAGAATAAAAAACCTAGTTCCATTAGGTTTCATCTATTAATTTGGCCTTTCTCGCTAAAACTTAGATGCTTTCAAAGAAAAAAATTCATTTTAGGTATCATAACCATCTACTTAAATGTCCATGCGATTGAAACTGCAAACAAACTGCAGATTGCACAAAGTAACAGTGCAGTTAACTTTTATCAGCCCTGGTATCTATGTAACTTACGCTAGACAAACAGTGAACTCTGACATAAGTATTTAGTATCCCAAACACATTAAGTACACAAACCAGAATGAGAAGGTGCTAGGGGCACATATTTTGGCACGGCTACACAGACAAAAATCATGGTGACTTAGTAGTAGGCTGTCGTGGCTTATGAACATCATAAGCTAGATCTAAATGCGAGAGAGATTTTCTTTTCACCGACTCCTAGTTTTCCTTTCTCTCCACCAAAACTACTTATGGATTGTCTTGAGATATATAAGAGAGAAACACTAACAAGTATATGCAATAGCTAATTTAGCATACTTGACAAATCTAAAATGTGAATCCTTGGTGCCTTTTGTATAGACAATTCCTTATCAACAAAAATATGAACATGCATCTCAAAACACGCTCACTGAGGCTTTTGTATTTTCTGGTAAATTCAACCTGTACTCACGTTTCAATGAAGTAATGGACTGAAGCCGAACATCCTCATGAAAGTAGGTTGAATGTCTAACCAAAATCTTCAATGACTCCTCCAAATAGCTTATGATGATCAAGGAATTCAATCAAACATCTACCATTTCCCAGGCTGGAACAAAAACAAAATAAAAAACCACACACACAAAGGATACGGTGCAAATGAACTCTTTGTATGCAAAGCAAATAAGCCAAGGGCCTGAGTTGCAGCAGCCTTCTCATCCAATACTCCAGTTCTTATGCTGATATTTCGAACCCTTGGTTCATCATGAGCTTCATCATCAGAGGAAACTCCATCAAATCCATTAACATTCTCATCCTCGGATTCATCAATATCCACAGCAGATCCATCATCAAGATTGCAGGAGGAAACTGCCAGAGGTACTACATGCGGAAGGTACTATTTACCAGAAGAAAATTCCACATAATTAACAAGCATACGCAAACAACTAGACACAGACGCGCAAACTTAATATGACCAAAGCCATGCATACCTGCGCAAATCCATCATCCAAAATCTCTGCTATGTTGCTGAAGAAGCCATGAGTGTATTCCCGAAGCTCACTGAACTCCAACCCAAAACCCTGACAAATTGAACCCCCATAATTAAATGCCCATATAATATTCCGAGTATTTCCAATTAAAAAAAGCCAAAGTTAATTACAGATATGGAGGCTTCAATGAAAGGGGGTAAAATTGGTTCCATCCGCTTTCTCCCCACAGACATTGCGATTATGCCAACTAATTCAGTTGCCCTTGCTCGTGACCGGAGGTCCTCGTCCTTTGTCAGCACCATGAATATTTTCATCAACTCCAGAACCCTTTCAGCGTATGGAATGAAGGATCGCTCCGCAGCAGATGCAACTGAACCGATTGCAGACTGCACCAACATTAGTAACAAGCTTACTTAAAGGTATAAAAAAAAATTACATAGATCCATCATGCTAAGATGTCTGTCTGAAAAATCATTACCATGCATGTTTCCTGCAAATGACGGGGGCTATTCTGAAGAGCTGCAAGCAATTTTATCATCAGAGGATCAACAAAAGGAAGTATTTCTTCACCCATGTTCTCACAAAATGCTGCCAGAGCATAGTATGATTTTTCCTGCACAGAAGCAATGAGTTGCATTATGTAACATACGTTGTCCATATCAGATTTAATGTCTTACCAAATGTTTAGGTGTACCTTTACTTCATCAGAGGCATCCTCCAGAGCATTTAGAATGCAAGGAAGAACACTTTCATAGTGAGACACAATCTCAGGCTGCAAATACTCTGCAAATTGACCCAGTGCAAATGATGCAGCCCCCCTTACCATTTGTTCAGGATCTCTGAGAGCCCCCAAGACTATCTGAAGAACTGGCTCCAATTTATTTTTCATCAATTCCAAACAACCCTCTGAAATAACACCTAATGCTGTAACTGATGCTTCCCGAAACTTCAGATTAACACTCTGACTGCTCAAAGAAGAAAATTCAAAGACGGGCGGGAACACATGTTTCGAAAGATTTAAAGCCATGGTATCAATAACTTCAGCAGCCGCACGATCCGGTGCAAGATCATCATCATTATCATTCTCGGAAGCTTCGGCAAGCAGTGGACAAATAACTTGCAGGATAGGAATGACCAACTTGTGCTTTTTAAGGGTATTGGATTTGTACTTTGCAAGCCATGAAATTATTTGGATAGCCTGACAAGGTACCAAAAAAAAAAAAAAGATAAAGAAAACAGACAACAAACATTTACAGCAATATTTGTCGTACGCAAATGTAAGATAGTAACCACAAGAAAAAGATATTCATCTTGATCTGAACCTGATGCCGAGTGCTAGTTTCCAAATTCTGACTAGAGCAAACTTCAAGAGAGAACTGCACTATGGCCTTAACTGATTCCCCAAGAAGAGGTGCAGGAGATTCAATCAGCTCGTCAAAAATTTCAAAAGCAATTACAGCCACATCCTCTTCACCAGAGGCAAGGCATTGTCTTGATACATTTAAAATGCTAGGAATGAACTCTCGAAACTTGACCTGCGCAGGTATGGCAAACACTAAGTGCACAAAAAAGCCATTAGAAAGTGCTGCATAAATAACTTAATTTCCCACCAATAGCCTCAAGGTGCTCACACTATGCATAAAATATAAAAACCAAGTGGCAGTACGAGTACATGGTGAGGGCTATTGTCCAAGACAGCTTTAGCACAGAAAATACTGAATGTCTTCGGTGAAAAATTTAACTGATGAAGGTACACAGGAACTTGTCATAGTTGCAAACTTCCAATATGACTAATTCTAAGATGGGGCACATAAGCAACAGTATGGTACCAAATCCTATTTTAATGAGTTGGGGGACTGAGATTAAAAGTACGGCAAAGGCCTAAAAAAATGAAAGGAACCAACTGAAAAAGAATGCTCCATAGTTGATTATATAGGATCTAGAGTAACAAGATAAACATCCAGGGAGTTGACTGGGAAATCCATTAATAGTTTCTAATAGGCATATTGCAAAAACAAAACAGTGGCATGCTACCTGCAGATGCAATGTACAACTTTCATTACTTATCCCGTAACCATTTCAACGTCTCAATGAAATGGAAACTGACAAACGGACATCCTTCTATACAGTTTGGACAAGTCCATTTTAGTCACAGTTTGGACAAGTCCACATCCATGTTGAGGTGGATGTGTGGTAAGACTAGAAGAGACAGGATTAGAAATGAAACGGTTCATGAGATGGTAGGTGTAGCACCCATAGAAGAGAAGTTGAGGGAAAATAGGCTAAAATGGTTTGGGCATGTCTACTGTAGACCAGGAGATGTAGTAGTTAAGAGAGCAGATATGATAGTTTTGGGTAGCAATACTACGGGGAGGAGTAGACCTAAATTGACATTAGATGCTGTGGTACGCAACGATATGAGTATAGTAGGTTTGTGTGAACAAATGGCTCTTGACAGAGCTCAATGGAGGAAAAGGATTCATGCAGCCAACCCCAAGTGATTGGGACTTAAGGCTCGGTTTGGTTTGGTTACATGTACAATCTAACTCAACCTAAAACTCATAAGCCAACAATCTCTGACCAACATTTGATCAACTAATTAACACACGTCCTTTCTCCAGATAGAAAGCATAATCAAATTGGTTCCCTAGTATCAACAAAATCAAAATTACTCACCACTTCAGCCCCATCATGAGTGCACTCAAGGAAAGAGCCAACTGCCCTGAAAACATAATTAATGCAATTTGCCGCAAATTAGTTTTCGGCATGCATGCAAAGATGATATCTCAGACCAGAAGAGCAAACGAACTATGGACCAAATTTTAAAAAGACTTACTTCAGTGCGGCAACTCTAACTCTGTTACTGGTCTCATCCTGAAGGCACTTGAGTAAAAGAGATTGCAAGTCTGCAAAATGTGGCTGGAATGAATTTCCGATTGTTTCAGTTAAAGAGCTGAAAAGGATCAATGCCACCTTTCATCACAGAAAGCAAGACAACAAAGTGTTAGCAATTACATCCTCAAGACAATTACCAATATAAATTATCAAGGAAATATAGAAAGAGAACTCATACATAATGCCTCACTAGCACAATAAAACTCCCAGACATGTACATGTGGAAGTAGGCATTTCAGGCAGGACATGTACCAATAACCTCCCTTATAGAAAGCTGATAATCATAAATCAGCTGGACATTTTGTGACGAAGGGATGAACGAACTTCGTTTATGTTTGAACATATATAATTATATGGATGTGTCACGAGTTCGGAGTTCCTAGACTTAGCCATAAGTTCGTTGGTAATTATATATTTATATCTACTGAGGTAAAATCTTGAGGCCATCAAGGATCTCCACTATTGAAGAAAAAGAGTGATACAAAGTAGGTCACAAGCTTCAGTAGTCAGGAATTTACAAATGTAGTTCATGAATATAATAAGTAGATATGCATATAACTAACAATGTGCATACCGATGCTCTTGACTATCAATGAAGGAAGCACGGTAATATGCACAGAAATTGAATTGGGTCTCTAGGCATGCCTTCTTTGATGCCATTTAGCTTTGATTTGGGGGCATGGTTCAGCAGCAAAATAGGTATACGAGGGCCACTATTTCAGTGGTATTATGAGACCAGCCACTATGTGCATATTGCCAAAGGTTAGGTTTGTCTTCAATCCTCCCCCGCCCATACCCCCAATGATTGGGGATTACATGGGTTCTGTTGTCATTGTTGTTGTTGTTGTATATGCATATAACGGACAACAGTTATCTCAACTACTCTACCTTCCTTCCTGTTCTGATAACTATAACTAAAGCTCATATGGACACTACTCCCAATTATTTTGATATTGTTGGTAAAAACAAACAAACTATAAGGATGCGAGATACACTAAAAAAAGCAGAAGACAAAGAAAAAAGGACAACTAATCATCCCTTAATTACTCCCGTCACCAAAATATAACTCCCACAAAGCACCCACGAAAGAAAAGTCCAAATATGATCCCTTTACCAACAATGATCAAAAGAAGAGGTACGAGCCAAAGGAGTTACCATTGATAAATCTTCAAAGGTACACTGGTTTATCCAAACAAACCATTAAGGGCATAGGAGCCCCCATGCATGGCTTCTTATCCCTCTTCACTTGGCAGTTATGGTGATTGGACATTTGGCCCAACAATCATATAACTGAAGAACATAAGGAACCTGTACCCAACCAAGCCAAAAGCGAGAACAAACTCCATGTAGCTCTAGCAACATCAGAATGGATCACAAAATGATCCAGTCACTCCACTCATTTCATTTGAACATGCAACACCAAAGAAGAAAAAAGAAGCCCATCTTACCCTAATAGTCAACAGTATGGCATCCAAAGTCCCCGCACATGAAAAGTAATCTTTCCGTACGGCCACATAACAGAAAGGGCTAAATATGAAAACAATATGCCACTCTAAATCCCAAATTCATGATTAAAGCATGGATGTTATTAGATGTTAACCACCAACTTATCTAAAAGTTTAAGCTGTTAGAGGGGCAACTTTATTATTTATACCTTCAACACTTGTAGCCAGACTCTCCTCCATAAGCAGGCTAAACATGTGTAAATATTTTAACATTAGGTAGGCAGTGAGGTTCTAACAAAGGATGGATGTTATTAGATGTTAACCACCAACTCATCTAAAAGTTTAAGCTGTTAGAGGGGCAACTTTATTATTTATACCTTCAACATGCCCCCTCACTTGTAGCCAGACTCTCCTCCATAAGCAGGCTAAACATGTGTAAATATTTTAACATTAGGTAGGCGGTGAGGTTCTAACAAAGGATCTATTGCAAATATTTTAACATTAGGTAGGCGGTGAGGTTCTAACACAGGATCTATTGCGTGTTGTGATACCATATTAGATTGTTCACCACCAACTCATCTAAAAGCTTAAGCTTTTAGAGAGAAGGGCAACTTTATTATTTATACCTTTAACAGATGTCATACACCTCTCTAGCGAAGATACGCTAACTTTCACCGGCATACTCCTATAGTCTTGACACAAACTCAAACACACCTGAAGATAACATAACTGTTGAGAAAAAGGAAAAACAGGGCACCTCCAAAACTATCACACTTAGGCCACTTGGACCTTAGACTACATTATTTTCAAAATGGCCCGTCCAACAACTTTCCAATGTCCGATAGCTAAATATGACATTAGGACCAGCACCTGTTAAAGTATTCTGAAACTGATTCATGGGTCGTTGCCCTTGCTACCCCATGACCATGAGGATCCTAAAACAACGAGAGAATTTTCTCCCAGTCAAAAGACCAGTAAAACCCATATTAGGAGGCTTTTTGTGCTAACCAATACAAATTCAAGACACCAACATTACCTTTCCTACATCCTTGTTCCAACTGGAACCATCATGTCCCTTCACCATGTGCCTGCCTAGTGTTTACACCTCATATCTCTACGTTCCCATCATCTCTCTAAAATACAGCAACTTTCTCCCCCTTGAGAACTCCAAGCATCCACTCCAGGGCCCAACTCCATATAAAGACCTTCAATCTTAGTGGGCCCAGTATCAATTTCCACACAAAGGCTTTCCTTCAAATGTACAATTTTTTGACCGAATACACTAGGGTCTGTCCTTGAAGGGGAAAAAGAAGAAAATAGCTCCGTGCAAACAACACTAGAATTTGTTGGGACTTGCCATATGCAGTTCACTCAATCTTCAACCACCTTTGTCTCCAGCACCACCACCTTACAATCCCCAACAGAAGCCACAAGGCAAAGTGACTATAGGACAGCAAGCCCTATTTGTCTCCAAATGGCCAAACCTGCAGCTATTTCATATGCAGGCTTTAGATACCCTCACCTCCTGACACAAATGTTGGAAAACCAACAAGCTATCTTTAATCATCCTTCTGCCTCCTTAATACACACAAATCTTCTACCAGCACTACCAACAAACCTCCAACTATCTACTACCTTTTGGGTATGCTTCAAACCAAGTATACATTCCTAGCAATTGTTTGGCAAGCCAACACACCACCACATCTAAAGCCAACACATGGGAAAGCACAAATCAAGGCACCTTATAAGTGAAATGACAAACACCCCAACCGCGGCCCTAATGGAGCATCCATTGATTGGTTGAACAAGTATGATAGGCTTTGGAAGCCTAAAGCGAAGGTCATGGGTCCCACGATATTGAAGAAGCCTTTTTGGTCCAAAAATAAGTGTCCATGGTAGTTAAGGGTATTTTGGTAACTTAATAAGTGCTGGATTTTATTAGTAGTCATAATTTAGTATAAAATAGTTAGTTACCTATTCCGAATAAGGGAAGAATAAGAATTCCTATTCCTAATTGATTTAGAATATATTAGTTGCTAAATATGGTTAGTTTCTAAACTTTGTGTCCTAGTCCTTTAAGGAAGTAGGAGAGCCTTTGCCTATATATATGGTCGTAATCTCATGGATTCAAGAGAGATGATCAATATGAGAAGTTCAGATTCTTTGTGTGTGAAATTGCCTAACCCTTGTGAGGGTGAAGCGTCTCTCTCTCTCTCTCTCTCTCTCTCTCTCTCTCTCTCTCTCCCCTTCTTGGAGTACAAGTTACTATCTCGGATAATACTCACAGTGCCCAGAACAGACATCAAAACAGCACCGAATCCAACATTTTTCTTCCCAAAACCTTGCCCTTTCATAACCCTAACATAAACCCTAAAAGTCCCACATTCTTAGCCCTTTTTTGCACACAAAAAGCCCACAAAAACTAACGTGAACAGCCTGCTACTGCCGCTGCCATAGTTCTAATTTTGGATAACCTACATGTGACGGCGTGAGAGTAAACACCAAACACCAGCCCCCCGCCCCCTCTATAGACCAATGTTCTAAAAGTCTAAAAGTCGCAAGGTGCTAGTTGGGCGGTCAGCCTACCTTCAAGCAATTAATCGGATTGATTAGCGATTAATTGGTGCATATTAATTAGTAACCGACGATTAATCGTTAGTCGGCCTTAATCGGATAAGCCCCCACCAACGATTAATTGGCAATTAACCGTTGTTTTAGAACACTCCTATGAACACGACTAGTAGTCTACTTCAATCGATCAATTGTGTCAAAGATCGAGAGTCCCACCTTTTCTCTCGTTCAACCCTTGGTTGGATGTGTTACTTTGTCGGTCATGACTTTGCTCTACGTATCAAAAATCATGGAGCTAGTGTTAGCCGCTTATTTCTTTCTCAATGTACCCTTTCGAGTTATCTATATACATCTTTTTGCTGATCAAAAAACAGATCTAGAGTCCCACACCCCTAAACAATGCTCCATCCTCCCCTAAAAGATTTACACCATTACTCTACAATCATAAGGTCATCAAAGGTCTTTTGACCTCTTAGAGTGTAACATATCAACCGACAGATAAGAGACACATTGCCGGGTCCCCCCCGACCCTATTCCCATTAGATAGGACACAATGTCACCGTGAAATTTTTATCATCCACTGCAATAATATAGAGTCAAATCAATGGAGGGAAATAGGACATATTTTATACTCAACAAACCAGTCCAAATCTGACTTCCGAACATTTATGAAGATAATTTTACGGCCACAATTACCATTCCAATGTGCACAACCTTTATTATTTTGATAAGCAATACGGTTTTATTGAAAAGGCATCAAGGGGATGCCACCGATGTACAAAAGAATGCATGAAAACGCTGTCAAGAGCAATTAAGTTACTTCTCTGTGGTCTTCTTGTTGGCTCTGACTGCACTGGAATAAAAATGGCAACAAATCAGGCCACTCTCCAGCTGGAACAGCATACTTTGCAATGATACTCACCACATTTGCACTCGCTCGCCTGACTGGTGGACTACAGAAACATCATAACACATAAATCTCAGTCTCACTGGACACCCCAATAGTAGTGAAGTCATGAATTAGATAACAACGGAAAAAAGATCAACTTTATTATTAAATCCATGCAATGGCAACAAACAACATGTGAGATGCATAACCTTCACAGCTGAAAGAACGAAATAAACCCTTTATACGTCAATGTGGAATTAAAATGGGTTCTACCAAAAATATGTGTATTGTTAAAAGACCATTCCCTCAGTAAAGGCAAATAGATATTTCAAAGGCTATTAATGATCTTGCTAAGTTAGGATGAACACAGTCTAGATTTTGATTTACGCTACATAGAGTAAGTGAATGGAAATAACAACACCCCATGCCAAAAACTATTTACTCCAAATTTATGATTGTCTTTACCTTATTGTGAAATATCCAAAAGAAGAGGAAAGATAATGCCTCACATTCAGGCAATTTTTTGTGCATAAGCTCGTGACAAAAAATTTCATAACCTAGCGGCAGCTATCTTTTCAGTACTTTATCGTCTTAGAACTCCAAATCAGATATTAGAAGGAAGTTTTGACTTGGCTAACAAGTTGATCAATTAAGTTATTTTCCACCTATATCTAAACCTATCCATGGTCCATGATCCAGAGTCCAGACTAAATCAGAGTAAAGAAACGGGTAGCCTCTAGCATCATTTCTGCAAAAAGGATGACTGTAACACTTACCCATCACTAACATGACGTTATAAGGGTCACTCGGTTTAAGTTATTAACTTATTGCAAAGCTGGTTTGGGATTTCAGAACATTTTTTCCAACTCTATACCATTAAAGAATATCAAAATTTGTACATCTGCTGCTCCTTTTGCCTCTAGCAGCATGAGAGACAAAAAAAAAGAAAAAGAAAAAGAAAAAACACAGGTAGTACCATTTTTTATCTGTATAAGCATGCCCAGCATCAACCTGAAGATTGTATACAGACATAGCACCTAATCTTCGTAACTCCAACAGTTACTATAATTTGAAAATGGGAATCAATTTGGCTCGTCCCATGGCTCCCAACTCAAATTAATTAGATCTCTGTGAACCTCTGAATTTGCCATCAATGGCATATTTATCTATCATGCAATACACACCAAAAACCAAGCAGGGGGAAGAAAAAGCAACCCATTGCATTCAAATATGTGTACCAGGCTTGTACTTTCTCTTTGATTTCCATTCAGGGAACATAAAAAATGACTAAAAATCAATCCCCCAGCATTGCTTAGAAGATTACGATAGAAAATAAATAAGGACCAACCCGGTTTAGTTACATTAAACAGATGCTGTTTTCTGCACAAACTTTTTTGGCTGAAATTTTACAAAACTTGGTCCTTTAGGGAATTTTTTGCAGAAAACATCAGGTACATGTTCTACCCGAAGTGACCAATGTCACAAATGTTCCAGTTTTAAGAACAATATTTGGAAAAGTGTATGCACAAAAGATTCTTAAAACAGAAAACAAACGCAGCGTTCTCTCCAACATTTGCGCATACACTGTGGAGTCTTGTAGAAACTATTTCTAAATAATCCATAAAATTTCGTTATAAAATCTATGTTGTTTCCTCCTCTCATTCATACTTTTTTCCAGGACGTCATTCTTCCTCTCGTTTCAACTTAAAATGAGAGTCAACAGCATCCAATTTTCCTCACAAAACCCATGTCATATCAGTTATTTGAGCCCTTCGCGCCTTCAAAAGGCAATAAAAGGATGCAACATCAACTAATCAAAGCAAACTTAAAGAACCTAGCACAATGATTGGAGGAATGCTATAAATGACCAATTTTTATCCCCATTTGTTTCCGCTTCAACAACATATTATTGCCTTATTCTATTAGTCATTCATAACTTTATCTGAAACATGGAACCAGTTATAAGCATCCAACTAAGCGTAGGCACAGCACATTGACAGAAGTACTGTTCCTCACCAGATAACGACCATATGCAAGAGTATACTAACAAACAACACAAATTAAGTAGACTTGGTGTTCGCATATTTTCCTTTGTCACAAGCATAAGGGGTTTAACAAATTATCAGAAACCCAAGTTCTTAATCTTCTAAATTAATATCTAGCCCTCAATATGAAGGAACATCTTTTTTTCTTAAGACTTGAATAAAAGATTATTTTTTAACACAAGGAATAATTCATTCTGAATTAAGACATGAGAAACTAAGGAATTCTTGACTAAATCAATGGAAAAACTGGTTAAGAGGTCATTGTCCGTACAATTTATCTAAGAGTGAGTGGTAGACCTAAACATCGACACGAATTGATTCTAAAGAACCTGTAGCACATGGCATTTCTCAGCAGCTAATGAAACATAAGATACAGACACACAGAAAAGGCAGGGCTGGCCCAGGTATTTTGGATGCCCAAGGAGAATTTAAGAAAAATAGGGTCATTCATGCGTTTTACAAGAAAAATGATAAAAAGATATCATCTTTACAAAGCAAAACTATTAGCAACGAGGTAAAATTTCAAACTAATGCGTATCATTACCAAAATTTGAAATAATCGTTTAAAGATCTCATATAGACTGAATATAATTTTATAGACCTTTAATTACCCAAAAAAAGTAAGGGAAAAAGGGAGACCTGTGTTCGAGGGTGATGCTTTCGATGAGGGAGTGCTTGACGAGCTGACGGAGCTGAGGGGAGAGCTTGGCCCAGTGCCCGGTGATCTTCTTGCGGAGGAGCACAGCCGAGAGCTGGCGCACATTGGGGGTCTTGGCCGTGCGGAGGTGGTGGACCAGGGCCGGAATCACCTGCGGATCCTTGGCCAGCCGCTTAATCTGGTCCTCCGCTTGCCTCCGTGCATCGTTGTCAGGCATCAAGAACTGAATCAACAGCAGTTCCAGTGACTGAGCCATAATCCTTCTCTCTCTATTTATATGTATATATCCTCTCTCTCTACAGATTACTTGTATGTGCGTGTGGTATTTTCTCTCACTCTAAACAAAGTTGGGGGAGGAGGCGGGGGACAGAGAAACCCTATGGAGGAAGGAAAGGAAAGGGCGAAGGAGGGTTTTGTGCTTAAAAGGACGGTGGTGGGGCCGGGTTTTGTTAGGTCTTATAACTGGGCGTTTGGATGACGAATTTGAGGGTGAATATATGTAAAATAATGGTGGATCTGTAATGACAGTGGTGAATATTTAAAATAAAGAAGCTGCTATTTGCAAGCCTGTATTTTCTTTCGTAGACTGTTAAAATTTTTTAATTAATTACAACATGATTCTTAATGTAAAATGACCTATTTATCCTTATATCTATACATGAAATGACTTATATGCCCTTATGACCAAAACCCCTAAATCATCCACTACCTCCTTCCCTCTCAAAATCATCATTCACGTTTTAAAAGAAAAAAACAGACACAGAGCTCCTGTTATTCATCTTCGGCTTTCTACTGTTCATGTTCTCTTCTCCTCTCTCTCTAAATCATCATTCTCTTTTCTCCTCTCTAAATCAACTTTCTCTTTTCTCCTCTCGCTCAAAATTTTCAATGGAGGAGGAGCAAGGACCAAAGATTGTATCAATGGAAGGTTCAAGTCCTTCCATTGATTCATTTTTTTGATGTACTTATAGGATTGGATTTTGAAATTGAATCAAATTCTATTGGCAACCATATGATGGCAAAGGAGAAGAAAGATACTGTGCTGGACATTGTATCTTGGAAGCTGCATGAGGAGGTAAGTTTTTCCGTTTATAATGGGCTCTGCTTTGTTGTTGTGGCATGTGAGTTTACAAAACCCAGTTTTTCGAGGGTTTTCGATGTTTCTGGTTCGAATAGAATAACCACTATAATTTCGGTAGCTAACCACTGTAAAATATTACCATACTCGACAATAAGTTACCGAAATTAGGATACATTTTCGGCATCCAACTATTATTGGTTCATATGTTTCTTGTTTTTGTTATATGCATTTCCGACATGTAGTTACCGAAATATAATCTTGTTTTCAACATCTATTTACCGAAATGTGTGTATGGATTTTCCTATATAGTATTAAGTTCGGCAGTTGGTTACCGAATGTTGAACATATTTCCGACATGAATTTACCAAAATATAATATTTTTTTCAACAGTAATTTACCGAAATGTATTTATGATTTTCCTATATAAGTTCGGCAGTTGGTTACCAAAGGTTGAACATATTTTTGACATGAATTTACCGAAATATAATATTATTTTCAACAGCAATTTACCGAATATATGTATGATTTTCCCTATATAGATAGTTCGACAGTTGATTACTGAAGGTTGAACATATTTTCGACATGAATTTACCGAAATATAATTTTTTTTCAATAGCAATTTACCGAAATTTATGTATGATTTTCCTATGTATAGTATTGAGTTCGGCAGTTGGTTACCGAAGGTTGAACATATTTTCGACATGAATTTACCAAAATATAATATTATTTTCAACAGCAATTTACCGAATGTTGTATGTATGATTTTCCTATATATAATTCGGCAGTTGGTTACCGAATGTTGAACATATTTTCGACATGAATTTACCGAAATATGTTTTCAACAGTTGATTACCGAAGGTTGAACATATTTTCGACATGAATTTACTGAAATATAATCTTTTTTTCAACAGCAATTTACCGAAATTTATGTATGATTTTCCTATGTATAGATAGTTCGACAGTTGAGTACTGAAGTTTGAATATATTTTCGACGTGTAGTTACTGAAAAACATGTATGATTTTCGTATACATACTTCGGTAGTTAGTTATCGAAACTTTGTACATATTTTCGACATGCGGTTATTGAAAGTGATATTTATGTTCAACAGTTATATACCGAATTCTATGTATTTTTGACATTCACTCAAAAGGTAGAAAACTTGTTTTAATGGACTTTTGAATTTTTTATACTTTCTTCAGAGTGATACTTTAACGCACGGCAGCCACATAGGTCTAGTGGCCCTATATGATTTGACATCGGAGTTTACAACGGAGAATGTGAGTGTTTTGAAATAGGTGGATGATTCAATGGTTCTTTTGATTTTTTTTATTTACTGCTATTAAATAAACAATGTTCAATCATGTTTGTAGGTTTTTCCATCTGAAAATATGTTGAGAGATTGGATAACATCTACCGGCAAGCAAAATGGGTTTGTGATTATCATAAAGTCGTCAGAGAGAATGGCAAAGAACAGAAGGGCAAGGATGCGATTTGCATGTGAACGGGGTGGAAAGTATAGACCGTTTATCAAGAAGGCAAATGACAAAGGAGGTAATGTGAAGGACAAAGGCAAAGAAGCGAAGGCAAAGAAGATAGCACGCGTCACAAGAACTAAGAAATGTGAATGCCCGTTTGAACTAAGATGTGTTAAGCGGTTGGAAGGTTGGACTGTCACTGTCTTCAACGGCAATCACAATCATCCTCTCGCGAAACAGCTTGAGGGGCACGCTTATCCCACGAGGTTGTCTTCGGAGCAGTCGACTATGTTGGTGGATATGTGTGTTTCGTCATTGTCTAAACCGCGAGAGATCCTAAGTCTAATAAAGGGCAAGGATGAATTCAATGTAAATTCAATTAAAACCATCTACAACGCACGCTACAAGCATGGGTTTAAGGACCGAGCGGGGAGATCTCAAATGCAATATTTATTGGCTAAGTTACAAGAATATGGGTACATCGAGTTTAACCGGAAAGATGACAATGACTGTGTGAAGGACTTGTTTTGGTCACATCCTACTTCTTGGGACATGTTGCGTGCTTTCCCTCGGGTTTTGCTGATGGATTGCACATACAAGACCAACAGATACAGGTTTCCTTTGCTCCAGATTGTTGGCATTACATCCACCGAGAGGACTTTCTCGGCTGCTTTTGCATTCATCGATGGGGAGAGAGAGAAAAACTATACGTGGGTGTTGGAGAATTTGAAGAGTATGATGGATCCCGACGCACTTCCCGGTGTTATTGTGACAGACAGGGAGTTAGCCCTAGTGAATGACATTACAAGAGTGTTCCCAACGGCCAGCCATCTTCTTTGTCGATGGCATATTGGGCAAAATGTATATGCCAAATGTAGAAAGATGTTTGATGAGACAGCTTGGGCTCTGTTTAAGCATGCTTGGGATTCACTGGTGTAGTCACCAACTATATCTTTATACGAGCAAATACTTTGTACAATGAAGTGGGAGTTTGTACTATATCTAGATGCGCTTCTGTACGTTGAGACAAATTGGTTGGGACCGTATAAGCAGAAATTTGTATCAGCTTAGACGAACAATGTAATGCACTTTGGCAACCTGACAAGCAATAGGTAAATGGCTAACACCATATGCATGTTTCACGGTGTCCATATCTTTTCACAATTAGATATTGATATTTCGATGCCTAAAACTTTCCTTTACCATTTCCACAGGGTTGAGTCTGAACATGCGAAGCTTAAATCCCACATTGCGAATTGCCAAGCCAACTTCTCGGCGGCCTGGGCTAAAATGCACGACTTGGTTAAATTACAAATCACGGATATAAAGGGTAGCTTTGAGAAAAGTTTGAATTGTTGGCAGCACAAGTTTAGAATTCCTGTCTTTGACCATTTAAGGGGAGCTGCTTCACAGACTGCCATGGGTTTGATGTTGCCGGAGATTAAGAAAATTGATGACATGGACGTAGAGGACAAGGTTGACTGTGGTTGTCCTATTTGCCAAATCCATGGGTTACCTTGTGCTCACGAGATTGCTCCATTCAAGAATCGAGGTGAACCCATACCGTTGTCGTTGATTAATGATCATTGGAAAATGCTTTCGTTTGAGAAACATAAAGATGATGGGGTAATTTTGAAACTAATGAATGCTGATTGGAATATCTTCATGGCTAAAATGGTTGGCCAAAACCCTATGACCCATGTGCATTGGATGAAGACTTTGAAACCCATTTTGAATCCATCAACCATATCCATGTCTTCACCCCAACAGAAGGTCTAGACCCACAGTCAAAAGTCCGGTTCGGTCAATAAGTCAATGTGTAGGAACCCGTCTGAGTTTGAGTATGTTGAGGCATCCTTGGAAACTCCTAAGTCGGTGAAGGAAAAAACCCCTAAGGCTAAGGCATCTATGAAAAAAAGGCCCAAGGCGAATGCCAAGGTGGGCGTGGAAACTCCCGACAAGACCACAATAAAAAAAAAAGCATCAAGGCGGTGGATGATAATAGCCCTAAAGGAAAGGCCGTTGTGAGAACCCCCAAGGCGACAAAGGAGTTACCGAGGCGGAAGAAGCCAAAACTTCTTGGAACCCTTTTTGTAGGACCGTACCTTAATAACTTTCCGGAACCAATTTGGTCGCACGTAAAATCTATTACGGATGTGACAAGTGATGGAAATTGTGGGTACCGAGCGGTAACTTATTTTATGCACCAATTCGAGCACAATTGGAAGACGTGCCGAAATGATTTGCTCTTGGAGATGAATAACCATTATGACCTTTACGAAAAGATGACCGGTATCGGACGTGCTAACAAGTTGCGTTATAGATTGTCATTCTTTGAAGATGGAACTGCACCCGAAGACAAGTGGATGATTTTTCCTGACATGGGTCACGTTGTAGCTTCTACTTATAATGTGGTGGTTGTCCTCCTATCCAACTTCAATGCCTTACTTTCCTTCCAGTCAATTCTCGTCCTCCATCATCAGGCAAAATAAGGGTTCTTGGAATTGGACTCGTGAATGGAGATCACTTCGTACAGGTACATACCGTATAGTTTTCTTTCTCATAAATTCAACATTACTACAAATTGCCTTCATGTGCAATTTTCAAAGTCTTTTTAGTTTGATAGGTTGATCTAAAAGCATATTCCCCCGTGCCACCTATTGCTAATAATTGGTTCAAATTTCGATGGGAGGAGGCCAATGAATGGAGACACTTTTTTCTGCCCAAATAGAAGTATTTAAAGCCATAATAGGAAGTGATGTAGCAACTGCTAAGTTGATTGACGTATATTAGTTTTGTTTTATATGTATGGTTATCATGTTGACGCTTTATATTGCAATGTTGTTGACTAAGCACATCCATGGAGTTTGGTTTCGCTCTTAGTGCCATTTATTTTATTATGGGATTGATGTGAACAAATTGATTGAGCACAGGTTCATTTCAACATCTGCATTCCAAAGTTATTGTAATGTTCTTGTAGCTGCATACCGATGTTTTTGTATTTTTCCAGCATTTACAACCTAAAATTTGTATAATATTTCAGCACTTGGATACCGAATCATTGGTACTATTTCATCATGTGCCTGCTGAAATATGCTTTTTTTAGAACAAAAAGTTAGGTGGGCTCTCTAAGGCTATCATGTTCCACGAAGTGTCATTGATGGAGGTGAATTTGAATATTTTTTTCCCAAATATGAGTACCACAATTTACAGAGGGAGCGACTATTAGCAGCCACGTATTTTTTCCTTTAGCCCACTACATTTTGGTAAATAGTTGTTAAAAATCATACATAATATTTCGGTAAATAGCTGTTGAAAACAAGATTAAATTTCGATAACTACATGTCGAAAATATGTTCAACATTCGGTAAACAACTGCCGAACATACATTTTCGGTAAATAACTGTTGAAAAAAATATTATATTTCAGTAATTGTATGCTGAAAATGTATCTCAATTTCGGTAACTAACTGTCGAGTATAATTGAAAATTTTTAATGGGTTAAGGCTAAGGGAGAAAATACGGGGTTACGAATAGTCGCCCCATTTACAGAAAATACAAGGCAACATCTGAGTGTCTATCCAACATTTAGAATGTTTCATTGATTATAAGACTCATTTTCCCACACTTTGAGCACCATAACTTACAGAAACAAGTATAAAATAGCATTGAAAATGTCAAACAATACTGTTTGAGGATGGAGCAGGTTGGGGTAGCTAGGCCTCCTGCACAGCAACAGGGCACAACTGCCTATTATTGCAAGACCCAGAGAGGGTACGTCAAGGGAAGTGAAGGGGGGCTCCACACACCTTGACAGCAACAGGAGCATCGACGTGACTACAACTCCGATGACGTGGAGAGCGTAGGTGACGTGCCTTCCACTCAACAAGGAAACCAAATGTGGTCGTTGTAGTACGTACGCACACTGATCGACATTCCCAAAACCTCTTATTCGGACAAGGGAATGAACGGTGTGAACGTTGAATATTCCCAATACCTCATATTCGGATGGACACAGCTTGATTACCTAGCTTGGAAAAAGCATGACAATGCACAATCCATCGAAATAATTTCACTAAAAGGAGCTGCAGGCTATGGGATGTACATATGTTAATTGAAACTCCGCCCATAGGGTTTACAAATTTTGTGTACTTAATAAATTTTGTATGAAATAGTTGGAAATATAGAGGGAGGTATGAGTCCGAAACTCCCTCAGTCAACTCCCAATTTATAGGCATATACATTGGGGCTTTGAGATGAAGATAATGGGCTGTATGGAGGAAATTGCAACTTCAAAACAAATAAAGTGATTTAACAAGGCACTATACTCCATATTTACGAAAGATTCTCTCCCTGAGGAGGAGCATGTGGGTGGGGGCACTATACAGAAGTCTGCTTGCTGAAATAATTGGAGAAAAATATTCTGCCCTATTTTCAACATTTGCTTGCTAAAATAATTATAAAATTTCGGTTTCTTATTACTGAAAAGTGTTAATAATTTCGGTTGCAGGATGATTTCAGCATTTGCTTTCCGAAATTATTGTAATTTTCCAGTAGTTGCGTACCAAAATTTGTGTAAAATTTCAGCATTTAGAACCCGAAGTTGTTATAATAAATATTTCAGCACTTGGATACCGAATAATTTGTATGATTTACAGAACATATATGCCTTTTTAGATTCTCTCCCTGAGGAGGAGCATGTGGGTGTGGGGGCCCTATACAGAATTTTGAATTGGGCTGGGGGAGTAGATAATGAGGTGTGTATGAAGAAAATTGCAACTTGAAACAAATAAAGTACAACGCACTGCACTCCATATTTACTAAGATTCTCTTCCTGCGGAGGAGCATGTGGACAGGGCTCGGAATATTGAAAGTTTGTTTTGTGAAAGACACTTACATAGTAGTTCAAAAAAAGCCATGAACAAGTCGGACTTAAAATGGAAGGGTAAAGGCATTGCATAATGTAGTTCGAAACAAAAACCTGTACAAACCCCTCGTTAAACTTGTTACAACAGAGAGCGGAACAAGGTTGACTAGATGTCCATTCCCCAGAAGCCCAACATGTCTAAGTAGCAAATGTCTTACACAATTGAAAAGACAAATAAGAACAGTTTATCCATAAACCCAACATCTAACCTCGCCCCCTAACACCCCGCCTCCTTTAAGTAACAAATGTCGACCGTAAAATGGCTTCTACGTCCTGCAGTGCCTGCTGCAACTCAACAGCTCCAAGTCCGATATCGCCCAAAGCCCTGTGTACCACATCCAACACAACCTGAACCTGCTCCTCACGACCCTGCCTAACACGCCCTCCACCAGGTGCCAGACCACGTCCCACCCTCGGGTGCGAGAACACCCTCAACCACGGAATGTAGTCATCAGTACACGCCCAAGGAATCCCAGGTGGTGTACGCTCTCTCTTATCCTCAGGCACCAAGTGGTAGTCAGGGCTAGACCAAAAACCTTCAGTCCATTCGTAAACAACGTTGTAGGTGTGTTGCCCTCTCGATGCACGCTGAGGTGCTATAGGGTCTGCAGGTATTCACTGTAATAGACCAAACTGCCTCAAGACTCTGTCGGGGAGGTATGGCTCCACATAGGACATGGCACGAATGGGACCAGTGTAGAAAGCAATCTCATAGACATTTTGCCTGCGGTCCTTGTACGGGTCAAATATCACCTATTTGTCAAACAAAACATATGATATCTACTAGTACAATAAAATAACAAGTTAATCAAACAATCCAGCGAAAGCCATCAACTAACACTGTATCAGTCATTCAAAAACTAAAGTCTGGCATATATGTGGAACTTGGTTTTGAAGTAGGACAAGGGAAAGTAGTGAACACGTCAATTGAAAAGTGGCATGAACTCCTATTAGGTTTCTTCATTTGAACTAAAATAATTTGAGGCAGGGTTACTTTGGCAGGCTATCTTGATTATTCATGTTCCCGTACGCTTAAGAAATTCACGATTAATGATTTTGCTCGATTAATGTCCCTGCATCACTGTGCTACAGTTACGATACTTCAGAAGATGAGTTAAGGAAGACAATGGAGAAGGCTAATGGTTTGATGGTAGATATTTTAAAGCAAAAGCCATGTCATGCATCTCAATGTGTTACCGAGAATTTGGAGAATATTGACACAGGTTAAGTTGGAACTTCTCCTATATTTGATTAGCTTATAAAACAATTGAACTTCTAGTTCTCTGTCCTTATTGGAAGAGTTTAATTTCTGCTCTCAAACTATATAATATTCTAAGACAGCTTCTAATTAGCAACGTAATTCTACAAAATGTCCCACGCACCAAAATTGGTATATTAATTGAATGCATGGTGTGTTAGAATTCTACCTCATCTACAAGTAAGTTGTCCAACACGCGCCGATAGTGCTGTACACTAGTGCCACTCTCGCTATGCAAACACCAACGTCGTGCCCGTGGAAGCTCTTCCGTGTACTCTGGGTCAACAACAGGATGTAGCGTTGAGAAGTGCTCGTTTATCCACGCCTATAGCATTACACGCATGTGAAGTATATTACAATCATATATCCATAACATGAATTTATTAGTTTTTTAATAATCAAAAAAAGTAAGTGTACCTCTAGTAATATAAGAAATCCACCAATCTGCTTTGCATTCCTCCTACTCGCATAACCAAGATTTCTGTACAAATATGCCAAGCAACTAGAGCCCTATCCGTACGTATGAACCTGATCTAAATCTTCCAATAGTGGAAGGAGGTCAAGTTGTACGAACTCACCTGACTTGTCACAAAAAAGGGTGCACCCAATGACATATAGCAGGTATGCACGAGCACAACACACAACCCGCTCGTCTGTGTTCGTCTCATTTACGTCTTTGAAATTCATCTCCAACCAACTCAACATAACTGTATACCGTTTAACTGCATTCACAGTAATTGCATTTGTCGCTACTTCCTTCAACACACCAAGCAAATCCATTAACAGTTCTTTTGGCATCCTCTCATCCTCCGTGTACACAGGCAATCCACGAACAGGTATCCCGAGTAGATGTTCTACGTCATCTAATGTCAATCCCATCTCACCAAAGTCAAAGTGAAAGGTGTTCGTCTCCGGATGCCACCTTTCAACAAATGCAGAAATTCTAAAGGAATTGCACTGCGCATTTTTATTTATGCTACACAACGGAAGCAAGCCCGAATTCAACACCTTTTGTTTGAACCTATCTTTTGTAACTACCCAAGTGCCCAAAAGACCTGAGTGTTGATGCAATCTTAATGTACCCCTCTCTTCTCCCTCCAAAATGGCTTTAGCCACATGTGTGTGAAAACTCTTTAGCAAGGATAGGTCCTTCGGACCACCCACATCCAAAGGCGCATCGTCATGTTGCTGCGCTTCTGCCTGGCCCCGGCCTCGACGTCGACATCGGCCTCGAATAACCTACACATATATGCCAATAATAGCACACATATTAGTGTTCATAAAATAAATAAATATTCAAAAAAACTATTAAAAGCAAGCGAGTATAAAATTGGAAAAAATTTACCTCTTCCGGTGGCTGTTCTATAACCTACACGTATATGCAACATACAATACATATTATTGTTCATAAAATAAATAATAAAACAAATAAAGATTAAAAAAAACTATTGAAAGCAATTATGAAATTGGAAAAAGTTTACCTCTTCCTCTAGTGGTGGCTGCGGTGCTATAACCTATACGTATATGCAAAAACATACAATACATATTATTGTTCATAAAATAAATAAAGATTAAAAAAAACTATTCAAAGCAATTATGAAATTGAAAAAAGTTTACCTCTTCCTCTACCGGCGGCTGCGGTGCTATAACCTACACGTATATGCAAAAACATACGATACATATTATAAAACAACTAAAGATTAAAAAAAACTATTCAAAGCAATTATGAAAGAGCGCTGCTATTCGCAGCCCCTTATTTTCTCCCATTTTCTTCCATAGCCCACTGTATTTCGATAAATAATTGTTGAAAATCATACATAACATTTTGGAAAATAGCTGTTGAAAACAAGATAATATTTCGGTAACTACATGTCGAAAATATGTTCAACCTTCGGTAAACAACTGCCGAATATACATTTTCGGTAAATAGTTGTTGAAAAAATTATTATATTTCGATAATTGGATGCTGAAAATGTATCTCAATTTCGGTAACTCACTGTCGAGTATAATTGAACATACGGGGCTGCGAATAGCAGTGCCCTTATGAAATTGGAAAAAATTTACCTCTTCCTCTAGCGGTGGCTGCGGTGCTATAACCTACACGTATATGCAAAAACATACAATACATATTATCGTTCATAAAACAAATAAAGACTAAAAAATAAACTATTAAAAGTAATTATGAAATTGGAAAAAGTTTACCTCTTTCTCTAGCGGTGACTGCAGTATTATAACCTACACGTATAAGCAAAAACAAATACAATACATATTAGTGTTCCTAAAACTAAAAAACTATAGAAAGCAAATAATATGAGTTAGTGTTCAACAAAATAAAAACTTGGTGGAACCCTTTTTGGAAAATTTTCACCTCATCCTCAGGTATGTCCTCGAAGACAACATCTTGCTCTTCCTGACGAGGCACTTTGGCCTTGCCCCGGCCCCAACCTTGGCCTACTCGAGTTCTAATTCGAGGCAATGAACGCATAACCTACATGTATATGAAAATAATACAATTACAAGTTAGTCTTTAAAGAGGCAGTACTTACATATTTTAGTTTTTTGTTACCGAATGTTTCATAAAACAAACAAAGATAAAATACAAACTACTACAAAGCTGGTGTGAAATTGGAAAATTTTAACCTCATCCAAAGGTATGTCCTCGACGAAAGCATGTTCCTCTTCCTGACGATCCACTTCGGCCTGGCCCCGGCCACGGCCCCGATCTCGGTCTCCTCGAGTTCGAACTCGAGGCAGTGAACGCATAACCTACATGTTTATGAAAATAATATAATTACAAGTTATTCATTTCCACATGAAGTTTTAACGTCTGCTTGCCGAAATAAGCATAACATGTCAGATACTGATTACTGAAAATAATAAACAAATTCGGTTTTTGGTTGCCGAAAGCTGACCAAAATGAAACCAAAAAACAATTTTGTTTCATAAGTCAGAACATTTTATCATACATGAAGCTTCTGCTTCTGATCTCCAATTTAGCAAAAGGCACAACATTGTTGCTTACAAATAGTTAATGCCTGAGACATAAACTTCCCCTATTCACACCCTTGAACTTCATTACCAGAAAAAATCTTGCACAAAAAACCACTAGTAACAAAGTTCTTTGTTTTTCTCAAACTAAACATATCCACTTTGACTCAGATGCTTTCAACAAAATATTTTCAATACAGTTCTTATTTATCAATTTGGTTGCTCATGCCCGTATCCATTATAAACAAACATCAAACATACTTCAACGTGGCTCAAATGGTTGAAGTTATCATCATCAATCTTGCGAACAGTATGCCATCATCAATTTCTACGCCACTTCAGCATGGCAGAACTTAAAGCTAGCTAGTTAATTCACATTCGGTCAAATTGTATTAGTGGATACTAAACAAAAATGTGTAGTCTTTAAAGAGGGAATGATACCCTCTTATCGATGAGTCATAACAAGGAATGCTACACATCAAGTAGTATCAAACATTCATGTTAAAAAGATCCGAGTTTAAGTGGAGTGATTTTTTTTAGCTTTTTGTACACAAACTAAAACAGTTTTTTGTACACAATGTTTCATAGTATTCATACATGCCCTTTCCACTATATGTGGGACAGATCCGAGCTAAGCGGAGTGTTTTTTTTTTTGAGTATAAACTCAGGCAGGTATGTCAAGTCTCATGTTCTCAGGTCGAATACCGCCTATGTGATAAAAAGATCAACTGGTTAAACATGAGACACTATGAAGGAAGATCACAGAATTTGTCTATGAGAAAGACTTAAGCTATTGTACATCTTGTTCCAAAGAAGGTCATGCAAAGTCAAACTTCATTCCAAAAATCAACTATTGAAAGCTGTTTACCTCAGGAGCCTCAGACTCGTCCTGAAGGACACCCCGGGCCCGACCTTGGCCTCGAACTCCACGTGGTGGATGCATAATAACCTGCATATAATAACAATAATACAAATTTACAAGTCCGAAAAGGCAACAAAAGTAAGAATGGCAATAAGACCATGCACTATCAGTAAGCTATGGCTTATGGCAGGACAAAATGAAGACTCCACATTAGTACTCTGTAGCTTTTCAACCGTTGTCGTCAAAACGTACTCAGACTTCCTCCAATTGATACAAGTGATGCAAATAGAGACAACCAATGTCCAAAGCAAACTCAATAACATTTTCAAACTCATTTGGCTCACTGCAACAAAGTGTTCATTGCTCTCCCTCCTATATGTTCATTGTTTGGTTGACAAATCGAGTCAAAAAAGTTTTGTAGCAAGTGTTCTGCAAAATAGATTCCAAAACAGAGAAGGAACAGGAAGAATAGCAAATTACCAAGACAACTTATGATGAAGGATGATGATGGCCATACCTTAGCTTTTGATTTGGTCTGGTAATAACTCCTAGTACTATTTTGTTGAGTATGAGAATGTTTCAAATATGAGTACGTCTTTTGGAAAAACTAATATCAGTACCCTATATGAGTACATCTTTCAAAAAGACTAATATCAGTACCCTTACTAATATTTTGTTGAGGGACACAGGCTATTGGCGAAGTTGTTTAAAACCTAAATACATCTTTGGGAAAGACCAAAACCAGTTATGAGGGCCACAAGTTAACTGGTTTTAGTAACTTTTGAACCTCTACAGTATAAGTCACTGGATCCAAAACTATGAGGGATCCACCATTGTTTTGGAAAAAAACCAACAACTTAGTTGATTCCAAATCAAGGAGGGGTGCTTTCTTAAAAAAAAGAAGATAAAATAAATAAATAGGTTACTTAAAGGAAGTGGGCTTCACCAAGCTCATTTTCCAGATTATTCTCAATTTCTAGATTATTCAAAGAGCCCTGGCTCAAACTTTTGTCAGCTAGCAACTGCACTCCACATATCTAAGACTCGCTATCAACATTTCAAACATTGAGCATTTCATCAATACAAGCTAAAGCAATCCCATTCATGCACGACAATGTAATAAGATGACAAAATCTTAGGAATCCACCTACGAGCAGAGAAGCTTCAATGGGAGCTTCAAATCCTACATGGAGGTATGGGCACTTTTGACAAGTAGCACAGCTCAAATTCAGCTGCCTCTCAAGAAGCCAAATCCACTTGCATTGATATAAGGTTTAGGGCTATCATTTTTTGCGCAAAGAGAGGCGCATGCCAAATGTGAACCAATACAGGATACAAAAAAAACCCTAGCATCTCACATATAAGCTTACAAATCTCAACATTCACCATTTTTGGCTACCAATTTCGGGATCTAATTACCAAAATTTCTAAACAAATACGGGATCTAATTACTAAAATCTCTACACAAATACGGGATCTAATTACCAAAATCTCTACACAAATACATTTATGTAAATGGGTGGGCTGGGGTGGTGGTGGTGAAGAACAGAGAGAGAGAGGGAGCGAGAGAGAGAGAGAGAGAGAGAGAGAGAGAGTGAGAGAGAGAGAGAGAGAGAGAGAGAACGACACCTGAGGCGGTGGTGTGGCGGTGGTGCGGCGGCAGGAGTGGCGGTGTTGCGGTGGTGGCTATGGAGGTGGAGGTGGTGGGAGACGGAAATGGAGTGGCATGGGAGACGTAAATGGGTGGGCTGGAGGATTAGGCTGGGGGATTAGGGTTTCTATTTGGATGGGTGGGGGAGTTCAAGTGTAATTTTTGAGAGGGAAGGGTATAATAAGAAGATCAGGTACATTTAATGGGTTAGATGGAGAAAATTTTCTTTTTTAAAATATTGGAAATGGGCTATGTGGAGTAACGGGCTACGGGAGAAAATACGGGGCTGCTAAAATAATGATGGATATGTAACGAGAGTGGTGAATATATAAAATAATGGTGGATATGTAATGAAAGTGCGCCTTTTTTTTTAACAACAAAAGAAATTTGTTAATTTTTTGGAATAAATTACAAAAATTAAAAGGATGCAAAGTACGAGGCATCAAGCAAAGCAAAAAAAAAAACTCCGACAATTATATGCCGTTGGGAACCAGAAGGGAAAAAAAACCACCATTGGATGGCAAAAAGCCAACCGAGGCCTAAAACCCCAAAGAAGAGGCAAACACATCCATGACCCTACCACCTGCTCCTGAGATGACTAAGGATCAATCATGTATAGTATTTACTAAAAGCTTCCTTATCAACACTCAAATAATCTTCGCCCAAGATTTTCTCAATAAAATGAGAGTGCGCCCTACTCCTAAGAAATGTGAATTTTTATATCCGGTGTTTGAATGATTATTTGAGAAGGGAGATTTAGATAATGGATATGATGAGAGAAGATGTTAAATGACTTAATTACCCTTGTGTGTAGATTTAATGTTAATATTACAATAATTGCAATATAATTATACGATTAGGCAATAAATAAAAATTGTATTTATAAAAGTACTTATTTTTCATATTTTTGAACTTTTAAGATTTAATAATTTATTTTTTACTTTTTAATATACTTGTAACGACATGTCAAGCTGACCTACTTAACCCTTAGTTTAACCATGTAACTCAAAAGGTTAATTTCAGATTATACAATAGCTGTTTGAGTTTTCTTATATTTCATTTCAACTTTTCAGGAATTCCGATGTGGGACTAGTTCCTCAAGGTGGGTTCTCACAGTCTCTCCACCTTATAATGCAAGGTCCATTGCAATAGTCCAATAGTGTTTCCTTGGTGGTCATAGTGTGTCACTTAGTTTTATACAGCACATCAGTGCGCTTGTACTAGATTTTAGAGGTGGCCCCTACCATGTAGACCAGAGTTGTGCTCTGATACTAACTGTAATGACCCGTCTAGCTAACTTGCTTAACCATTAACCTAACCGCTTGACTCAAAAGGTTAATCTCAAGTTATACAGTCGATGTTTGGGTTTTCTTATATTTCATTTCAACTGTAAAGACCCGGTATTTTTAATAAATAATAATAATTATAAAAACAAAAATATTATTTTTTGCTCAATAGTTTACTCAATGCGAAAATTTATTTATGTGGTCACACAAAATTTTATTCCGTAATCGATTGAGTGCGCGCTCGTATCTGGTGAGTAATTTTCCTAGTGTGTGCATGTGTTGCACCGGATCATTTTTCCAACCCAACCCTTCCCCATTTTTATAATTTTCGGCATAGAGGGAGAGACAAAATCCCTTGATATCCTCCTCATTTCCCTCCAAACTTGACAACACATCTTTACCCTTAAGTTAATACCTTACATACAAAAAATCCAAAACCCAATTTTATATCCCCCCTCTCCATTTCCTTTTATTATTCACAGGCTATACACACCACTCTCAAGAGAGAGAAGAGGGAGACCATGGAAATTCCTTAACATCAACTCTGGTTGTTTCCCATTCAAATCATCACCACTCAATCAGCACCAAACCAACCCATTTCAGCTTCTATTTTTCTAGCTCCATTGCACCTCAAACACAACTCTGTTTTCTCTCCAAAAATAGCTTGATTTTGCTCCAAAATAGCTCGGTGAATGAGCCCCAAAACCAGTTCCATTCCAGCTCCGAAACAACCCAAACACCGCCCCATTTTAGCTCCATAACAACCTACAAAATCAGTCCACGCCGTCGCAACCGAGTCACTACCGAACCGCCGATTCACTCCATTTATTTTCTTCAAACTACTGCTTGCTCTTCGGGAGGAGAGGTAGTTGAAACCTACCTCCCTAAGTATATAATGTTATTAATGTGTTCATTTTGTTATAGATGAGACAAGTGCATAAGTGATATTTGATTAAGATACTCAAACTTGAAAAAGAAGTTGACTGTGCTAAACATGATAAGGGAAATATTAATAGCTTAAGTTTGACTAGCATTTTCATTGATGTGGTGTTTCACTTTTTAAAAAAAGTACTTGTTAAAAAAAGGAGGTAATTTCAAACTCAAATATAATGAAAATGAAAAATATTTTTTCAATTTTTTTTTGCACCGTGTAAAAGATCTTAATGAGATCTATCAAATAAAATCCATATTGATAGAAAAATTATTTGCGTAAACACATGATTTTTGAACTTGAAATTACCTTCTTTTTCTAAAAAGTACTTTTTTAGAAAGTGGAACAACACCTGAAAATGGTGATTATGTTGCAGCTCCTGGGTAAAATGTGAACTTGGATATTGATATACATGTGGTATAATTTATTTGGAAAGTTTATATTGGGTTAATCGGTAACTAGATATATTTAGGAGTTGTACCATGATTATTATGCCCCTTATTGTTACATGCTTCATGTGTTAAATAAACTTTATTTGGTAACGACATGATTTCCATTTCGTGATTTATCATGATTGATTGTTATCCACCCTGTTGCATGAGAACGTAGAACGGACATTAGGTTCACTGGGGATTGGTGTACGTAGTTAGAAGATCACATAGACGGTTTTTAAATTAAAGGAAATCGGAAGATAGGAGATGATGTGTTTGGCGGTTAGCCAGAGGAGTGATGTTTAAATAAGATTCTTGGAGGTTATCCAGTGAATCTGAATATGTTGGAGGTTATCCATAGAGTCCAATTTGGGAGAAGAGAAATGAAGCCAGGGTATGGCAGTTGTTTGTTGATTTAAAACCTTAGGATATGGCATTGCGTGATCGCTCTTTTTGAATAGGAGATAAAAAGGGTGATATGTTTTATAGTACCAGGTTATGGTCTATATACTCCCAAGGTTACGGTTAGTTCCTTGTGGGCCCAGTGGTTACGGTTAGTTCCCTGGGGAATTCATCCTTGCGAGGCGGCCTATGACTCCAACTAAGTAAATAACTTAGGCCGTTTCATCGGGGCTCCAGGTTAGGACAAGCAAAGGGGAGCGGTATCACGAGTGGCCATAGTCCTAGTGGTTAACGTGGGAGGTTGTTTCTCAAGGGTTGAGATTCTAGATTTCACTAAGTTAAAGGCTAGTAATTGAAATTGATCGCTTGCTACTTTAATTGTTCTTACTTTAATTGTATTGTGCATGCCCTTGTTTGTAAGTTATGCGTTTCGGGTGGGTTTTAGCTATTGAGCATCATCGTTCACGATATTATGTTGCCCTGGTAACTTGAACACCAGGTACCGAAGACAGAACAGAAGTGTCGTACAATCCGACTGGAGTCAACACTACTGAGGAGGGAGTCGAAGAACCATGGTTTCCGTATGCGTAGTCGCTCTGATTTAATTTAAGTCAACTTAATTTTGGAAGCTTCAAAGTTTATTTGGGAAAATGTAATATTTGGTCAAATTCAGCTACTTAAACTTAATTTGACATGGTTGTAATATGATGACATCTACTTTTAAAACAGTGATGTATTAAATCTGTGAATTTTAAATTGGAAAAATTGTCTTTTAAATATTTTTATTAATGTTCCGAAATTCATGGCGTTACATCAACTTTCCATGAATTCTCGATGTGGGACTAATTCCTCAAGGTGGGTTCTCACACTAATTAATTTTGACTTATTTGTGTTGTGTTTGGACTGTTTTTTGAATTTTTTTTTGAAAAATAGTAGAGATAATAAGTGGAGAGAGATAGAGAGAGAAATGTTGAAAATAGGGGGAATCTATGGAGAATTTAAAAAAAAAATTCTTTTTAAGAAGTAAAGAGAACACATCATTGATAATTTTTCCTTTTTATTACAAAATGTACAAAGCAACGAAGGGAGCTTTGTTTTTTTCGTCCCAATCTGGATTGTTTGTGGCCTTCGAATTAATTTCAATCATTCTAGATCCTTGGATTGGAACATTGTGGTTTCTAAGAACCAAACCACTAGATTATTTCTTCCCCACTTTGGAAATAAGGTGGAGGAGATAAACACGGATTTGCTCTTCTCTGATTTGTCTCTCACCGATCTCTCTCTTTCAAAGATCAGCTCTTCTCTTGTTCGTCTCTCTCCACTCTCAAAGATAAGTACTAATCTCTCTCCCCTCTCTCATGGATATCTTATCTCAAAAAGATTTTTTGGCAGAGATTTCCCATGAAATTTGGTGAGCAAATCCACAAATCTTGCACGGCGATGGAGACACCCGAAATTTTGATCGGTGAGCTCCTCCTCCTCTCTCTACTCTCTTATGTTTCAACAGATCATCCAGAAAAGGGTGACGATCGAGGTGGACGAGGTAGGGTTTTGAGAGGGATAGAATCATCAAATGTCCACCCCACTTCGGCAACGTCGAGGATACACCTATCATAGGGAAATTTAGCCACAGGTGGATTACTAGATTAGACTAGGTACAACGCGACGTGCAAGGCACGTCCGTCCTGCCCGTTGAGTCATGCCCGTTGAATTGAACAGTGTTGAGTATTTTTGAAAGCTAGGCTGCATAAGTTTGATGTAAAGTTTCATATACATAAGTGCGCCGTATTTATGATTATAAAAGGCCCAACAAAAGAGCTACATAAGTTTGTTTGATATACATAAGTACAGATCTGCTGGTTTGTTCTTTCTCATGCCAAAATTACAAGTAAATCAATCCATAAAAGTATGAGCTTACTTATTTCCAGAGAGGGAGGATTTGTATGCAACAAACCTTTCCAATGAGTGCAGGGCCAATTCAAGAAGTATGTGCCAGTAAGAAAGACTTTTCCCATCTTCCATGAGAGGCAACTGTTTTTTCTGCCTATCCTCCACCAAAACCCTTGGTATCTCCTTAGGGGCGAGCAAGTCAGTGATCTCCTCATTATGCAACTCTAAGAAAGTGACTTTAACAATGTACTCAGCATTCTGACCCTATGTGTCAAAAATTTACTTCATAGGGAAGGGAGCAGCAGCTTTAGTAAGGCTGTCTCTGGCTCGTTCAAGCCCATCTGTTGTATACTGACTTACCTACAGCCAGAGAAACAAGGGAAAAACGGGGAGGAAAAGCAAAAGGTTAGCACCCAGAACAATGATGCAAACTCTCATGCCAGAAAACAGATAAGCTAAAACTTAATTGATCTAACAGGCAGGTAAAGTGAGTAAACACAGCTCTTACAGTGGTTGCAAGGGTAGCAGGCTGAACAAAATAAAATCAGAAAAGCAAAAGGTTAACACTCAGAACATTGATGCAAACTCTCATGCCAGAAAACAGATAAGCTAAAACTTGCTTGATCTTACAGACAGGTAAAGTGAGTAAACACAACTCTTACACTGGCTGTAAGGGTAGCAGGCTGTACAAAATAAAATCAGAAAAGCAACACTCAGAACATTGATGCAAACTCTCATGCCCTCAAGCAGGTAAAGTGAGTAAACACAGCTCTTACACTGGCTGCAAGGGTAGCAGGTTGTACAGAATAAAATCAGAAATAATAGTGAGAGGAAACCTTTTGAAATACGTAAAACGTCAGGAGCTATTTAATTAGTTCATAAATAAGCCAAGAAAAAGCGGAGCATTATGCACTGATTACTAATGGATTATGCATGCATACATATAAAAGCAACAGGGATTATGCATGCATACATATAAAAGCAACAGGGATAAAAACAAGTTCGATACCCATTAGGCGGATATAATTATTGTCTCCTTAAGACTATGGTTGGATGAGAAGAATAAATGGGAGAACCAGGAATCTAATCCATGGAGATTTATGTTGATACCCTCCATAAAAGTGTAAGCAATGAATACATGTATAAGACCAACAAAGCTCTTCTTAAAATTTATGCAGTTTTTTCTACCTCCCTAAGATTGGTGAAAAAGTGAATTGCTATGGTTATTTTAGTTTCCTTTAAATTTATTCTGATGGGTTATTGAAGATTAACTTGATTGGCATGGTTCATTAGATTCCCAATGCATTCAGTAATTGAAATTAGAAAGTTCAGCCAAGAATTTTGACAAGAAAACCAAAGAAGTTAAATATGTTAGGACGCGGGTTGAACAAAATGAATTCTGAAACCAAAGTATGTGCCCTCATCCAGGGAACAATTACAGATGATGGATCAGTTTTAGGCAACAAAGCACATATAACAACAAACTATACTTTATGTGTGATGAAAACAAAATACATCTTGA
Source organism: Rhododendron ovatum (assembly GCA_019656835.1). NCBI lineage: Eukaryota > Viridiplantae > Streptophyta > Magnoliopsida > Ericales > Ericaceae > Rhododendron > Rhododendron ovatum. The sequence goes on along the minus strand of CM033801.1, from coordinate 19,265,281 downwards.
AACTGCTTCTTCATTCCAACATACGAATTCCATCACCATCGTAACAGATATCTGCTGGTGAGAAGATGCTACTGAAGCTCCTCCTGAGCATCCAAAGTACTTAAAAAAGAGAGAGAACTCACTTGTTCATGACCTCGTATCTTCATAAAATCATGGAGCAATTCTCGCTTGTAGTGGCAATCGCCGCTTAAATGACCAGCCCGAATCTGTTTCACGTTGAATTGAGAATTGTGAAAAGGATTGTATGATTTGAGAAACTCAACCAACAAAATAAATAATGTTACAGTAAGCTAGCATAATGGTGCTAACCTCGCTACAAGCATGATGAGCACAATTAGCCCAGTCCAAGTTTGAGGCACGACAATCATCATACGCATGAACGAGCTCGTGGATAACTACTTGGTTGACCTCATCTTGGACGTTCATGTGATTACTACACACTATTATCTGGATACATAGCGAAAGAATACACATTCAGAAGCTTTCCATCTGGCAGGAAGAAGAAGAAGATAATTAGAGATCCATGGATGGGTTCCATGAGGGAAGAGACAGATGAAAACAACATAATAAGGATAAATGAAATACAAATTAAAATCATTATGAATTTCAAATCAAGTTTGCATCGATAAAACATAACCTTGTCCACTATGTTGACTCCAGATTCAGTCTACAAGGCAGAACATAGTATTATCTGGAAAAAAAATGTATCCTAGTTTTTTTCCTTGAACCTGTGAGCGTTAGTGGATAGGCAAAAATAGTTTCAAAGTTCTACTCCAATATCCTTTTAACTTGTTAAGAAAGTACCACTGAAAGACTCAATTGCAAAAATATCTACACAGATAGAGAAATACTTAATGTAAGTGAAAAGAAAAAGCTCAAATAAGTGATAAAACGAGGCAGATTCAATGAACAAATGAATTTTTGTGATGCATCAACTTGACATTCGATATAAGTGTTGGACGGCAAATCAGAAAACACTGAATAAGAAACCAGTCTAACTCTCACAAACTGAGATTGATTTTCAGCGACAATTTAAACTACAGATTAACGCTCTGTTTGGATTTACACGTGGGAAGTGAGGGAAGAGAGGAAAATAAAGGGAAAAATTTAACAGTGTTTAGTACTCTATTTTGCCATTTTCTCTTCTCTTCTCTCTCAAACCAAACAAGGGAGGGGGGAAATTTTGAACTTTCCCTTCCTTACCCATGGTCCAAACGAAGCATAAGCCAAATTTGAATAAATTAAGCTAATTAGATGAAGCTAAATGTCTGTGATAGTCTGTCGACAAAAATGGGAGGGTTTAAGGTTACCCCTTCGCCGCGGGTATAACCACCACTGATCTCCTTGTCGCAATGGACGGCGTTGGTGAACTTTTCCCCAAACCCGCATCCAGCTTTCTCCAAATGTTCCTTCAAAAATTTCACCATTGGAGCTGCAATCCATAAAAGCTAACATAACTATGCATGTATACATATACATATATAAACAAATTCCAGTTGATGAAAAGTTCAGGCTAATTGGTTTTAAAAAAATTTGCAAAAAAAAAAAGGGAAAAAAAACTGGCGTAAAAGTCTGTTAGGCAAAGAAACTATCGTGGGGCTTTGGAGCCACTTTTCAGCCCATAACTATTAAGCTCATGATGCAACACAAAATAATAAGTGATATTAGAGAAAGCAAGAAGAAAAAAGAGTGTTTGGTTTCAGATCAGTGTGAATTAGGCGTAAATCACGCATAACTGCAAAAACAAGCAATTGAATGGATGAGAACTACAAGTAGAGTTAATCATCACCACAAATCATGCTTGTCAATACTTATTCAGTCAGATCAATATTGCAAGTCAAAAGAAATAGTATATGATTTCCAAATAATTAAGGGAACCTAAATGCAAGAAATCGTCAAAGCCCTACATCATACGAACCTATATAGGCCAGGATGATGCCACAAAACCGAACATGCAACACTAATGGAACCTAAATGTGAGAAATCGTCACAACCCTACATCTTACGAAGCTAGCGCAGCCATTATTGCCACAAAATTGTACATGCAACACGAATGAAGAAGGGAAAAAACATCAAAAACTAAAAATACTACCCCTGAATGAATCAACAGACACAAATTAAACATAGCAACAAAGTGGTTTCCATAAAAACCTCAAAACCAGAACACCGGAAGAACAATAGCCATACTGAACAACATGCAAACTGCAGCGAAGAACATAAAATCGGAAAAAGCCACCGAGAACGGAGCCAAACCTTTTCTGGAGGAGCATGAGCCGTAGATTTGAGCGCAGGACGGAGCTACGATCCTAGGCGAGCAGAAGCGAACAAATCTCAGACGGAAAGATCTGCTCTGCAGGAACGAAGCAACCCCATAAGGGATAGGAGAAGAGAAAACCACAGGGTAGATCAAACATAATCAATCTATTAACCCGAAAATAACAGATCTGTGCAAATCGAAACTTGCGGAAACTTAATATAGTTAAACAAAATCACCCGTCCTTTGCTTTCTTCATTGCCGTCCTCTTCGTCTTCTTTGTCATCGTTATCGTTATCGTCATCGTCATCGTCGCCGGCTTCATCGTCCTCACACACACTCTCTCTGTCTCTCTCTCTCAAATGCCTTTACTGTATTTGTTTCTCTTTCTAAAACGTTAAAGTAAGAAAGTGGTAGGTGAGGGACAAGCTTGCGCCACGTGGGTATCAGCGAAATTACAATTATGGACACTCGCGTTATAAGGCAAGCCCAGCAATCAAAGGTTATAATTGTCCAAATTGAAAAAGTTGGCAAGCTAAAATCACTCCAAACCGGATCTTCTTTAGTAGAGGTAGGAAATCCAGGCGGCTCCAAATTCACCAGCCAAACAGCACGTAACAAGTATTTGCCAAGATGGTAAGACGTATGCACTAAGGTTCTGAATACCGTATTGGCTAGGGTATCGATTTTCTTATTGATACGGTACCGATAACCGGCACCGTTTCGGATTTAGCGGTATTACCATTACATATAGTTATAACTCGATTACTCTTCTCATGCCATGCAATTCATCATATAAAAAAAAACTCTAATTAGATAAAAAAAAATTACATTCTCATTATGTAAACACCTCCTAATTAGAAAAAGGAGAAAAGAACTCCCATGATTTTAAGCTCACATAAAAGTTTGTCGAAAAGCTCAAAAAATAAATATAAAAAATTCATTCTCTGCTAACTTGCCAACCTGTTTGCACTTTTCCCTTTTTTTGAACAAAAAATGCTACCCCATGGACAACACGCAATAACCCTTTCAAAAGCAGGGTGAAAGGGTAATTGGTCATTGTGTCCTTTTAGGGTTACCAATTTTGTCAACCCACTCTTTTTTACCAGCAGCAGCTGCGCCTCTGTCGTTCTAAATCTACCATTCTCTCTCTCTCTCTCTCTCTCTCTTTGAACGCGATCTAATCGAGATGTGTTTGCACAGCCGTTCACAGTCATGTAGAACGGTACCGGTCGAAATCTCTAGTACCTCCATCTTGTTCGAGATTGGCCAAAATCGCCGGTACTCACCGATAATATTCGGTATCAGAGCCGAGACGGTATTTGAGGTCTAAGTTATAGGTTTTACACAAATCCGGTACGTAGCGGGTACGAAACGAGATTTACAACCGGTACGCATTGGTTGGCACGTGGTTTATGTAGGAGTATTTTTTTTTTTTTTTGTATGGGAGAAGTGAGGGCCGGTGTGTGGGATTTTCTAACCGTTGTATTAAGCACTAATTTGAAAAAAGCTAAAATAAATTCTTTCTTATAAAAACAAAAAGTAAATTAAATTCAACCAGCCATGGAAAAACAGGTATAGCCCCCACCCCCCGCCCCCCCCAAAAAAAAAAGCAATCTGATAGAGATGCTTTTGCACAGCCATTCATAGTCATGTAGAATGGTACCGGCCGAAAGTGCCGGTACTCACTGGTAATACCTGGTATCATAGTCGGGACGGTATTTGAGGTCTAAGTTATCGGTTTTACACAAATCCGGTACGTGGCCGGTACAAAACGAGATTTACAACCGGTACGCATTGGTTGGCACGTGGTTTATGTAGGAGTATTTTTTTTTTTTGGGAGAAGCGGGGGGTGTGTGGGATTTTCTAGCCATTGGATTAAGCACTAATTTGAAAAAAAGCTAAAATAAATTCTTTCTTTTAACGACAAAAATTAAATTGAATTCAACTATTGATACTATTGAATCAATCGAATTTTTTTTTGAAAGTACAAAATTATCCAAACACTTATCCCTTGTTAGCCTCATTGAGCCTCTGAATACTTTCTTTCAAATAACGAGATTACTAAATGGAAAGTGAGCCCCCTGTCACACAGATCTGGGGGTGCTGTAGTGCACCCCTATGTAACCGTCAATCTTATTAATCAACGGTCTAGATCAAAAATCAATTATGATCGGTAATAAATAATTCTTACCGATCATAATTAAAAATCATATTTCAACCATTCATTATCAAGATCGATGGTCCATGTGCGCTCTACAGGGTGCCTTGCACTACATGATTTCCCAATCCTCCGTCACATGAGGGGTATTTTGAAAAGAAAAATGAAAGAAGAAAAATGAAGATAACAAAATCATCCCTTCCAATTCGAAAACAAGGGAGCATTTTGAAGAAGACATCCCTTCCGATCCAAAAACAAGGGGGCATTTTGAAGAAACATCTCTCTCTCATACAATATAGAGCGATTAGATGGCTTCTAGCTTTCGGAACCCAAGCATGAGTAAAAAGTAGGTTTGACTTGTTAAATCCCTTTCTTTCTTAAGCTAACACCCTAGCCTACAGTATGGTCCATAATAAAGTCCTCGGATTGAAGAGCACGACTAAGAAACAAGGTCCTAGACTAGGGACACAACCAATGTGGAAGCCAACACAATGGGCAAGAGAAAGTTGCATGAGAAAAGGGCACCATTGTATCCCCCTTTACAAGCACTCAACCTCCCATGAGGCGCGCGATCATTATTTATCAATTCAACTTAAAGTAGTCAGTTCAACCCGAAGTAGTAAACTCACTAGGGGCATGGGTTCATGAAATGATTTTGCGTCTCTTGACGATTGAGTGGTATGAACGTGAGTCATGTAGATAAAATGATGTGGTTTTGAAATTCTCAAGGAGAAATTTAAATTGATTTTATCCTAAGCTTCTTGACACAATAATACAAGAACCTTATTTGCAAATTTTCACGGAGATAATATGGGTTTCCATTTCACAAGGAGTGTGGCCCTACCATACAGTGTGTTCGCAGTTTCGCTAGAGTGTTGCAATTTTTCAAATCTCTTGAGTCTTGTCGTCTTCCTTGTCATAGTGTATTAATCTTGAAGTGAAAAAAATGACTTCAATGACACAACAATAATATTTTTTGCAATTATAAGAAATCAACACATTTTTCTCATACAAAATCCATTTCAGTCACTTTTTGAATCTTCATTTTTAAAATAAAAAAATTGAACCGAAAGGCCTCCTTTGCTTTCCCCTCTCACTGATTTCATTAGTTTAGATAATCATGACACATGATAGGGATTAAAACCCGCACCGATTTCATTAGTTTAGATAATCACGACACATGACAAACTCGAACACAAGTAGAGTAAATAAAAAGAAAAATACGACAAAGGAGTATTAGGAAAATATTTGTTCAAAAGGATCAATCTTAATTTGTGGGTTTGGATTAAAAACTTTTTACCAAGATTTTGGTTTTTAAGTCAAAAAAGGGTATCCACTGGAGATGTTCACTATTGACTATAATTGAGTCTACCTTTCGGGGTAAACTAACTTTGACCAATTTTTTAAGGTCTGATCTTTTTCGTTGTGACATGTTAGTGCAACTTAAGGACTAGTTGAAGATTTGTTTTGCATTTTGATATATTTATTTGTATTCTATAGCAGCTCAATTGGTTTGATGGAAGCTTGTAATTGGCTATTTTAATTTAATTTGTTCTAATTTTTTGTACTGAATATTATCAATATTTTCTGTGATTTTTTAAAATATATGTCACTTACGGCATATCATACAATATAACATCATATCTGCACCCATACCCACTTACACATAAATTCCAATAACAAGGTATAATTCCTTAAGCATGTTCGGACAAACCAATAATAATTTACAAAATATTAACACAAAACCATCAAATATGCCACAAATCAATAATTCGCAAATATTGACACAACCATTAAAAAAAAAACTGTCGCAGTTAAAAAAAACAACCATTGTCGCCTTGTTGATGACGTAATCCAGCTAGCACGTTGTGATTGCATTGCCTTGAAAAAAGCACATCAGCAGCCGTCCGATCTCAGACTGTAGTCCAAGCCGCTTATGTCACCGACCTCAACTTATAAATTGTCGCTCCACGCTTACCACTTCATTCTTGTTGCGCGCTCTCTCTCTCTCCCTCCTCTCTCTCTCTCTCTCTCACAACCATAGTTGTCAAAAGCGCGCCTAGGCGCGAGGTGAGGCCTAGCGCACCCCTTGCGCCTTGAGGTAGCCCAGACACAGAGGCTTCAATAAGGCGCAGGATAGGCGCAAGAGGCGAGGAAAAGCGACGAAGCAAGAGGCGCAAGAAAAGCGCGCATCTTTTAAAATTTGATCTCAACCCTAGGATATTGAAGATCTAACCCTCGCCGTTAGATTTGAACCAAAAAAACACAAAAGGGTTTACCTCTCGCCAACCTCTCTCACTCAATCGAGACCTCTCTCGATCACTCGATCGAGGCCTCTCTCACTCGATCTCTCATCTCTCACTGCCGAGACTGCTGACAATCTCTCTGCCGAGACTATTGACGATCTCTCATCTCTCAGACGATCTCTCACTACCAATGAACTGCTAATGATCTCTCACTACTGCTGTCGTCGATCTTTCACTGCTACTGTCGTCCATCTCTCTTTCTCTGCTTCGTCGATCTCTCTGTCTCTGCTTTGTCGATCTCTTTGTCTCTCGTCTCTCCTAAGGTATTCTTGCCCTCTTCTCTCTTGAGGTATTCTTCCCCTCTCTCTCTCTCTCTCTCTCTCTCTTCTCATACATGTATTGGTGTATATGTATGATATGACATAGAGAAGAAAAAAATAAAAATAGGAGAATAGAGATCAGATACCCACCCAAGGGGTTTTAAAAATAAATAAAAATAAGAAAATATGTATATATTTGTGGCTGATTCCTAATGTCAGGGGTTTACCTAATGTAAATTGAACTTTTTTTTTTTTTTTTTTGCTGTTAGATGTCAAGCGAAGAAACTACGAATAGAACAGATCCCGCATGGAAGTATAACAGTTTGGTAGATCCCGCGAACACTAATAAATTTAAGTGTAATTTTTGTGGCAAAATAACAAATGGCGGGGTTTATCGGGCAAAGAAACACCTTGTGGGAGGTTATAGGGACGTGTTAAGTTGTCCAAAATGCCCACTCGAGGTAAAACTAGAGATTCAAGAGTATATGGGAAAAAAGAAAGCATTGAAAGAGCAAATGCAAATGATACCAAATATTGATGATTATGGTATGGAGGATGATGATGAAGTTGATGTTATGGAGATTCCGGGTGGGGCCACTGGGTGAGGATGAGGTAGATTTGTTGGAGGTAAATCCGATGGAAGCAATCAAGGCTCCGTTTCTAAACCTATGCCAAAAAAGCCGAAGACTAAAGGGCCTATAAATGTATTCTTCACACCTAATCCAGATGTTGTGGTGAAAAATAGGAAAGAGAAACTATAGACACCTCTCAAACGGGGCATCGCCATATAGATTGATCATGCTTGTTTGGTTCCACTTCATGAACTAAAATCGTGGATGTTCCCATGGCTAGGAACATTGCCACACGATAACAGTTATCATCAAAATAGAGTTGCCACCTAGTTTATAAAAACTAGGAAAAGAGATAGAGATTTCGAGTACAGGAGCCAAAAGTACAATAAGGGGAAGGTGTTAGGCACCCCTCTTTGCCCACTCGTGAATCTAGCCCAAAATTGTTTGACATATGATTAGTGCTTGCTTTATTTAATTCTAAACACATAATTTGGTTATTTAGTTTTTAACAGTTGATAAGGTGAGCCAAAATAGTAATAAAAACATGCATCAAAACAGAAAACAAACTGTCCTAGAGAATGGATCCCTCGGCCGGTGAATGGATGTCACGGCCGAGGAATTCTTCTGGATCGATGTACCGGTCGAAGGATCGAAGACCCAGCCGATGTTCTTCCTCACACCAGACTTAAACGACTAACAGAAAATCAAAATACTATGATTGAAGTACAAAAACGTAAAAAAGATCAAACCATAGGCCCTTGGGCCTCACCACCTCAATCCCTCAGTTGCTTGATTGCTTTGGATTAGGGATGATTGACTGACTTTACTTCTCGAAACCTTAGGTTTAGGGTTTGTACTTCAGGGGTTTGATTGTCGGATTGCGACTGGCTTCGGAAGGTTAAGGCTTTTGAAGAAGGGATATGAGAGAGTAATTGTGCAGAGTTTCGTGGCTGGGGAGGGTGAATTGATGTATGAATTGTGTATTATTTTCGGAACCCTATGGGCCCTTTATATAGGCAATTGGGGACTCACTCCAGCCAATCAAATGGCGTGAATCAAAAAAGAATTCTAGGGCAACAAGATCTCTAGACGAATCTGCTGCATAGTGCAAACGCATCGGAAAAAGGCTGCTAGGGTTTTGGTGATCGAATCAAACGATTGACAGAACATTCCAAAATCTGGAAAATAGATGATCTGGTGGCTGATCCATCGATCAGGCGGCCGAGGAATAGATTGGGCAGCCGAGGAATAGATTGGGCGGTCGAGGATTGGACCTGGTGGCCGAGTGATTGATCTCTCAGGGAGATTTTCAAGCAATGGGCTTCACGGGTGAAGAACTGATGTTGAGGCCGTGAGATCGATGTTACGGCCGATAGATGGATTCTCCTGGGATACTATATTTCTGTCTGGAAGGCTATATGGCTCTGGATTGGGTCCTCTAAGTGGCTCAAAGTTCTTACCATAAGTCCATGGATTCATGAGAAGTCAATCAGCAATCACTGTATCCATATCATCATCGGGATGGCCCCCAAAGTGGGACTTGAAATAATTGTTAGGCCAAATTGGGGTGTCTACAGATGCCCCTCTTTGACTGAACCTAGACGGATCGCAAGACATGTTTAAGTAAGAGTCAAAGCAGTCAAAACAACTCAATTTGGTCCAACCACTATTCCAAGGGTTTTCGAAGAAGGTTTTTTATGGTCGAGCCAGGAGGCTGCCTACATATTCCACAGGGGACATTCAGACCAACCGTAGTTCGGAGTGCAGTAAAAAAGTAAAAAGTTTAGAGGGTTGAGAACAGAAAACGTACCTTCGAGCTTTAAACGCCGTAGTGCAACGTACCTGGGCAATGCAAGGATTTTGGCGAGGCGTAGTTGAAGAAGCACAAGGCTGCCGGCGAAATTTTTGCGGAGAGCATTCTTAGTATTTTGGGGTAGATCAATACACAGCGGGTGAGTCGTTTGCTTTTCTTAATCATCCTTACTTTGACTGAAGGGAGCTCGGTAGAGTAGCTTTATCCTTACGAATGAGCTGGATGGAATTGATGTAATTGGGTGGAATCCAAACCATCTGTTGGGGATGAATTGGACACCAGTTTTGAGATATAGGGTGGAACCCAAGTCATCTTCAGGAGACGAGTTAGATGCTGATTTTTGAGATATGGGGGGCACAAGGCCAATAACTGGAGCACGAAACGTTGAGATGAGGGAACCCAGATGCGAGGCCGGTTGCAATCATGAGGTGAGAGCCTGAAGTGGTGGAACCGAGGCACGGAGCCGATTGCAATCATGAGGCGAGAGCCTGAGGAGTTGAAGCTTGAGGTGATAGAACCGAGGCGCAGAATCAGTTGTATTCTGATGGTCTGTGCATGGAGCTTTCCCATCATAAATTTTGGCATAGAGCTAGAGGATCGAGGCACTGAACGAATCAACAAAACCGAGGCATAGAGCCGGTTTGATTGCAGGTTTGACCTGTTTCATGAGTGAGAGATGCAAAAAGAAAGTATGTATAATGAAGATGATGATATGTTAGATGTGATAATGGTAATGGTGATGTAATTAATGCAGACTCGATGTGAATAATGCAATATGTGCACGGGCCCGTGCGTGTGTGTTTGTTTTAAGCGTAGAGCTTCTTTCAAGTTCTGGACTTGAGCATTCAGAGCATAGAGCTCGAGCATTCAGAGGGTAGAGTCCGAGCATTCAAAGTACAGGCTTTGAGCATCCAGTACGCAGTGGTTGGGCATTCAAGCATAGAGCTTAAACATTTAAGTGTAGAACTTGAGCATCCAGTACACAGTAATTGGGCATTCGAAGAGCTTCGAGCATTCAAAATGTTGGATTTTAAGCATTCAAGCATAGAGCTTGAGAACAGATGATATCTTGTTGATGGTGTGGCATCGACTGAGCTTGAGAACGCGAGCGTAGAGCTACTGAGATTAGAGTTGTTGAGTACTGAGCTTGAGAATGCGAGCGTAGAGCTACTGAGATTAGAGCTGTTGAGTATTCCATCTTCCATCTTCCACGGGGTTTGATTTGTTCCTCATGCTTGGGATGCTTCCAAGACTAGTTTCCACATGCTCGTGATGTTTCCAAGGCCAGTTTTGAGTATGCTTGGGATTGTCCCCAAGGCTAGATTCCACATGCTCAAGATTGTCCCCAAGGCTAGTTCTGAGTATATTCCACATGCTCGAGATTGTCTCCAAGGCTAATTTTGACTATAAGACTTGTTAAATGCTATGGGCAAACTTTGTTGGTTGTTATTGCCTTTGGAGATTTCCATCGCGTCTTCAAACTTAGTGTTTTAAGGAAAGTTCCATTGCCTCCACTGACGGAGTGATTCACACGTGCACTCTTGGAGATTCCCACTACCTCCTTTTGTTAGGGAGATTTCCATCACCTTCACTGCTGGGAGTGCCTTCCAGAGGCTGAACGCTTTCAAGCGACACAAACATCTTTTGGTGGCTAAATGCTTTCTGCAAGCTAGCAACACAAATGTCTTCTGGAGGTTGAACGCTTTCTGGAAGCTAGCAACATAAACGCCTACTGGAGGGCTTTAGGAACACGAATGTCCTTTTTGGAGGATTTTAGCCATATAGATGCCTTCTGAAGGGCTGAAGTGTGCACTAGGTTATTGCAAGCTTTATACAAGTGCTTTTTCTTGTTGGTTGTTCACTCAATGCATTAAGTGGAAGCCATAGGATTGTTTCACTAGCCTAGAAGTGGCGAGGCTACTTAGCTTCAAGATGTGCGTTCAGGGTAGCTAAAGTAAGCACTGCACTATTGAGATCAAACCTGCTGAGCACAAGGCTGTGCATATAGTGAGGCCTGAGTGTGGAGTTGATCGGAGTTCTTGAACAACAAAAAGATAGATAAGGCCACAAATACGACAAGGCATGTGCATGGTGCTACTAAAGAGCAAGTGTGAGGCTTCTGAGTTATGAAGGCAGAGCTGCTGACATGGAGATGAAAGAGCGAAGTAATGAGCTATGGAAATGTGAAGTGTGAAGCCACTTTAATGCTGCTCATATGGTGCCAATTGCAGAGTTTGCTCAGGACTAGTTACGAGGCTATCTTCCACCTTCTTTGACTTGTCTCTGTCGGTCATAGACACAAAGCTTGATGTGGTTGGTCCTAATAACTTTAAGGTCCGAAATCTAGGAAAATCCTGCAATCCACATTTGAATAGTTTAGAAAATAGCAATTGATAGGAAAACAACATGCAACAGGCTTGGAGTTGACCATGGGTCGAAGTCCTTTTATGTTGACTGCTAGGGGCAGGACCACCACACTTAAAGAACCCTAGTTCAAGAGCTTGAACGATTGCAATGCAACACATATGCATATTAATCTGAGTATCTAAGAAGAAACGCAAGCCCCCTATTTGGGCCATGAATGCTTGACCCTAGCCCAACCATGCATGATGACAACGATCTAATTGCTCATAGCATAGAAGCATGCGATGTAAATAGCAATGAATGTGAGTGCAATGTTTCTCTTTCTATTCGACAGAGATCTTGGCATGCTCTTGACAATGTTGTGTGACAGCATTCCACAAAAGAGTTAAGGTGTTCTCCCAGGATATGATGCTCTTTAGGCTGAGCTTTCTTCTTTTTGAAGGCTAAGTGTGTTGGCGGGGAGGTAGACTTTACAATGCATCCCTTTGTTGCCCCTGCAAAAGTGTTAGTAAACTCAGTAATGAAGGCGAGGTAGATTGGCTGTTGCAGGGAGCTTGCCCAATTGGGTCCACGGCTCACTTTACTCCTTGCATAGAGACAATGGTCATGATGCCCTGATGAACCTGCCTTGTTTGAGCATAAGAACACCTCATATTTAGAGTTAGCTCGTGCAACCAAGACAACTACTTCCATTAAGCAGCCATAATGATATACTCATGAAATACTAGGATCAATAGATCAATGCAAAAGGCAGGGTGATACTGATATGCATGTAAATCTGCAATGTATTCTGAAGATCTCAACTTTTGCGTATTTAATCCAATGCTTCCCCTTGCCTTAGGGAGGCTGACAATGACTTATTGCTTACACTAGCCAGGTGATTTGAAAGACCGCAATACTCTAGTGGCACCGCTAAAAATATTGTTTGGCTAAGAGACCATATTGTTGCACTCCTCATGAAATGAAAGACCCATGTTATTTGCAAAAAGTAACTGCGCTTGTATTTGTTGTGTTAAGAATGCTTAGAATAAAATCAACTGGAAAACTTTTCCTCAAGGATTTCAAAATCATATCATTTCATATATATGTTCCACATTCGCATCATTCAATCATCAAAGGACACAAACTATTTTGCAAACCCATGCCCTCAATCAATTAGGTGAGTTTGCTGCTTCAAGTTTGATTTGGTTGACTTGAGTTGGATTGATAAATGCCTACTGAGACCCACATAAGAGGTTGAATACTTTCAAGAGAAGCATAAAGGGAGACATAGTTGTGCCCCTTGTCTCACGTAACTCTCCATGTTGTGTGATTTGCCAAGATGATGCAAACTCCAGGATTCTTGCCCTTTGTGTTAAGTCTCACATTGGTGATGCCCATAGTGTCCAGGACCATGCTACTAAGTCGAGTTCCTCAATCTAAGAGGACTTTGTTATAGACCATAATGTAAGCTTGGGGTTTTGGCTTGAGAAAGAAGCGGATGTAAAGGCTCAAACCTAATTTCTGCCCACGCTTGGGTTTTAAAAGCTAGCAGCCATCTTTAACATTTTTAACAACTCTTGTCATCTCTTGCCTCACTTTGTGTGAAAGAGTTGTTTTCTTCAAAAATGTCATGTGTATGAATTGGAAGAAATGTTTCCTTCAAAATGCCCCTTATATGACGGGGTTCTTATTTTTTTCATTGATTTTTCTTTCATCTCTCCTTGTAATTTTTTGTTTGCCCCAATGTAGGGGATGGCTGCTTAGTAGGCTTTTCAAAGAAATTATTCAGAGGTTTAACGTGGCTAGCAAAGGATAAGTGTTTGAGATAGAGAAATGAATGCCTTTCTTCATCTTGAAACACACGACAAAGTGGCAAGGATCCTAACCAAGAGATTAGGGGCTTCAATGTTTAACCAAGTGGATTTTCTAAGATTGAGGACAATCCTTTGACATACATAGCAGATGCATGGAGACATAGCTAATTTCTCACTTTGTTCGTGCTCTAACTTTTGCCTAGACCACCTTTGCGGGTTTTTAATCTAGCGAGCTCATATTTTTTCCTCTTCATTTTTCCTCTCTTTTCTACTCTTCATCTTCAACAACATGATTTGCTTACAAGTGATCTCTGTGAGGGTGCAGAAATGTTTCAACTTCTTAGCTCAGTAGAAATGACGTGGGTCATAGTTTTGAAAAATTCATTTTATGCTTTCGACAATTCAAGTGATTATGATGTGTTCCAAAAGATGCCATAAGATTACTTTGAAACCCTTGTGGATTGTTTTCAACGTTTGATGTTATCATGAGTATTCTATGGCAGCAAACTAGCATAGGAGGAAACATTTTCAAAATTGTGGCCTACCAGAAGGTGCCTACGTATCCCAACAAAGAATCAGGCCATTCGTAGTTCAGGTTCGAGGAGACTTTCATTTTAGGTCCACATTTCATGCTAGGTACAACGAGCGGACTTACGACCCAAAATAAACTAAAGACATAGACCTTTTAAAAAGGAAACAGATCTGGATCAACATAGTAGCCAAAACTAGCTAGATAAGACTCCTCAAAAGATTGACTCTTAGCCTAAGACGTGACAAGCATGGATGTTGCTACTGCCTGATGATCAAACTTAGCTGGATCAATCTTCTTTTGATCGATGAGGTCTTGAATCGCATTCTTGAAAGCCCCGCATTCTCTGATAGAGTGACCATTTACTTGGTGGTACTTGCAATACCCTCCGCATTTTTGTATAAAGTTAGGAAATTTTGGCTGTAACGGCTTCAATACCCCTTTTGCTTCCAAGATACAGAACACCTTTTCCAAGTTCATTCTAAGAGAAACAATTTTCTCTTTTGCTTGTGGTTGAGATGAGATCCTACCATTTTAACATTACTATTATGCATGTTCATCTTATAGCTATTTTTCTTTTTGAGAGATTCTTGGTTTAGACCGACGGTATCGAGAAGAAGTTGCTTCTCATGTTGCTGTTGCAGATCATCCACCACCATTTCAATTTGGTTGTTCTTTACGGGAAAAGTTTCTCTCTGAGCTGCACTTTTCATCCATCTAGTAGGGGGAGATGGAGGTGGAGCTTGTGGAGGACTTCTTTGCAAACTGTGAACAATGGTGGCTAGGGCAGCCACTGATTTGGCCAACACATTAACTTTAGTAGCCAGAGCTTCAATCTTCTTGTTAGCCATCGCTGTCACGTCTAAGACCAAACTCGAAATTTAGGAAAAGCAAGAACCTAGTTCCGCTCAGTTTGAGATGTCCAAAATCAATGTCTATGCAATGCACACATCAAACACATTTATTGCCCTTAAAATGAAAATCTAGCATGATGGGGTGGCTTAACCAAATGATATTCGATGTTGACTTGTGATCATGCAATGTGCTATGAGAAGAAATAAGGGTGATGGACTCCTCTTTTGGTTTAGTCCCTGCATGGTTAAAGAAAGGCAAGCAAAATGATATACATAGCACCATAGCTACTTTCACAGATTATGGATGAGTCATGCATAGCAACTTGTGTGCACGCATGATTTTATTGGATACCATAGACGGCCAGCAATTTTTGATACCATAGACGGCCAGCAATTTTTGATATGGATGATTCTTAAGACTCGTTGCTTACAAATACTGTGTGCCACTTAAGATCCTACTTCCAAACCAATCCACGCTATAAAATAGACTAAAAAAGCTGAGCAGATGACCACAACAGAGAGTAAACTCGGAGTCCACCGCTATGCTAACGACTATTTGAATGTTCCACCTTACATAATTTTTAGGAAAAATTTGTTGTTTAAGGTTTTGATCATCACTAGCCATTTTCACTAAGAAAAGTTTCGAAAGTTCTTCTCTCTTTCAATACTTGGTTAGGGAAAATTCATTCATTCCAAACAATACTAACGTGATTTTCTACTAGCTTCAGGTTATTCTTTCCGCAAGTGTTTATCAAAATTCATTTTTACCAAAGCACATCGGGGTTGGTCTTTTAGAAACTCATTCAACAAGTTTTTCCTTTTCTTTCTCTTTCTCAAAATATGATTGAGATAATTGAGATCCACATGATTACCTGCCAGCACATTGAAAAACTCCTAAATCTTACTAGCTAGTTGCAGTAAACATGCTCAAAATTTTGAAATTAAAAGATGGGTTGCTACGCCGATTTGGAAATAGGAATCAAAGTCTTAAAGTTGTCATCTTGAATCATCCAATGAGAAATAAGTATTGCTAGTTCTATAATATCTTTAACTTTGCATACCATCATCCATTACCAGCTCTACTACCTCACACTCCCCCTTTCCTTTAGCCTTGCAAGGTAGAGATTGCTAGAGCAACCCTAGTTCAATTGCCAATGGGGCGGCTCTTTTTTTCGGTGTCTGATTTTGTTCTAGAAATTCATGCTTCGCAGTGTTTCAAGCAAAGTGGGAGTGAGAAATAAGCAGCGGTGCTTTTAACTTACCAAAAACATACCTTGCAGGCAATGCTATGCCTCAGTGCTCAACTATAAAGACTTAGAGTTAGGGCTCTTAGTTCAAGCCCCAACCCTTCTGCACAGAAAGTGATGTTACAACAACATACAAGGTGTGAGGAAGAACTTCTAGAAAAGATGCAAGTAGATTCCTAACATGCGGGATCCTGTCTTATTTTGATAGGTTCTATGGCTTTCTAACACATGTAAGGTTTAGGTAGTCTCAAGGGTGCTCCGTTGTACCAAGGAACCGGTCCTCTCACCAACCCATCATAAGCGGTGATCGGGTGATTCCCTTTTTGATATACCACTAGGTATAAGTGACTATGGAGTTTGCTGGAACTCCTAACATAGCTCGTGACATACTGGGATATTAGGTGAACTCAACGAGGTTGCCCACTCGATGCATTTGATACAAGAATTAGATAAAACAAATATTAATCATATGACAAACTTTTTGGTTATGGCTTTCAATTCCCTAGCAGAGTCGACAAAAACAGTAGACACCTCCCAAACAGGGCATCGCCATACAGATTGATCATGCTTGTTTGGTTTCACTTCATAAACCAAAATCGTGGATGTTCCCATGGCTAGGAATATCACCACACGATAATGGTTATCATCAAAATAGAGTCGCCACCTAGTTTATAAAAACTAGGAAAATAGATAGAGATTCCGGGTACGGGAGCCAAAAGTACAATAAGGGGAAGGTGTTAGGCACCCCTCTTTGCCCAGTCGTGAAACTGGCCCATAATCATTCGACATATGATTAGTACTTGCTTTATTTAATTCTAAACACATAATCTGGTTAGTTAGTTTTTAACAGTTGATAAGGTGAGCCAAAATAGTAATAAAAACTTGCATCAAAACAGAAAACAAACTGTTCCAGAGAATGGATCCCTTAGTCGGTGAATGGATGTCACGGCCGAGGAATTCTTCTGGATCGATGTATCGGCCGCAGGATCGAAGACGCAGCCGATGTTCTTCCTCACACCAGACTTAAACGATTAATGAAAAACCAAAATACTATGATTAAAGTACAAAAACGTAAAAGAGATCAAACCATAGGCCCCTAGGCCTCACCACTTTGATCCCTCAGTTGCTTGATTGCTTCGAATTAGAAATGATTGACTGACTTTACTTCTTGTAACCCTCAGTTTACGGTTTGTACTTCAGGGGTTTGATCGTTGGATTGCAGCTGCCTTCGGAAGGTTAGGGCTTTTGAAAAGGGGATATAAGAGAGTAATTGTGTAGAGTTTCGTGGCTGGAGAGGGTGAATTGATGTATGAATTGTGTATTATTTTCGAAACCCTGAGGGCCTTTTATATAGGCAATTGGTGACTCACGTTGGCTAATCAAATGGCGTGAATCAAAAAGGAATTCTAGGGCAACAAGATCTCTAGACGAATCTAGTGCATAGTCCCGAACGCATCTGAAAAAAGGTTGCTAGGGTTTTGGTGATCGGATCAAACGAATGACAGAACATTCCAGAATCTAAAAAATAGATGATCTGGCGGCCGAGCCATCGATCAGGCGGTCGAGGAATAGATTGAGCGGCCGAGTGATTGATCTCTCAAGGAGATTTTCGAGCAATGGGCTTCACAGGTGAAGAATTGATGTTAAGGTCGTGAGATCGATCTTACCGCCGACAAGTGGATTCTCCTAGGATACTGTATTTCTGTCTAGAAGGCTATATGGCTTTGGATTGGATCCTCTAAGTGGCTCAAAGTTCTTACCATAAGTCCATGGGTTCACGAGAAGTCAATCAGCAATCACTGTATCCATATCATCATCGGGATGGTCCCCAAGGTGGGACTTGAAATAATCGTTGGGCCAAATTGGGGTGTCTACAGAAACAACCAACAATTGATGCGAATGACCATACAAGAAAGAACTAAGAGATCGTGTGGTAACAAGATTCACAAGGTGGATGTATGATGCCGGTATTGCTTTTAATGCAGTTAAATATCCGAGTTTTGGGCCCACGATTGAATCTATTGGGCAATATGGCCCGGGCATGAAACCACCAAGTTACCATGAGACACGGGTCACCTATTTGAAGAAGGAGGTGATTAATGTAAATACTTTGATGACGGATCACAAAGAGGATTGGGTGAAATATGGATGCTCTATAATGGCGGATGGATGGAATGATAGGAATCACAGGAGCTTAATCAATATTTTGGTGAATTTTCCAAATGGAACAATGTTTATCGAGTCCATCGATACCTCAAGCTATTCTAAGGATGGAAAAAGGTTGTTTAAACTTTTTGAAAAGTATGTGGATCTTGTCAGTGAACCCAATGTAATCCAAATTGTCACAGATAGTGCCTCGGCTAATGTATTGGCTGGTAAGAATTTTATCTATTATATTTCATACTAAGTGTTAAACATTTGTAGGTTGTACTTGGTAGTAATACTTTCTTTTTTGTTTCAACTTCTCATAGGAAAGTTTTTGCAAAGAAAGCGACCAAATCTTTATTGGACACCATGTGCGGCTCATTGCATTGACTTGATGTTGGAAGATATTTTCAAGATACCACATCTTAAGGCGGTTTTTGAAAAGGCCTTTAGGTTTAATGGTTATATTTATGCCCGTCTGGGCGTAATTAATATGATGGGGCATTTTACCGGAGAAAAGGAAATGGTGAGGCATGCAAAAACAAGATTCGCAACTGTTTTCCTCACTTTATCTAGGATTCATCAACAAAAGATCAATTTGAGGAAGATGTTCATTTTAGAAGAATGGACATCTAGCAAATGGGCAAAGGAGCAGTTAGGCAAAGAAGTGGCAAGATATGTTATGATGGCTTCTTTTTGGAATAATATTGTCTACGCTTTTAAGGTCTCTGGTCCTCTTATGAAGGTGTTGAGATTGGTTGATAGCAAGAGAAAGCCTCCCATGGGATACATCTATGAGGCTATGGATAGGACAAAAGAAGCCATTTGGTGAAAAGGTTGAAAAATACCAAGACATCTATGCTATTATTGACAATAGGTGGGCAATCCAGTTGCATCGTCCTTTGCATGCTGAGGGACATTCTGGAGTTCTTTTACTCAAACCCACAAGTTGAGCAAGATGTTGAGGGTATGACAAGGATTTACGATTGCATAACAAAGTTGATTGCAGATGAAGAGATACAAAATAAAATTACTTCTGAGGTGACTGTTTACATGAAAGCTGAGGGGCTTTTTGGACTGCCACTAGCAATTAGGCAAAGAAATACAAAGGCACCAGGTAATTTACAATTTCACGGTATATTCTTTTCATAATTTATTTTTACCATAACTTGATGGCTAATTAGTTCAAAACTTCAAATGTATAGTTGATTGGTGGGTTGCATCTGGTTCTACGATGCCTAATTTGCAAAAGTTTGCGATAAGAGTTCTTAGCCTTACATGTAGTTCTTTCGGTTGTGAACGGAATTGGAGTGTATTTGAACATGTAAGTATCTACGTCAAATAAAATATACAACTATTAATTGTTTTCACCTCCTTGTATAAAATAGAAGTTCTTTTGATTCTTGCAGCTCTATAGCAAAAAAAGAAATAGGCTCTAGCAAAAACGCCTCAATGACTTGGTGTTTGTCAAGTATAACTGAGCACTAAAACGTCGATATGATATGCGCGATACAATTGATCCCATTTCTTTGACAAATGTTAATGAAAGCAATGAGTGGTTGCGTGGGAGGATGGATGGAGAATCTGATGAAGATAATGAGTAGGTGTTTGGTGATGATAGTTTAACGTGGGCTGATGTTGCTAGAGCTTCTGGAGCGTTAGAGAGTTCCCATGTAACTAGAGCTACAACATTAAGAGCACGAGCAAGGAGTGCCACATCCAATCCAATTCATTTGGTAGATGAAGAAGAGGCAGGTTCCGAAGAGACGGAAGAAGAGGAAGATGACGAGGGATACAAATCCGTTGGTGAAGAAGAAGAAGATGATGACGATTTTTTTGGTGTTGATATGGACAATGATTAGTAAACTAAATCTTCCTTAGGATGATTGAAGTGCAACTAGGAAAAGTACTTGGATGCTTGTCTTTGATTGATTTTGACGTTTTAGTTTTTCTCTATGCGAGATCGGTGGCTATTTGACATTTTATGAATATTTTTATGTATCTTTTGGATGGTAAATTCATTGGCTTAGTCCTGATTACTTGAAATATTAGTGTGTGCTAACTTTTTTTGCATAGGCGCGCCTTGCCTCAAAAAGGTGCGCGCCTCGCCTTGCACCTCTCGCCTCAGGCCCAACAAGACTTTGCGCCTTGGTGCGCTTTTCGCCCGTGACAACTATGCTCTCAACGTCTTCTCAATCATCCACTTCCAGAGATGCTAGGGTTTTGGTTATCGCTTCATTCCTATTGCTCTCTCTCTCTCTCTCTCTCTCTCCAAACTAATAATGGCTCCCCCAAACCCCTCCCTCCTCCAAACCCGAATAATAACCTCGGGCCAAACAACACCACTCTATCAAAAACCCTAGACACTTCCATTCCATGCTCAACCACATTCACCAATGGACAAGTCCCCTAAAACGATCTTGGATCCTCTTCCAGAAGATGTTAGGGTTTTGGTTATACGCAACTTTTCTGGCCTTTCCTGAGTTGAAGCGAATCGAAGACAAGAATAGCCATCAAGTCTCTTTATCCAAACGATGCAGTGGTCTCATGAAGAAAGCCGTCCTCTGCCATGTCGATATTGGCCTCTTCATCTTATGCTGCCGCTGCCGCAGCCACCACTAAGAGTTCTGCAGCAGTGATAGGTACCGGCGATTTATTCCATCCAAATCCCCCCAAATTTCAATCTTTTTCCCCGCACGCATTAGTAATTGATTATTACTCTATATGAAGAAGAAAAGAGATCATTTTTTTCTCTTCTCTCTCTTTGTAGGTCTGAAAAGCTAGAAGTTTCTGTTGTGGGCACAATCGCTTCACAACCCTTATAGTCTCTAATATTATACTCCTAGAACTGTGCTTGTTGGGCAAGAAGCATACCTGTATAACTGATGGCACCTTATGCTAGGTATTCGAGTTGTTAGTGCAGTCATTATGGCAAAAAGGACAGCCGTTCCACTTGTGGGCACACGACCCTGAAAAATCGGGTGAAAATTGGGTGTGCCATTTCTTGGAAAAGCGCAGTGAAATGCTTCGATTTAGAGTCGTCACTCAGGTTTTGCAATAAACCACCCAAGGAACCGAACTTGAAATGTTTGCTACATTTTTTGATTTTGAAAAAGGCATAGACAAGTCCGTTGTCACCTTCCATATCTGAGGTTCGGGAGCCAGGTTACGAGAGGAGAAGGGTTTTAAGGCACCCCTCTCTCCCAATCCGGAGATCGGTCTCTACTCAGGCATTTTGTAAAACATTCAATTCTCTCTTTTAATCATTTTTAGTCAATTAGGGCGGGGGAAAAGTTAAGTGGGACTAAACTGTAACAAGTTTGCAGTATGTGATAAAATGGTATGTTTGCTTTATTGAAACAAGTAATAAAGATTGAAAACAGACTTCTGTGAGCATTTTAAATAGACTGAAACACACTGATCCAAGGGGATGTGCGCAGGAAGAAGGCCAGCATACACTGACCAAGTCACTGCATGCAGACCTGACCTGCGCATGCCACACATGAACTAGCGTACTCCAATAAGCTTAAACTCACAGCTCTTACTTTCAATCCTCTGGGCTTTGGAAAGTACCAGTGCACACCCAAGACAAATCACGTAGTTTATATATAGTTATAGACATTTAAAATGGCTTTAGAGCCATAAAATAAACAGAATACCCCATAAACAGTGTGGGGAGAGTAAACAGAGACCAAGGCCTAGTTGCCATGCAATGGCTAGCCACTAGGCTAGATTTAACTGCCATATGCCGGTATGTAGACACCGTATGCCAGTTACACCCTTTTGTCCAATGCTTGGCTTTGCACTTTCTAGGCTCTGGAATATGATCAGAAAGATCCTAGAGGCATTCCAAAATAACAGAAGCACATATTGAATATTACAACTACACAATTCTAAATACAGAAAGCTGTAAATTGGTTTTTAGCATGCAATAAGGTGATAAAATAAAAAAAAGAACAGAAAATAGCTAAGCACTGATCCCCATGCCAGTATTGCATGTACAACCATAACTGGCGTACGGCTTGATATTACTGGCGTGCGCCACTGTTAACTATGTGCGATTTTTGAAACCTTGCCAGCTTTAGGGCCAGGACTGGTATTGATTACCAGCCTTGATTCTGCCAGCCCCCCTCAGGGGTCAAAACAGAAAGCTTTACAAAGGTGGTATACCTTTGGTGTTGAGTTTGGTGGTGTGTTTGAGCCTTAAACTTGAGGGTCTAAGGAATGGATGATGAGTGTTGGGTGTGGGTAGTGTATGAAAGGGGCTACTTGCTTACTCTTTCAATGGGTGAAGGAAGAACAAACAAGAAGCCAAGGAAGAAAGGGGAAAAAAGGCTTGAGAGCTTTTATGTTGGTAACCTCTTGCACATGAATGGAAGGGGGTATTTATAGAGCAAGGAGTGAAGGAGAGGGGGGTTATAACTAGCTGAACTGGCTGGTTGGATTTGGAGGGAGAGTCTCTCATGAAAGTTGTAGGAGAGAGGGGAGAACATTCCCTGCATGTATCCACCCACCAGACGAATGTACAAGGTTCTGGGTGGCTCAAAAGTCTTGTGTACGTGGCTGAATAAAGGTGATTTGACAAGCTTTGACCGGCGTGTGCTAATATGTTACCTGTGTGCGTCGGTCACAGCTTGGTCAACGATCCAAGTTTGACCGATGATTGACACGTGGCAATAGACCGGCGCACGCCTATAAAATACCAATGTATGCAAGCAGGATTTTGCTTAGGCCTTGTTGGTTCTGGCTAAAAGGGTTTGAACTTGCGGGAAATACTTTGCATAGGAAAGCGTCGTCCGAGGGTTTATTTCAGAGGAACAAAAACATAACATGCTTTGTAAGTGGACAAAAACGAATGATGCTTAGAACAACACAAGATTATAATGGCTACTCGTGCCTCTTCACCGGAACCCTAGTTCGTCGTCAGAACCCTAATCTGCAAAATAGACAAAGGGTGAGTGCACCTTTGCCACTCGTGGAAAACGCCCTCTGATGCCTAAGTTAGTATCGCATACTGGTGTAACCCTAATTATCAGGAGGAGAGTTGTAAGAATGGAATGTATTGCACCTTTTACCATTAAGTTCTCCTTGTTTATATAGGCATATGGATACTTACTACCCAAGCATCCTTGTTGCCCTAAGTTTCCTATCTTGTATGGGAAACCCAAGATATCGTGGATTCTCATTCCTTTATCAATTTAATACCTTAGTCCTTTAAGGACTCTTTTCCATAGCAGGCTGAACATCTCATTCCCGTTGGGTATCATTCCTAGATCCTATATTCTTAAGATCTCATTGCTTACGGGATACCACTGTTCTAGAACCTTCTAGAATGTTCCTTTTGCTATAGCACTTGAGGCCGTTTTCTTAAGAGTTCTTTCTCTGTTCGGCCACCTCATTGCCGAACAGGCCACCTAGACTAGTGACTTCACATGTCACTGGTCCATATCGCCGATCACCGCCTTCCATAGCGGTTTATCTTATCTTATTTATTTTGTGGCCTCACGTACCACTTGTTCAGGCTCTATTTGAGCATGTTCGGGAATACCTCCCTACAACTGCTCCCCAGGTTTACTCGTTATTTTAACTCAAATGACGAGCAAAGCTCTCAATATGCCGAGAAAAATTGCAATGCTATTTGTGTGCTCCATAGAATTGGTGCAACTTTCATCATTAAGCCAAGCAAATCGTCCCATCACTTGGGTTGGACAGGCTTTGTAGAGACCCGTATTTATTTTAATTAATTTTAAATGTTTATTGAGAAAGAAGTATGGAATAATGGTGTTTATGTGATTTGCGATCAAAGTGATAGAATTGATTGTGAAAGGGTTTAAGGTGTGATTTGTGAATATAGGAGTATATCTAGGATGGTGGGAGAGCATGGAATCATTTTCCCTCTCATCTCCCTCACCGGCTCTCTCCTCCCTCTCTCGGCTTTCTCCCTCTCTCTTGTTCTCTCACCAAATTTCACTCCAATAACTCAAAACTACCTTCAATCCTTCACCCTCTATGCGTATTGTGGTCTGTAATTCACCGGTTTGAGCTCGGAGGAGTCGTATTGCACTCGGTTTTGATTTTCGGAAGCTAGGGCTCGAAATTCTCATGGGTTTCGTTCTTCGGTCTCGAGGTAGGGATTCTACCTCTCAATATATGTAATAGAAGTGTTTTCTAGCCTTAAATTGTGTCCTTGGTTATTGTTGTTGTTGAAATCGTCGAATTTTGCAGAAAATCTGCTCGAACACCCATTTGTATCGATACTGCTATGCTCAGTATCGATACAAGAATCTCTGGAACGAGTTTAGTTACTGTTGTATCGATACTGATTTATTCGATACTGATTAAATCAGTATCGATACAATAGTCCCTGGAATGTTTTTAAGCATGGCTGTATAGATACTGCAATTCGTAATGCCTAAGGCCAGGTTTCGTTCCATGTTTCGAACCCCATTGTTTTGACCCTCGATCACTTCTGACTTGTTTTAATCAACACCAAATCATTCCATAACATTGTAAATCATATTCGTTGAGTTCGTGGAGTATCTTTGCATCCCTCGCCCCTTGTTTGGTATAATCGGACGTTGATTTCCATATGCACTTTGATTAAATTGAAATGACACGTTATGTGAGTACAAGATTCTTGGACACTTATCGACACAACGAGAACATTCAGCGCCCATCGACGGGTGGGTGCCTGGCATGGGATATCGGGGTCCCATAATTATCCCGGCAGGAGCTAATGCTCATATTGGACACTCAAAGCCCAACCTTCTAGGTGGGCGCTTGGCAGGGGGTATCGGGGTCCCATAATTAGCCCGACAGGAGTTTTGGCTCATGACACATAACGTGAAGTGACATTGGACACATGGGAAGTTGAGATGAATGAAGGTTGAGGTGTTTACCAGATTTCGTATCGAGTATATTGGATTGTTGAACTTTGGTTATTGCCTATTGTTGGGTCTCCATCCTGTTCTTGCCTTGTGATCATCCTTGCATCTCTCTTGCATATAATGTTAGTGTAGAATTTCCTACTGGGCTAGTGTAGCTCAAGCCTATTATCATTTTCAGGTATTAACACAGGGCAATAGCGTGCATGATTGAAATGCTTGGAGGTGGAATTATTTTGAAAGCTAACGATTGAGGAGTTACTTAGGCATCTTTGTAAATCTCTTTTGAAGATGTATTTGTAACTTTATTAGTAAATCTTTTGACTATGGAATATTGTAATCCTTAACTTTTGAATATTTAGTACTTGTGTTAATTTGAGCCTCGGAGCCAAAGATGTAATATTTTGGGAATGCTACATTACTTTGGTTATCATACGGATTATCGCGAGGTTTTATTTATGGAAATCACTTATATTTATGTTAAAAATAGAGGGTGTGACAGGCTTTCCCTGTACTTGCCTTTACACGTGGCAAGCTTTGTACTGCCCTTATTAAATGTGAATGGACATCTTTTATGGATCGGGACGCCTAAATATCGTCTGTGGAGATGTTTCACATGCGCCACCCCCTTTGTTTAGGGCATATGTGGGATTTTGTCCCTTTTTGAAACCCCATTCTCTTTCCAGACTCCCTCTGCAAAAAGAAGAGTTGTGCACAACCGCCATTGGAGCACTGTTCACCATCTCAAGGCCCTTTCGTCTCTGCACTGGGGACTTCGATCATTAATTCGTAAGTCATCGCTCCCCATTCTTGTCACAACCCCAATTCTAGAAATTTTGTCGAGTCATCATGACCGGCCGATGAGTCCTAACGCTCATCCAGGCCTCTTTTTCAAAGTTAAATTTGGAGACAATGTTATGAGAAAAACATTGCTATTTTATTTCATATACCCTTATTACAAAACCCAAGTCTTTTAAAAAGATAACTTCTTTACAATATCTACACAAAAGTATAACAAGCATATCCCAGGGCAGCAACAACTCCATCTCTATTCTTCATTATCTGTAAAAATTATCAATTTTCATAAGCCGAATGCTCGTGTGAGATACAAATACAAAAGTTGCACATTTTATACCATGGAAACAATTTTAAGACAAATGTTTGCATAATCTGAAACAAATAATCTTATGATGTTCATCCAACAGCATAATCTTTCTGTAGGGGAGCGACCCCTCTTGCTGTGTGAAATGATCAAGTCACTGGCCACTAGGGCCCTATTCTTTCCATCCGTATAACTCCATTCTGTGTTATGGTATCTTTTTATGCATCCCCCAAACTCGGGACAACTGTCTGGATGCATCAATAGGTCATCCCCTTTGTCTGACCGCTTTCATTTTCTAAGCTTAAACTTTTCAGCGTCATCACCTCTGTTTGACGTGCTTCTAACATGAAAAATTTATCATATCTTTTCCCATGGCATATCTAAAAAAATTATAATCTTTTTTCAACACCAAATTATGCTACTTTATAAAGGAAAATCATGTAACTAGAGTATAAGTATCTCACCTTAGAATTCTTTGTTACGTATACTTGTTAACCTCTGGACGACGTAGTGGTAGCTCAGTGAACGAAAACTAAAGGACGGCTGGGAGTCCGGTACCTCTTTTCCCTTTATTCAATACTAATCTACTACTATTCAGTACACATTTCTTTCTTCCCTTTTTTTTTTGACGTACTTAGTAAGTAGTAATTCTTTGCTATTTTTGGCCATGAACCTAGAATAGGGCTTCAATTTATAGGCTTCCAATATTGGTCTAGCCTTGACACATGGCTTCCTAATTAGCATAATTTTGAACCTAATACAACACTTGTCATTCTTTTACCTTGGGGTAAGCCAAGCTAAGTAAGTGACTTGGCAAAGCTACATTAAGTAGCTATAGGCTATTGTGGCAAGTTTATAATAGGCATGCTATCATTCCTTTTTCTTTCTCTTTTTTTTTTTTTTTCAAGTTTGTACGTAATATACATATATGTCCAAGTTATACTATTGAATTATCTATTCTGTATACATTATATAAAAGAAATGTTTTTAATTTTTGTTCCAGACTAAAATTAAATAATTTTACATGTTGGTCTCAACATTGCCTTCACTTTAAATCGAACCACGTACGAATTTTGGGTCAGGGTGTTACATCCTTCCCACCTTATGAAGTTTGGTCCTCCAAACTTGCATACACTTCGAGAATAACTTGAATCTATTTAGTAAAGAAATAATTTAAGTATGGTACCTGATGGGATGTTCTTGATTTCTCTCATGTATCGCCAGGAAAAATTGCATAAGCTCTTCCTTGTCTCTGGCCTTTTCTTGTGTTTCCGGTCTTATTTTGCGGGTTTCCATTATTTTCTCTTTGTTGATCCCCATTTCGAACCAACAAGTTTGAGTTCTTTGGGCAATTCCTTTTGATATGGCCCAGCTCACCACACCCATAGCAACCAGTTGATCCTTTCAAACATATCCTTGTATGTGCTTTTCCACAATTTAAGCAGTTGGGGCGATTCTCAGTCCTATTCTGATTTTGTCCTTGCCCTCCTATATTTGGTCGCTTAGTCTGTCCATTACTAGTATTGTGGTCCTCGTTCTTCCTTTTCTTAGGTTCTGACATATGGTTTGTTTTTGTACTTTCATCTTCTAGCATTAAAGACCGATCTAGTACTTCTGCATAGGTGGGTAATTTTAATGACTTAACGAGCTTGCACAAGTCGGGGTTTAATCCTCCCTCAAATCTATGAGCTTTCATGTTTTCGTCTGGAATCAGATGTGGAGCATAGTGTGCTAATGTTGTGAACTCAGCCTTGTATTGGGCTACAGTCATGCCTGGTTTTTGGGTAAGGTTTTGAAATTCCATACTTTTGCTATCTCTGATGGATGGAGGTATATACTTTTGGTTAAAGAGGTTGTAGAATCATTCCCATCCCATTTGTGGTTCAGCCCTCCCTACTAGTGTCCACCAACGATGAGCTTCTTCTGTTAGGTTGTATGCTGCTAATGCCACTTTTTCTCTTCCTTCACATTGCATGACTTGGGCTATCTTTTCTATGGATTCCAACCATTCATTGGCTTTTACGGGATCTAATCCACCGGGGAATGTTAATGGTTTTAACTTTTGAAAGTCTCTTACTCGGACCTCAGTTACCTCTGGAATTGGTAGGGGATTTTCTGGGGGAATTACGGGTGGGTCATTCAAATTAATATGCACTCCCTGTGGAGGTGGCTGATTTTGCAAAAGTGTAAGAATTATTTCCACTTGTTGTTCTAGTCTTTCAAATCGTTGGCTCGATTCCATTTAAAACTAAGCTGGAAAAAAAAGAAATACAATCACAACATAAATAACGGCATTTATTTATAAACATAAAACATCACACTTAATTTACAACGCTAATTTACATTGTCCTTTTCCTTTCCTTCTCTTTCTCTTCTTTTTTTTTTTCCATCTCCTAGTCGCTAGGGATGTCTATGGGTACCGATGACGCGCATCCTAGAGACAGGGGTTTCGCACTGCAAGAACCCTCGCTAGGAATTTGGTGGCGAACTCGAATTGGAGGATTTTCCTTATCTTTCTTTTCAAGTTCCTTCATTTCTTCTGGTTGCTCTCCAATCATTTTGAACGCCTTGAACCATACTAAGCAATAGCTTTTAGCACGTTTCTTTAAGATAGACTTCTTTTGCTCTTTCGTGTAGTATCCAAAATATTCTTCTATTCTACTTATTTCTCCTGTTAGTGCCTCCTTGGCCCGGTATTGGACTCTTCGCTCGTGAGAATCTTGATTTACGTGCTTGGCTTCATTTCCTTTAACTCGGAAGGGTCCCCATTCGTCAATAGTGATAGAGTCCAATAGGCTAGACATCCTGAAACAACCACTTTTATTGAAATTCAATTTTGTTAGTATACTTCACTATTATAAAAATGTAAGGCGCTCTGTTTGATTACCGTCAGAGGAAACAAAAACACTACATTAATTGTTTCTTTTTACATTGTTCTAATATATTACTATATACTTTGTAGTTCCAAGTTACTAGGTAGTACCGAATTTACAAAGAAAACTAGACTTTTTTATTTATATACATATCTATATACAAACTACTTCTTCCCTGTACACTTTTACACTATTTATACTATTTACATAGGCATTTTCCCCTTCTAGTGGTACCCATTTTCCATTGGTAACGGATTATCATTAGAGGGTTCTGGTCCTTCCCTATTAGCAGCTCGTCTCTCATATTCTTCCTCTTCTGTATTTATCCGATTCAACATAACTTGGAAGCGTTCATTATCTTGCAAAAGTTGTAACGCTTTCTGCCTTATGAGAGTTTCGGTATCGAGACGATGTTCTACAACACTTCTTTTTGCTTCTGTTGATAGTAAGGGTTGGAATTGCACCACCCTTCGCACTGCTCGGTAGGCGAGTGTTTGGGCATCCCGAGCGGTAAGATGTTCGTACAGTTCGGGGTTCGCTGGGTGAACGGCAGGGCGTCCATTAACAGGTGGGTTGACTATGTATCCGCCCCAAATATCCATTGCATGATGATTTGCCATTCCTACAATCAATATATTTAGAATTTAAATAATTTCACCGTTTAAGTTATGCCAGCTGCCCGGAGACTCTGTTGAACAAACAAATAAAAATATATGTATATATTCTTTTCCTTCAAAATTTTAGGGCTGCTAAAACAATTTTTTTTTCACTTCTTTTTCTTTTAAAGAAAACTTTCAAGTTGCTTTTTAAAAAAAAAACTATATATATTTCTTTTTGTAAAAAGCTTGCTCTGATACCACAATTGTCACGACCCTGATTCTAGAAATTTTGTCGAGTCATCATGACCGGCCGATGAGTCCTAACGCTCATCCAAGCCTCTGTTTCATAATTAAATTTGGAGACAATGTTATGAGAAAAACATAACTGTTTTATTTCATATACCCTTATTACAAAACCCAAGTTTTTTAAAAAGATAACTTCTTTACAATATCTACACAAAAGTATAACAAGCATATCCCAGGGCAGTAGCAACTCCATCTCTATTCTTCATTATCTGTAAAAATTATCAATTTTCATAAGCCGAATGCTCGTGTGAGATACGAATACAAAAGTTGCACATTTTATACCATGGAAACAATTTTAAGACAAATGTTTGCATAATCTGAAACAAATAATCTTATGATGTTCATCCAACAGCCTAATCTTTCTGTAGGGGAGCGACCCCTCTTGCTGTGTGAAATGATCAAGTCACTGGCCACTAGGGCCCTATTCTTTCCGTCCGTATAACTCCATTATGTGTTATGGTATCTTTTTATGCGTCTCCCAAACTTGGGACAACTGTCTGACTGCATCAATAGGTCATCCCCTTTGTCTGACCGCTTTCATTTTCTAAGCTTAAACTTTACAGCGTCATCACCTTTGTTTGACGTGCTTCTAACATGAAAAATTTATCATATCTTTTCCCATGGCATATCTAAAAAAATATAATCTTTTTTTAACACCAAATTATGCTACTTTATAAAGGGAAATCATGTAACTAGAGTATAAGTATCTCACCTTAGAATTCTTTGTTACGTATACTTGTTAACCTCTGGACGATGTAGTGGTAGCTCAGTGAACGAAAACTAAAGGACGGTTGGGAGTCCAGTACCTCTTTTCCCTTTATTCAATACTAATCTACTACTATTCAGTACACATTTCTTTCTTCCCTTTTTTTTTTTGCCGTACTTAGTAAGTAGTAATTCTTTGCTATTTTTGGCCATGAACATAGAATAGGGCTTCTATTTATAGGCTTCCCATATTGGTCTAGCCTTGACACATGGCTTCCTAATTAGCATAATTTTGACACCTAATACAACACTTGTCATTCTTTTACCTTGGGGTAAGCCAAGATTTTTTTTTTTGGAACCGGTAAGCCAAGCTAAGTAAGTGACTTGACAAAGCTACATTAAGTAGCTATAGGCTATTGTGGCAAGTTTATAACAGGCATGCCGTCATTCCTTTTTCTTTCTCTCTCTTTTTTTTTTTCAAGTTTGTACGTAATATACATATATGTCCAAGTTATACTATTGAATTATCTATTCTGTATACATTATATAAAAGAAATGTTTTTAATTTTTGTTCCAGACTAAAATTAAATAATTTTATATGTCGGTCTCAACATTGCCTTCACTTTAAATCGAACCACGTACGAATTTTGGGTCAGGGTGTTACAATTTTGCCCTATTTCTTACGTTGATTTAGGGTTTCTTCACCCCCCATATTTTTTTCTAAAAAAACTCTACTTTCTGTCAACGGGGAGGTTCAGGCGTCATTGCAATACCCCTCAGGCCATGGCTAATTTCAGATCTCGCTACGAGATCCCTAAGAATGTAGCCATCGTTCTTGCTCCTAAGGACGCTGTCCGCGAGTGTCCTGATAACGACACTTGTTTAGAATTAAATAAAGCAAGAATTAGTCACATGTCAAACAAATATGGGCCAATCTCACGGTTGGGCAAAGAGAGGTGCCTAACACCTTCCCCTAATTGTACTCTTGGCTTCCATACCCAGAATCTCTATTTGTTTTTCCTTATTTTTATAAACTAGGTGACGACTCTGTTTTGATGATAACCGCTATTGTGTGGCGATGTTCCTAGCCATGGGAATATCTACGATATTGGTTTATGAAGTGTAAAGCAAATGAACAAACGATGATCAATCTATATAGCGATGCCCTATTTGGGAGGTGTCTACAATTTTTGGCAACTCTGCTCGGGACTTGAGAGCCATTACCAGAAAGTTCAACATAGGATTATCACTTGCTTTATCTAATCCTTTTATCATTTGCATCGAGCGGGCAACCTCATTGAGTTCACCTAATATCTCGACATGTCACGGGCTATGTTAGGGGTTCCAGCAAACTCCACATTCACTTGTACCTAGTGGTATATCAAAAAAGGAATCACCCGATTACCGTCTATGATGGGCTGGTAAAAGGACTGGTGCCCTTTTGACAACAGAGCACCCTTGAGACTACCCAAACCTTTCATGTGTTAGAAAGCCATATAACATATCAAAATAAGACAGGAACCTAGAGGCTAGGAATCTAGTTGCATTTGTTTGTAAAAGTTCTTCCTCACACCCATTGTACATGTGTATGTTGTAAAGTTCTCTTTTGCAGGTTAAACCTTAGGGACTTTTGAAATCAAGAAGAAAGGGGTAAGCTAAACCAACCTAACTAAAGGAAAAATTTTTAGCCACGTTCTATTCGCACTTTCAAATTGTCACCAAGCTGTCTAGCCCATTCCATCTTGCCGCCCAGATTCTTGACCCTTCTAAGTACATCACTTCTGTGGATCAACCAAAGCCTACGTTGATTATCTCTGAGGATAACCACATCATGTTCATAAGAACAATTGACAATGAAGAGATAGAGGACATAATTGAAGAAGAAGGGCTTCGCAAGGTCCCAATCTATTTCTATGATCCCTATGCACCTACTAACGACTACTAGCCAATAGATGAAGTCAACAACCTCGAAGTTGAAGAAGCAAAAGAAGAAGAGTCTATAGACAATGATCCACTAGACGAAATATCACTAAACCTACTCTTTGATGAGGGGGTTACCAACAATGAAATGAGGGTGATCCACCCCATCACAGACAAGTTTGGCAACTGGTGGGGATTTGTTGGCACGCGGAAAGCCGATAGCAGCGATGAAGCAAAAATCGAAGCTCAACTAGAAGAAGCAACAACAGTGGCAAATCAAATGGCCCTCCAAGACTTGCAGGGTGACAATAATGAAAGTGCGAATCAAGATGACAGTGAAGTGCTGATGATCAACCTTGGTGAGGAAAAAGATCGCTCTGAGCAGATTGTGGATGCTGCAAAAGGGGCTTACCCAAATTGGATCGTGGAACACACTCTAAAATACAAAGTAAAAAATGTTGACTCCGATCTTAGTTCCGATTCTGATTCCGGCTCCGAGTTAACCCAGTCATTTTACCCCATGGATAATGGAGACTAGGCTTACCAATGTATACTTGACAAGACAAGTCAAAACCAAATCCCATCATATTGCTTCCAAAAGAAGTAAACCTATTGTGTGTGATTGTGTTTTGATACACTAACACAAGCTAAACCTTTTAGCCACCCTCACACTCAACCTAAGTACAACATGACAACCCCTTTCTAGACTTTATTTTGTTCTTTCTTGCAAGCAACCTCTCCTATGACAAGACAAGACCATACCTATCATAATTGCCCTTTTGACTATTGGACAATAATTGCTAGGAAAAATTTTATTCATTGGATAATAGAAGTTAGTTTGGCTATAAATAGCACCCTATCTTTGCCATTCAACTCACACCTTTACCCATTCAACTTCTCTCTCTAGAAACCTTGAGTTTGTTCTTTGTTCTTGCTTGTTCTTGAGTTTCTTCTTCAGTTCTTCAAGAAACTCATCCAAAGTCGCCACAAAACCACCACTCGATCACCCTTTCGATCCAAAAAGTTTAGTAGTATAGTCAAAAGCTAGTTTTGAGAGAAACCTTTCTCTTTCGAAGCTACCGGAAGCTCACCATAGGAAGATACTCCGTCCGACGTACTTACTTTTTTTTTTCCGTAACTGCCCGACCGCCAAGAAGAACGGTAGAATACCCTACTTACTTACTCTACGTATATTGTATGTTGTTTGTATATCGAAATGCATGGAAGTATTCATATTTTGATCTTAGAATGGTTATGAGCATGTATACATAATTGTTAAAATTACTTGTCTTGTTGTGTGCTAAAAGCATAAGTGATTCTCACTCCGAAGGCGTCCGTACATGTGGCGTTATACTTTAAGTGGTGATTTGAGCATGATTAGTAATATAGAGTTGGATGATCTTGCTAGTTTAGTTTCAAGATTTCAATAAATGATTTATGGTTATATACGTGAAAAGTCTTGCCACGGAGTCTTTGCATGAAAATGAGACACGGATATTGAGAAAGTAGAAACATGACACCTAGGGTGTGTTAATGGCACGGTATGTTTTGAAACCGCAATGTGGCTGGATGTGGTAGCCCATTGTGTGTAAGAAAATCCGCAATGTGGCCGGACTTGGTAGCCCATTATGTGGATTGTGAAAACCGCAACGTGGTCGGACTTGGTAGCCCGTTGTGTGAAGGAAAACTCGCAATGTGGCCGGACTTGGTAGCCCATTGCGTGGATTGTGAAAACCACAATGTGGCCAGACTTGATAGCCTATTGTGAAGATTGCCAATGGGGCCGGATAGCCTCATTAGTAATATGGCTTGGTTATCCGCGGAGAGGAGTCAATGCAAAGTTTTGTGTGCCAATGGGAACCCGGTGCGGCGGAACCACTGTGAGGGTACTCGGGAGCCCGGAAAGGCGGAACCGAGGTTGGGTTTGCTAAAATGATTTTGAAAATGTTGATTTGGTATGTGATAAATGGAGACACGGTCCACGACGAGTCGCGTAGGAGAAACTCAGAAAATCATGGACACCAACGTTAGTTTGAATAGTGAATGTGGATGTGTCATTGTTAACTGTTTTGTTAGATATGCATGTATTATGTGGAAATTGTTAATATTTTGATCTAATGCTTGTAATTTAAGAGTTAGTGGGTATGGATTACTCTATTGAGGTCTCGTAGCTCATGGTATTACCTTTGATGATCCTGACATATTATACTGGTGGCGACGGTGGTATAATGTGTCAGACTTTGTAGATGATCAAGGTGAGCTGTACACCTTGGAGGCCTTTGGAGCTGAAGAGTTGGCTAGGATGGAGGAACAGGCGAAGCTGTAGTTAGGAACCCTGTCACGTCCTAGATTTTCAACATAAATAAATAATTCATTTCAATAAATGAACCTCGCATATTACAGATAATACCCCAAAGAGAGAGTTTCAAATAATCATTTACAAACCAAGTTTCTAAGTTTAAGGTTTTACAATATTGGCACTACGGCCTAAACTCCATGGCTAATTAAAAGAGTAGATTTAGAGGTTACATAATATTTGAAGTTAAAAGAGTTCAATTCAATTTACAATTTACATCTTTACAAAAGATCATACAAACGATGATGGAATCACTTCACAAAGACGGCATTCAAAAGGGCATGAAGCCACGCATGCACACCATGCACTCCGCGTCGAATCCTTGAGATGTACCTGAAAATGATAGGTTGAGCTACACTAGCCCAGTAGAGAATTCTATACTCACGCTATATATAAATGCGATGAAACATGCTATAAGAATGAATAATTTCCAATGAACGATAGAAGATACAAGAAGCACAATGAACCGACAAACGATGACTACGGAATTCAATACGTCTTATGGATATGCCTAACCATTCGTACAGTAACTAGGAGCAACTTTGAGCACAAATCAATCTAATCAACCCAATACTATTTCTCAAATCATTTTAAGACTCCTCAAATGAATACCACCTTTACCTTTCCTCATCTCTTACCATTTACCTTCAAGCCATTTTTTTTTATAAAGAAAATATTTCCTTTTGATTGCCAAAATAACTTTGAGAAAAACTTTCGACCTTTACGGGCCAAGCTCTGTTGATTCGCTTGAATACCGGAATCCGTTGATTTGTGCCCAAATACTGGAACCGTTGATTCACTTAGGAATACCGAAGGATTTTTCATAAAAATCCTTTTTCCAAAACCAAATTCCTTTCTTTTCAAAACTTTGATAAAATCAATCATTTATTTCTTTGTTCGACAGTTACCATCTCGAGCAACAAACAACTCAACAACATCACGAACTTCTATAACCAATCATAACTTCCTTCATCATGCGATACATTCAACCGTATTACCACCCCTTGCGTTACAGTGAATTCTTTCCACCTGGGTTTCCGCATTACCACACCTTGCGTTGCGGGCCCTCTAGAGTCCCCGCATTACCATACCTTGCGTTGCAGGACCCTCAATTCAAAATTATTAACATACACATACACATACACACACACATTACCAATCCACATACAAGAAGACAACATTCCCAAGTTCATATTCTTTCATTCATCGTCGCACAAGGTTTAACAAACTCATAGACACGTCCCCTTATACATAAATAAACACCTTAAGCTCACGTTATTCTTCTAAGTCTATCACGATGTCCCACGTCATGCATCGAATCCACTAATGACTTTACAATGCACCACCCATTAGGTTCTATACTAAAATTCCGTGCAACGAACACCAAAGGAAGTTTGAAAGACCAACACGACGAATGAAGAGGATACAAATTACTCTATCACCGTTTAAACTATTTGACAGACCCTTATCAACCAACCATGCACCCTACGATATATTTTACGACCTATGATATTCAATGACGGCTCCATAGTATGTTTCTTAATTCACCAATCATCACATCATGTTACAACGCTTAACAAGTCTATATCGATCATTAATAAAAGCCACAAAATCTACTTCAATTGACAAAGAGCATAAATAATGCACGAGTGTCCTTATCATTCGATTCTACACTTTTCTAAGTTATGACGAGAGCCCAAGGAGATCGATTGGTCAACAAATCTTTCGAGGTATGAACAATCAAGTTTAGAAGCAATTCAAAAGTGTTTAAAGCGTGCTAAAAGTGATCGGGGTTCAAACGAGTATGAGAAGAGCAAGACGTGTCAAAACTGTCCAGAAAACACAGGGGGTATCAATACCCCAAAATGAGGTATCGATACCTGGACGGCTGTTGTCCAGAAAAGGCTGGGGTATCAATACCCCGGAGTTTTTCAGCGAATTTTCAGACTTCGAAAGACAAAATCCCAACAACAACAACGAATCAAGGCACGATCCAAGCACATAATCACCTCATAAACACAAAGAGAGAGTAAGAAATCCCTACCTCGAAGTCGGAAAGCAAACACAAAGAGAGATCGGGCCACGCAAGCTCTAGAACTCAAATCTCGAAATACGCCAAGCACACTCCTTGCCGAGCCGAACCCAATGAACAACGAGCTCGTGAACACGCGATGAAGGTAGAATGATGGCTGTTTTTCATGGGTTTTGAGTTTGGGAGAGAGTTTGAGAGTGGAGGAGTGGAGAGAGAGAGAGAGAGAGGGCCGAAGGAGAGGGATATAGATCGGGAGAGTGGAGAGAGAATGGATTGGGGATTTTAATCCCCTACACCCCCACACACACATATATATACTAAGACACATACTAATCACACTTGCACTCCCTCCACTTTCAATCTTTATTACTTAAGACCCAAATTAAATAATTCAACAAATTTCACATTTATTCAAAATTTTAATATTTATACAACTTTTAAGAGATTTTTTGAAAATACGGGTCTCTACATCCTACCCTCCTTAAATGAATTTCATCCTCGAAATTTAAATCAAACCTATGAAAACACATCATCAAAGAAAACTCTAATCCATAAAACCGTGTCCACTCATGATGTTTCGTACCCATCTACTCTCATGTCCAAGACGCAATGAACTCTACGATGCCACAATCAATTTGTATCACCTCTTACCAAAGCGATCGTCAGATCCTAAGGTTCACACACATCGATGAAGGAGCTGCCGTGTTCGTATGAATCTTACTCGTGTTAGCAATCAGTTTTGGTCTCCCAAACCGTATCCATTTTCACTCTTTCCGATTAATCAGTTCCGGTTCTAAGGATAGTATCCAAACACAAAGGAGAACTTCACGACATCGTAACTCAACAACTTGCCAAAACCATATACAATTAACAAGTTTAAGATTTTCCATTCTCTCCCTTGAGGTTTATAAGACTCTTCATGTACGCTAATAAAGTGGTCAACTCCCATACGTTTCTATTTCACTTTCTTTCTTATTATTCAACTTACTCTCGCTCTCAAGACTCACATAAGCAAAGCTCTAATGACCCTCAACGCTAACTCAAGACAAGTTCCCTTTAAAGGCATACGTTAGCTCAAAGTCTACGTGTTCGACACAATGAGATCAGAATTAAACAACAATAATGAGTTTCTCACTCACCATTCTCATAGTAAAAGTGTAATATCACACACCTCCAAGCAATTTTGACGGAAAACTTGATCCATTGAAAATTTTAGTTTCCGTAGTTGAAAAATCATCGAAACACGTCCGCCTTGTGGCAAAATTTTATAGAATTTAACAGAAAAAGTTCATTTACAATATTTTTTTTAAGATATCATCACCAATCAATCTTATGCACATCACCTAATCTTTAAGGGTAACGACAATTTAGACAACTTAGTAACGAATTTAAGATAAGGTTCACATCAGCATGATATAGCCGACTCCAAACTTGTATCGGTATTATTTTCCAAAATGAACTAAACTAAAAATCAACTTTCATACAACATCACTCTCATTCGGAAAAAAAGAAAAATAAGTTTTGACTTCAATCCGATCTTCAGATGTATCAATAGGACACTTCCATTAACTGAACACCAATAACTTCATACATAGATACACAATACACATAAATCAAAACCGCTAACCACAATCTCTAACTCACACCTCTTTGTATCCCCATAACTCTTTTTTACCAATTCTGGATTGCATCTTAAGGGCAAATTTCACACATTCAGATTACACAACAGATCAAGCACCTAAATGAAATATCAACACTTACATGAAATATCTCTAGAAAATCAACCATAGAGTTGAATGGCTTACACAACACCAGCCACATATTCACACATTAACAAACTCACTCAATATCCAACGGATTCAAAAGGTATCCAACGAAGTCCCCGAGTGCCCAACAGACTCACCAAGTATCCACTACTTTATAATTCATGGCTTCAGGAAGCCCAACAGTCATCTTATTCCTTTTACTCTCACAAAACCTTATACAGTGTCTATTTACTTTACCAATCTCGAGCTTTCTCATTCATTCTGTCAAATCAAATCACGTATTTCTCACATTTACAATCCTAAACATCATATCATAAATGCACGTATCATCAATACAAATCATTCTTCTATTTTAACAATATTGCAACCTATCAACATCTCATCACTTAAGAATCAATCTTATTCTAGCAGTCACGCTCACCACCAATTTCGCACCATTCCCACTAAAGACACCAACTACACTCCACTTCATTATCACCCTTAATAGTTCACCCTCGTATCGCCCTTACTTCAAACAATTTCCTTACCTTGCATATATTGACCATTTGACTTAAGTTACATCACTATTGTTCTACTTTCCCTCTCTCCGAATAACACAACTAATATTCTCCTACTGATCCCTCATAACATCGCCACTACGACAATCATTACAATGACTACAACAACACCATAGCACATCATTTTCTACAAAATTTCTATATATAGACATCTGTCTCAAACCTAGAGATTTTACCCCTAAGTATAAACCTAGTGTCCAATTGACTTCCCGAGAGTTCCATCTAGAAGGAGCGGTGATCAAGCGCATCTTCCAACTGGATCTATTCGGTAGTCGCATGGGTGTCCAGGAGACACATACTGTATCTAGACACCCTACCTATAACCCTCATCTTCCTAAGTCAACCTCAGATACATATAACTCCCTAGGCGGGCTCAAGTGCCTTACCTATACTCAAAATCACTACTTTAATAACCACAATAACAATTGCAAAACCCAATCATTACCAAAATAAGACATCACCCCTTCGAACACATTCAAGACACTCACTTGCTCAATCCTCTAGCTATGATACACCTCACTCACTTAAAAAAAAAAAATTACTCAAAGTATTTAAAACCTAGCATGTAATCTGCGCAATTCAAATAAAACACTTCAAACACTTAGCTCACAAACCTCATTTACGGTTTAACGCTTCTATTACATACTAAAAGAGATCACCTCTCACATGTTGACATCGCCACTACGCATAAGTACTACAACAATCTCAGCCTTTCAGATTCTTTCCCATCTAAGAACTCATAAAAAAAAAAAGGCACCTTACTACCAATGGCTCAAGGCCAAAACTACCAATAGTAACGATAACGATAACAACGGTCGCAACCATAACCACTACAAGAAGGTCAAACTTTCCTCTTTCTCAGACACGAGCATTAGCTATTCACAGTTTCATGCAAACTTAAATGCAATGCTAGTTCATTGAACACACGTCAGTCATGCAAGCTCACTCATATTTTTGTAAAAAAAAGGGCAATGATTTTTTTTAAACCCATGAGACTAAGTCTCCCCACGGTCTCTAAGTATTCAAACCTAACGCTCTGATACCAATTTGTCACGTCCTAGATTTTTAACATAAATAAATAATTCATTTCAATAAATGAACCTCGCATATTACAGATAATACCCCAAAGAGAGAGTTTCAAATAATCATTTACAAACCAAGTTTCTAAGTTTAAGGTTTTACAATATTGGCACTACGACCTAAACTCCATGGCTAATTAAAAGAGTAGATTTAGAGGTGACATAATATTTGAAGTTAAAAGAGTTCAATTGAATTTACAATTTACATCTTTACAAAAGATCATACAAACGATGATGGAATCACTTCGCAAAGACGGCATTCAAAAGGGCATGAAGCTACGCATGCACACCATGCACTCCGCGTCGAATCCTTGAGATGTACCTGAAAATGATAGGTTGAGCTACACTAGCCCAGTAGAGAATTCTATACTCACGCTATATATAAATGCGATGAAACATGCTATAAGAATGAATAATTTCCAATGAACGATAGAAGATACAAGAAGCACAATGAACTGACAAACGATGACTACGGAATTCAATACGTCTTATAGATATGCCTAACCATTCGTACAGTAACTAGGAGCAACTTTGAGCACAAATCAATCTAATCAACCCAATACTGTTTCTCAAATCATTTTAAGACTCCTCAAATGAATACCACCTTTACCTTTCCTCATCTCTTACCATTTACCTTCAAGCCTTTTTTTTTATAAAGAAAATATTTCCTTTTGATTGCCAAAATAACTTTGAGAAAAACTTTCGACCTTTACGGGCCAAGCTCCGTTGATTCGCTTGAATACCGGAATCCGTTGATTTGTGCCCAAATACCGGAACCGTTGATTCGCTTAGGAATACCGAAGGATTTTTCATAAAAATCCTTTTTCCAAAACCAAATTCCTTTCTTTTCAAAACTTTGATAAAATCAATCATTTATTTCTTTGTTCGACAGTTACCATCTCGAGCAACAAACAACTCAACAACATCACGAACTTCTATAACCAATCATAACTTCCTTCATCATGCGATACATTCAACCGTATTACCACCCCTTGCATTACAGTGAATTCTTTCCACCTAGGTTTCCGCATTACCACACCTTGCGTTGCGGGCCCTCTAGAGTCCCCGCATTACCACACCTTGCGTTGCAGGACCCTCAATTCAAAATTATTAACATACACATACACACACACACACATTACCAATCCACATACAAGAAGACAACGTTCCCAAGGTCGTATTCTCTCATTCATCGTCACACAGGGTTTAACAAACTCATAGACACGTCCCCTTATACATAAATAAACACCTTAAGCTCATGTTATTCTTCTAAGTCTATCACGATGTCCCACGTCATGCATCGAATCCACTAATGACTTTACAATGCACCACCCATTAGGTTCTATACTAAAATTCCGTGCAACGAACACCAAAGGAAGTTTGAAAGACCAACACGACAAATGAAGAGGATACAAATTACTCTATCACCGTTTAAACTATTTGACAGACCCTTATCAACCCACCATGCACCCTACGATACATTTTACGACCTATGATATTCAATGATGGCTCCATAGTATGTTTCTTAATTCACCAATCATCACATCATGTTATAATGCTTAACAAGTCTATATCGATCATTAATAAAAGCCACAAAATCTACTTCAGTCGACAAAGAGCATAAATAATGCACGAGTGTCCTTATCATTCGATTCTACACTTTTCTAAGTTATGACGAGAGCCCAAGGAGATCGATTGGTCAACAAATCTTTTAAGGTATGAACAATCAAGTTTAGAAGCAATTCAAAAGTGTTTAAAGCGTGCTAAAAGTGATCGGGGTTCAAACGAGTATGAGAAGAGCAAGACGTGTCAAAACTGTCCAGAAAATAGGGGGGGTATCAATACCCCAAAATAAGGTATTGATACCTGGACGGCTGCTGTCTAGAAAAGGCTGGGGTATCAATACCCCGTTTTGGAGTATCAATACCCCGGAGTTTTTCAGCGAATTTTCAGACTTCGAAAGACAAAATCCCAACAACAACAACGAATCAAGGCACGATCCAAGCACATAGTCACCTCATAAACACATAGAGAGAGTAAGAAATCCCTACCTCGAAGTCAGACAAACACGAAGAGAGATCGGGCCACGCAAGCTCTAGAACTCAAATCTCGAAATACGCCAAGCACACTCCTTGCTGAGCCGAACCCAATGAACAACGAGCTCGTGAACATGCGACGAAGGTAGAATGATGGCTGTTTTTCATGGGTTTTGAGTTTGGGAGAGAGTTTGAGAGTGGAGGAGTGGAGAGAGAGAGAGAGAGAGGGCCGAAGGAGAGGGAGAGAGATCGGGAGAGTGGAGAGAGAATGGATTGGGGATTTTAATCCCCTACACCCCCCCCCACACACATATATATATACTAAGACACATACTAATCACACTTGCACTCCCTCCACTTTCAATCTTTATTACTTAAGACCCAAATTAAATAATTCCAACAAATTTCACATTTATTCAAAATTTTAATATTAATACAACTTTTAAGTGATTTTTTGAAAATACGGGTCTCTACAAACACTAGTTTCCCTCCCTTTTGTAATGAAAGTACTCTTATGGAGGTTGTGATGTAATAAGGAGCCAGACTCTATTTTGAAGTTTCAATAAAATTGTCTATTTAACGTACCCAAAATTCGGGGCGTTACAAAACTTAAATGGAGTCTGGCTCATTATTACATCATAACTCCCATGAGAGTACTTTTATTACACAAGGGAAGGGAAACTAAGGTTCCTAACTACAGCTCTGCCTGCTCCTCCATTCTTGCCAGCTCTTCGGCTCTGAAAGCCTCCAAGGTGTAGAACTCACCCTGATCATCTACAAAGTTTGACACATTATACCAGCGTCGCCCCAAGTATAATATGTCAGGGTCACCAAAGGTAACACCATGAGCTACAGGAGCTCAATAGAATAATCCATACCCACTAACCCTGAACTTCCAAACAATAGATCATAAAATTAACGAATTCCACATAGTACATGCATATTTAACAAACAGTTAACAATGACGCATCCACATTCACTATTCAAACTAATGTTGGTGTCTATGATTTTTTGAGTTTCTCCTATGCGACTTGTCGTAGACCGCGTCACATTTTTCATATACCAAATCAATATTTCCAAAATCGTTTTTACACACCCAACCTCAGTTTCGCTGCTCCGGGTTCCCGAGTATCCTCACAATGGTTCCGCCGCTTCGGGTTCCCATTGGCACACAAAGACATGGAATTTGGCGTTGGCTCCTCTCCACGGAAAACCAATCCACAATTCAAAACCCTCGGTTCCATCGTTCCAATTACCCGAGTATCCCACAGTGGTTCCGCCGGTCCGGGTTCCCATTTGGGTTTTCGAAAATCATTAAAACAATTGCGTTGGCTCCTCTCCACGGATAACCAAACCACAATTCATCCCTCGGTCCCGCTGTTCCGGGTTCCCGAGTATACCACAATGGTTCCGCTGCTCCGGGTTCCTATTGGGTTTTTGAAAAACATACACACACACACACCACACAATGGGCAATTCCGGCCACATTGTGGTTTTAAAACCACACTATGTCTTTAACACGCCCTAGGTGTCATGTTTCTACTTTCTCAATTTCTGTGTCTCGTTACATGCATCGACTCCGCGGCAGGACTTTTCACTTAAGTACACATAAATCATTCGTTGTAATCTTAAAACTAAACTAGCAAGATTATCCAACTCTATATTACTTATCATGCTCATATTATCCCTAAGTTCACGCAAGCATGCTTAAACATCTAGCACATAACTTAAAGCTTAGTGTCACATGGATGGACACCTTTGGAGTGGATACCACTTATGCTTTATCACACATTAAATAAGTAATCCAAGTAATCACATATACATGTTCATAACCATCCTTTTGATCAAAATACGAATACTTGCATTCAAGTTTATGTTTCCAAAATCCATTCTCTCTTCCTTTTTGGGAAGTTCCAAACAACATATGTTTTTTCGGAAAATAAAGTCGAGTTATTCAACATAGTCATATTTATTTTCAAGCCTTTAGTAAAACAGTTTTCAAGTTCTCATGCATTTCAAACAATACAAATGATAGACACATTTTTATTTATACTTAGAGGTAGGGGGTAAGAATATTCTACCATTCTTCTTGGCGGTTGGGCGGCTACGGAAAAGTAAGTCGGCTATCGAACGGAGTGACTTCCTACGGTAAGCTTCGGTTGCTTCGAAAGAGAAAAGGTTTTCTTTCGAAACTAGTTCTTGACTAAACTACTAAAATTTTTGGATCGAAAGGGTGGTTGAGTGGTGGTTTGGTGGCGGTCTTGGA
The DNA here is from genome assembly GCA_019656835.1 of Rhododendron ovatum. Taxonomy (NCBI): domain Eukaryota; kingdom Viridiplantae; phylum Streptophyta; class Magnoliopsida; order Ericales; family Ericaceae; genus Rhododendron; species Rhododendron ovatum. The sequence goes on along the minus strand of CM033801.1, from coordinate 19,220,499 downwards.
TGAGTTTCTTGAAGAACTCAACAACAATGAAGAACAAAATAAGAACACAAGAATTTCTAGAGAGAGAAGTTAAGCTTGAAGGTGTGAGTTGAAAGGCAAGTGAGGGGTCTTATTTATAGCAAAAATTGGCTCTCTCTCTCTCTCTCTCTCTCTCTCTCTCTCTCTCTCTTTCTCTCTCTCTCTCTCTCCCTCCCATGGATTTGCTCCATAGTCCTGTCAAATCATGCCTTTCAAGCATGCCAAGTATTGTCATTTCCATTTTTAGGCTTAAGGCTAAATATCAAGTAGGATCTTAAGGCTTTTTAGGCAAATCCTAGGTGATTATTGTCTAGGATGCAAGACTTACAAGTCTAAGGATTAGCCTTCCATGTTTAGTCAATCCTAGGTCTAGGTTGTAGTCAAAATCTAGGGTGATTAAGGGCTAGGTTCTAGGATGATTAAAGGCTAGATTGTGTGCTTGAAGTAGTCTAGGAATGGGTTGTCAATGGTCATTAGGCTTAAAGGCAAAAGAGGGTGTAAGAAAGCATAGTTTTCTAGGAGAAAATAGGCACATGCGCGCGCGCGCACACACACACACACTTCTCTCTCTCTTGGCCTCTCTCTATTGGCCTTTCTCTCTTCTCTCCTCTTGGTTCCTCTCTCTCTTGTACTATGTTTGTAAATATGTATATATAGATATATATATATATGTGTGTAAGACTAATCATGTTTAGGTCCAAGTAGCTTTATGAGTCTAAGGGAGAGTAATGATGATAGTCAAGGCTTTCAAGTGCTAGACATTACCCAATGGTCAATACTTCCCCTAGAAAGTATATATACTTAGCTAGGCATACTTAGGTACTAATTGGTCCTATTAGGCCTATGAGGAAAGGGTAATGATTAAAGGTGGCTTCCAATGACAAGAACATTGTCCATTGGGTAATATTTTCCTCGAAAGTACATATATGTATATATAGACATATATAGGCATGCTTAAAATAGCCTATGAGGTATATATACCTATATATATGTATATTTAAGTACTTAGGAAATCTAGGAAAGTGATTTTGGAAGGTAATTAGGTTTAAGGCTATAAACCTTAGGTTTGCATGCATGGCAAGGCTAAGAATACTACTTTTGGAAGCATAATGATGACTACCTTTGGTCCAATGGTCCTTAAATGTTAGGGAAATGTAACTAAGTTGAATGGTAACTGGGTTTCTACTAACTACTTGGTTGGAAGCTAATTCTACTTGCCAAGTAGGATTTGTAGCCCTTCCCGATCTTCTCTACGATGTCGAATGGTCCGATATAACGTGGGATAACTGTCCTCTTTTCCCAAATCTGATAACTCCATTCTTTGGCCTAATCCTTAGGAACATGTGGTCTCCTACTTCAAAGGATAAGGGTCGGCTTCTTTTATCCGCGTAACTCTTCTGTCAGCTTTGGGCAGTTAGGATCCTTTGTTTAATGGTTTTGTGGGCAGCGTGCCCTTTGGAATTTCCGGATTCCAAAACGCAAAGGGGCCCGGATCGAGGGAGCGCGAGCGGGGAAGCAAGCGCTCGCAAAATACAGAGTCGCCACTCGGGTTTTGGAGGTTCGACACCCAAGGAACCGTATTTCAAAGCACTTGCCGCGCTGTTTGATTTGAAAAAGTTAAGGAACCAGTCCGTCATAACCATATCTGGGTTCGGGAGCCAGGTTACGAGAGGGGAAGGGTTTTATGGCACCCCTCTCGCCCAATCCGGAGATCGGTCTCTACTTAGGCATTTGCGAAAATGTTTTATTTTGCGATTCTCTTTGATTAATCAATTTTAGCCAATTAGGGTGGGGGAACAGTTAATCGGGGATTTAAAACTGTAACAGTTTGCAGGATGTGATGAAATATGGCATGGATTGATGAGATAGCAAGTAATAAATAGAATAAAGTTCAAAACATTAATCATACATCAACACAGTGCTATGTATGATTTTGGCACGAACAAACAGCCAGCTTGCATGCATGAGTTCATCTGCATGCAAGCAAACCATCGCGCAACAAAACCATACACACGCGCGAGTGTTCATGCCCTACCCATGTTTTGAATTTTATCCCCTTCCGGGCTCTGGAGGGACCAGTGCTCACCCAGGTGCAAACCAAGCAGTTTATGGGTACTTGAAAGTAAACAATATTACAGTAGGTAAATGGAAATATTGAGAAAACACGACCCCTAAACAGTGGGGGTGTCTAAACAGAGGCCAAGGCCAAGCTGCTCATGCAAGGGCAATTCCTGGAAAAACAACAAAGCATCGCGTGAGGGAGTCAGATACGCGCGCGATTGTTCAAACTGGACTTCCAGGAATTGCTTTGCAAGCTTAGAGCTCTGAGACATATTCAAGAGCATCCCAAGAGCATTCCAAATGAAGAGGAGCTATAAACTAAACTAAACAACGACTTTTAACATGCAATCAGTGAGCTAGTCCCTTTTAAAAGACTTAAAAGTGACTATGAACATAACCATAAACTTAAAGACTAGCACCCCTTCCCCACGTGATCCAATCTCACGCAGACTTAACAGTCGCGCGAGTATACGGGACCATCGCACGAGGGTATGCCTGGTAACGGTTCTTGAAACCTTGCTAACCTTAGGGCCAGAACTGGTATTGATTACCAGTCTTGACCCTGCCAGCCCCCCTCAGGGGTTCGAACAGTGAACAGAAAGGTATTATACCTTTGCTTGAGAGTCTTGGAGGTGGCTTGAATGAGGTGGTGAGACTTTGGAAGATGATTGTATGGGAGTGAGTGTGGTGTGGCATGTTTATGCTTGAGCTTTGCCTTCTTCTCTCCTGGATGGAATTTTTGTAACCCTTTCTTGGATAGAAATTTTGTAACCCTTTGCAATGAAGCATGGGGGGTGTTTTATAGGAGAAAATGGGTTGGTGGGGTGGCTAGCCAAGGCCATGTAACCAGCCAACAAAGCTGGCCACAATTGCTTGGTGGAGAAGTGGGGTGGCAAAGGTGATGGGAGAATGGGGGGTGAGGTGGTGCAAGGGGAGCCCCCCCAGAACGCTGTTCAGCCGACGAAAACGGGGTCACATAGGCCTGTAGCCCCCTGACCACCACGCAATCCCGGTGAAAACGACAGGTGTTGACCATCGCGCGAGATAGTGAGACCATCGCGCGAGGGTCAAAGCAACCCTGTGAGGGTCAACAGTCAAAGATTTGACTTTGACCATCACCCGGCAAATGTACCATCGCGCGAGGGTACCAGAGTGTCGCGCAACTATCAAATCCAAGGTCCAGGTTCTGATTCAAGGGTTTTAAGGCTAAGGATGGGTTCCGCATACACCAAACTCAAGCCATTCCAAGTTTCTTTAGACTGTTTTCAACCTGGCTCATCATCGGGGAAACAAAAAATCGAAGAACAAAGTAAAACAATCGGGAAGTCAGATTGGGGTGTCTACAGTAGTCCCTCTTTGACGGCACGCGGAGCACCATTGGCCGGTGCGAGTAACGTCAAAGATTTCTAGACACCCATCCAATCAACCCAAAAGCTGATTTAAACGAAAAGTGCAAGCGAGTATATACAAATACCGTGCACCAATGGATTGATGAGCAGATTGATTGCTGACCCGAATTTGGACGGATGGATCGTCACTGATTGATAATTGGACGGATGGATCGTCGCTGATTGAAATTAGACGGATGGATCGCCGCTGATTGAAATTGGACGGATGGATCGTCGCTGATTGAAATTGGACGGATGGATCGTCACTGATTGATAATAGGACGGATGGATCGTCGCTGATTGAAATTGGACGGGTGGATCGTCGCTGGGGATATAAACGTGCCTCGGATTTTAAAAGTCATCGACTCACAATAAACCTCAAAATCGTTGCAGCGCCTTCGTGAGAACCTATGGGCTCTTAAGGGTGGACAAGCATGATTGGGCTTGTCCAGAAGCTGCGTTGGGCCTGGAGGCCAGATCATATCACCGCGCGACATAGTCACTCCGTCGCGCGAGGGTTCCCTGCTCAGGCCTGAGTCTGTTAAGAGCCCAGACCCGACCCAGACCTGCTTTCTTCCATACAATCGACGGGGACGTTCTGAAAACCGCTCACAGCAGTTTTGAACTCCCTCTAACACTATTCTCTCTCAAACTCTCCCTCTCCAACCCTTGATTTTATCCCAAAAGCCAGCAAATCCCCGCACGTATCACGATCCATGGCTGATCATGGCGTTACTCGGGGTAGTGGGGAAGTAGTTGATCGTCCGGAGGACGAGGGAAGACCAATGGTGGTAGAAACAGAGGCTCAACCGCCAGCAGGGGCTGTCGCGGATACCAGTGCAGAGGTAACGGGTGGTGGTGATGGTGAACGGGGTCGCGAGCAGGAGGAGGGTGGCGATGGAGATCGTCGCGCGACGCAGTCAGACCGTCGCGCGACAGTGGAGATCGGGGCCACGAGGACTGGAATCGTGCAACTGGACCCGAGCGAGGCCGTGAGCGGCTTGATAGTGGTTGGTGGTAGTTCCGAGGGTATGGGCAGTGGAGACGCCGAGGGCGGCGGTGCCGGGCCAAGCGAGGCTCCGTTAAGGGATCCGGCAAAAGGTAAGGGTGTGGCGAGCGAGGAAGAGGACACCGTAGAGGTTCCGGAGGAGGAGGTGCTATTTCGGCCAGGGGCTACATCATCGGGCCATAGACCCATCACGAGACAGGACCTCGCAGAGTTTCTGAGCGAGGAGAGACTAGCCCGGCTGCTTGAGGAGGATCCCATGATTGGGGTCGCCGTTTTGGAGGCTTGAGAGGAGCGAGAGCGGGAGATAGCCGTTTCAGAGGCTATGGCGAGGGCCGAGAGAGTGAGGGCCGCTGAGAAGGAGATATTGAGGGATGCAGAGACTGAGGAGCGGATGGGAATCAGGGTACACGGGCCTAGAGTGACGGCAGTGTCGGAGGCTGAGGGTTTGACTCGTGCTCCATTTTCAGCAGAGGGGTACAGGTTACCGGTTCCACACCTGTTTGTACCATCAGGTCTTGCGGCGTACAAGCCACGGCAAGCGGAGTATGACCCCGAGCTTGTTCTGAGAGACCCCGATACCCATATTTCGAGCAGCTGGTCTGAGGTAAACTTCTGAAAGTCCTTCATTTCCCCTTGTGATTGTAAATTCAATACGATGCATGTTGCTTACATACTGAAAAATGTAGAATAATCCTTTGAAGTAGATTCGAATAGTGACACTTGTTTCACGTTAAATGCCATGCATGAGACATAATAACTTGAACCAACCATCTACTGCCAAGTTGTATTGATTACCTAGAACTTGAGAACGAAAGCTTCACATGCTGATATATCCCCTGTTGCTTGTTTCCGTGTCTAATGCAGGAGAGAGCGAGACAGAGAGACATTTGGGGTTTCGGGGGCGCCTGCAGCTCCTTGGCGTTGTACCAGGGTTTGCCTGATAGGGTGAGGCAGTTGGTGGATGAGGCAGGCTTTGGGGAGTTCATACAGACCCTTACTCCGGCCAGGAATGACCATGCGGTCTTGGTTGCACTTGCAGAGAGGTGGAGGGATACCACCAACACCTTCCACCTACCGCTTGGGGAGATGACGGTGACGCCTACTGACTTTGTAGCGATCACTGGTTTGAGGGTTGGAGGCGACCCTATCCCGTTTGACTCGGGCATTCAGGAGGACGAGGCGGCCCTGGAGTGGTTCTTGGGAGAGGTGCCCAAGGTTGAGGAGGGGATGGCGAGGTATGGACAGTTCACCCGGTACCTTGCAAAGGAGGTGGCGACCGAGCAGGAGGCGGAGCAGATGGCCCGAGCGTACCTGTTGTACCTTTTTAGTGCTACCCTGTACCCGAACAGGCGTAGCAAGGTCCACCTATCGTACTTGCCTGCACTGAGGGATCTGAGGACGGCCTCAGGCTTTGACTGGGGAGGAGCTGCACTTGGCGCAGCTTATGGCTTTATGGGGGACTCGTCGAGGACTGAGATGAGCACTGCTGGCTACTGGCGGATTTGGGAGGTATGATCATAATATAGTAAAGTACATTTCCATTATATACTTATCTGTTTGAATACATAAACTGCTCAAAAATATTCCTGCATTGCACTAACGATTTGAACTTTGATAACTGCGCAGCTTTGGGCCTATGAGGTTTTGAACATGTGCCGTCCAGTGACGAAGAGCCTTGACTTGGGGATCCTCCCACGTGCTCATATCTGGAGTAAGAAGAATATGGGAGAGAAAAGAGGGAGAGGTGACCTGAACGGCTTCAGGATGTACCTAGACGAGCTCCGACCCTCGCAGGTATAACATGATTTCATTAAATAGAGGTATGCACCCTTTTTATTGCTTTAATGCTGTCGCTGACCGACGCTTGCATTGCTTGCTTGTGCAGGTAGAGTGGGACCCTTGGAGAGTGGCAGAGCCAGAGCCTGAATACTTGGCCAGGAGCAGGGTTGTGACGGTGAGCAGAGTGCTGCTGGAGTCGGCCTTTGGTTGGCAGTGGTACTTGGGTGACCGAGTGACACGCCAATCACTTGGCTATGCGGAGTTCCAGGTACCCGGACCGCTTCCACCACGGGCTTCACACACAGGGGAGTACACGTTGGCCGAGCTAGAGATCTTCACGCGGCCTGACACCGACTTGACACGCTACCTGCGTCCCGGCATGGATTATGCAGTTTACCAGAGAGAGCGCTTGGCAGGGCCGCTGAGAGTGCGGGAATTCAGGGAGGTCCGGAGTCAGGCCCGTGGAGCCGCTGAGGAGAGAAGAGCCATCACAGTGAGGCAGAGCAGTGGTGAGAGTCGTGCGAGGCGGGGTCCGAGCGGACCTGTGAGAGATGGGCCACCAGAGTTGACATGGCAGATAGCAGTGGTGGATTCTCAGGGCAATCCTGCCGAGCTACACTTGGTTCCCGCCAGAGTTGAGCCAGCGCCTGTCACTGTGCCGGTAAGACATTGTATCCTTCATTATTGTACTTCCATAAAAATCTTGAAACATCTGCTCTATTGCTTATGTTCAAATCATCCTTGCAGGTGCCCAATGAATGGGTGAACGAGGCTGTTCGGCGCATGCTTGCAATGGAGAACGTGATAAGGCGGGCGGCGAGTGGCCTACCCTTGGACTTGCGATACCCACCACCAGCAGCTCAGAGATCTCAGGTATATCCTTCAAAGAAACGATACATTCCTGCATTCGATACTTGATATATGCATGCTTTGCTCGATACATAGTATACTTTTAATTGCTGTCAACTTTGAAATTGATTGTACCTGTCTGCAAACATACAATACATAGAATATATACTAAATGTGCAGAAATTCACAATGCAGACACAGGGACAGGCGGCTCCTAGGAGGAAAAGCGTGAGAGAGCCTCCACAAAAGAAGCTAGCAAGCAGGACTCCTGCTCCTCCACCTACTACTAGACCACAGACACGGGGCATGCGGCCACCTGTTGCGAGTGAGGAGGCGGCCCGAGAGGCCGTGGCGCGCGCCGAGGAGAGGTATCAATTGAAGATGCGCCAAAGGCCCTCGCAAGACGAGCCGGTCCGCAAGAAGCGGCTGATCCTGCCCGAGGATTCGGAGGAAGAGGAGGAAGAGGAAGAGGAAGAAGAAGAAGAAGAGGAGAGGCACCCGACAGCAGCGGCTCAGACGACTCGGCCGATGATCCTGGTTTTAGACAGGATCCTAGAGAGAGAGACGACGACGACGACGACGGAGATGGAGACTGGTTTGGGGAGGACTGAGGGCTACTAAGAAGCCTCATTTCATTTTCCACATCTTGATTTTTGCTTTTGGGCCTGCGCGCCCACGTAGATAGGTTGAAGGCCGGAGCGCCTTAGGCTGATACTTGATACACGTTTTTGAGGCCTGTGTGCCCTTTTGACTTGATGGGCGAGTGTGCCCGACTAGACATGATGACTTTTGCGTGGCCGACGCTGCCGCATGCACAGTAGTTTCCTTTGCTTTGACATGGATAGATTATGGTTTAGCTATAAAATTTGCATTTTCAGCTTATCTCACTCTTGCAATGAATTAAAGTAAGTAAGCGTTCGCCATTAATACCCTACTTGCATTGATAATGTACCGAGACTGTTCACAAACACACATATACGCACATAGAGAATTAACTCAGAGGAAATACGTAGAAATGTACCTTAGGACACGGCCAGGATACGAGGAAATGAAATATTGGACATTTATAAGCCAAAACTCAAAATGTTCTATCTTGGATAATAAGGACACTTCCGGGAGGTCACATATATACAAAATGACCTACGAGAGCTGACAAAATCGAGAAACACATCCCGAGACACAAAATTGACCCAAAAACCCTACAAAGGACACAAAAGGGACACGAGATGGAAAAACATGACTCTATTATGTCCCGGACTGAAACCGACACCTCCGTACAGTCACATTAGGTCACCATGACTTGTACGGCCTGAGAGAAATGGACACGAGCCTTTGGACCGAGTTTCGAACTCCCGAAACGCTCATTTGGCCTTGAAACGAGCCACCGAGGGTTCAAAAACCTCGTTAAACGCAATATCTTCGAATCCGATGCTTGGATATGGTTGCATATGCTCATAGTGACTTGCCGGAACCATAAAAGCTGCAAAAGTACCCTTGGAATAGGAAGCGACCAAAATTGGGCAGTAGCTGGTGGAATCTGTCAAAATGCAGGCTGAACCGTCGCGCGAGGGTGTGATACTGTCGCGCGATGGAGTGGAAATTTCACACTCGCGCGATGGAATGAGATCATCGCGCGATGGTTTGGTCGTGCCAAGGCCACCTTTATTTGACCATTTGGATTTTTAGGACGACCAAGCCTTGTCATCACCCTTTAACTGCTCAGAGTACTTCAGAGGGGGGGCAGTGCAGAGATACCTTCACTTTGGAGAAGAGAATGCCACGTTGTATGATATTTGCACTGGGAAAGGAGAACACCTCATGTACTCTGCTTATAAAGAGACCAATGCTTTGCTGATGAAAGGCATTCCTCCCACAGTTTGAGAAGTCCCACGAGAAGCAGAATGGCAAATAATCTTCCAGCCTTGATTAGCCCATGGCTCACGGCCTTTGTTGCTGGAGATTGGCTGTCATTCCGGTTTCACGGGCTGGCCGCATTCCGTTTCCTTCGCAATGTGAGGGTCCGTCCTGAGTTTCTGAGGGCAGCCCTACAATTCTGGGACCCAGAGGTTCACGTGTTCAGGTTTGGGGTTAACGAGCTGTGCCCAACCGTGGAGGAATTCCAAGCATACCTCCAAGGAGTCGCCTCAAGCGTGATTGTCGTGCCACCTTATAGGAAAAGCATGCCAAAGCTCTTACAGTTAAATCTTGACATCACCCGAGGAGCGGCCGAAAGTTTGCTAACCGGAGGGCATATCAACGTCATGCGCCTAATGGAATGGTATGGGCCAGAAGGGGACGTAGAGAATACAGCCGTGCAGGCTCGACGTCGATTTGCCCTGGCAATCGGCGTGCTAGGCTGCTTATCTACTGGTATCTCCAAATGGGCAAGTCAACCCCATGCTGGTGAGCGTCGCAGCTCAACTGGGTGCCCGAAGAAACGTGGTACCTCTGGTTCTGGCGGAGACACTCATAGGTTTGGATTTGGTTTCTTCTGGCCAAACAGACGTGTTCGGCGGTAGTCCACTACTACTACAGGTTAGCTTGGTTCTCACTCAGCTCACCTTTTTCCGGCTTTCGCACGTTCTGTTTTTACCTCGTCTCTCAGCTAAGGCTATATAGAAGCTTCTCACTTGTCTTTTCCTCTCAAGCTTTATATGACTTCTCACTTGTTTTTCCACTCATGCAGCTCTGGTTATCTGACAAATTGGGATTGCTTACAGCACCGGAAGCAAACTGGCCCCACTTGCCCGGCCGAATGCATCAGCGGGGTATGATCTACCCGGAAATGTCTGTGCATCAATGGTACACATTCATGAGAGAAATGCTGCCGAACGAGATCATATGGCGGCATGAGGCCTTAAACATTCCAGACATGGCCTTGAGTTCTGTAGGTTTCGAGAGAGTAGTGATCGCTGGGCTGACCGCTTTCACATTCTACATCCCCGGACGTATCCTTCGTCAGTTAGGGAATGAGCCAAGGACTTCACCGAGCTGGGATTGAAGACTTCCAAATCCCTGCCTTCACTGCCCAGAATTTGAGAGGATATGAGCACAATTGGGGCCTGAGGCAACTCGGAGGAGCCGACCCTGACTTTAGCACGGAACTTACGCACCGATATCAAACATGGCTAAGAAGGGAAATCACAAGCAGGCAAAACAACAACTGACTTCTGACGAACCCTGATGATCTAGAATAAACCGTGAGCCTGTTAAGGCCTCGAGCACTTTATTCTGTTTTCATGCTTTACTCTTTTTAAGACTGCTCAGCCTGTGTAATAGAAGTTATAATTTAAATAAAAATGAAAGTTTGAGAGTTTTCCCCTTTTGATACAAGTGTTGAACCGCCAGTGTCGCCCAAGTATCGAGTTAACTTCTGGTAATAAGGAACCGTGGATCAAGTTGATGGATTGTGACCGAATCTCACGGAGAGATTGCCTACGTATCCCCTTTTCGGGGAATCAGGTCAGCACGTAGTTCAGGCTAAGGTTCACTCGAGTATTTTAGCTCTCCTTTTACGCTCTAAATTTTGCCTAGTGCTGCCACTTCGGGTTTTCAGCCTAGCGAGCTTTGATTGATGCCTATTTATTTTTGCCTAAACCGCCTTCTCAGGTTTTCGGTCTAGCAGGCTTGCTCTAATTTTTGCTTGGAACCGCCCACCCTTGTGGTTTTCGGCCCAACGAGCTTCTCTCAGGGATAGTATCGTTTGAGTTGATCCAGGTTAACCAGAGAGCTGAATCCGTTGCCGTCGAGATCGATGAGCTGAGCCGCTCCCCCAGAAAGGATGGTCTTAATGATGTAAGGTCCGGAACGCTTGGGTCGAAACTTGCCACGGGGGTCAAAAACTGGTGCCCGAATCTCTTTTGTGACCATGTCTCCTTCGACCAAGTCTCTAGACTTCACTTTTTTGTTGAATGCCCGGGCAATTCTCCGCTGATACCCCTGAACATGATACAAAGCCCGGAGCCTTCCTCTCATCAAAAAGCATGAGTTCAACAAATCTCCCACTGAGCCATTCAGATTCCGAGAGTCCCGATTCCACCATGATTCTTAAAGACGGCACCTCAAGCTCTATAGGGAGAACTGCTTCCATCCCGTAGACCAAGGAATAGGGGTTGCCCCCGTTGATGTTCGAATCGACGTTCGATAACCCCAAAGAGCTAAAGGCAGTTGCTCGTGCCAGTCCCTGGCGGACTCTGCAGACTTCTTGATGATTGTCTCGACATTTTTGTTGGCCGCTTCAACTGCTCCATTTGTTTGGGGACGATAGACCGTTGAGTGATGGATTTGGATCTTGAATTCTTCGAAGAGTTCCTAGGACCCTGCCTTTGAAATGACTCCCATTGTCCGATACGAACTGCTTGCGGAACCCCATATCGGTAGATGATGTTTTTCCTGATGAAGTGAGCAACTTGAACCGCCGTTAAGGTTTTATAAGATTCGGCCTCCACCCATTTGGTAAAATAGTCTATCGCCACGAGGATAAATCTATGACCATTTGATGCAGACGGTCTAACCATGCCGATGACGTCAATGCCCCATACAGAGAAAGGCCAAGGCGAAGCCATGCCAAATAGGTTGGAGGGTGGAACATGCATTAGATTAGCATGAATTTGGCATTTGTGACATCGCCGCACATAATCCACACACTGAGATTCCATAGTAGACCAGAAATAGCCTTGGCGCAAGATTTTCCGAGCCAGCATGACGCCGCTCATGTGAGGGCCACAGACCCCCTCGTGGATTTCTTCCATGATTCTGACGGCCTCGGTCCCGTTGACACAGAGCTTGTGCATTCCGCAATGAGACCTCTTGTATAACTTTCCCCCACAAATGATGTACTGGGCGGCTATCCTCCGCAATGCAGTCTGATCCTTTTTAGAGGCCTCAGCCGGATACGTGCCATTCTCGACGAAGTTCCATATGTCATGGTACCAAGGTAGGCCATCATCGACATCATCGATGGCGTTGACGTATTGATAAGCGGGGCAGTCCCGCTGTTCGATCAACACTGGGCGCAGTTTGACTCCCAACGGCAACTTCGACCATGGATGCCAAGGTCGCGAGTGCATCGGCGAACCGGTTCTTCAAACGGGTGATGTGGGTGAAAGTCACTTTGTTAAAGCAAGGAATTAGCCCCTCCAAATCCTGATGATACGATTTCAACCCCTCTTCACGCACTTTCCAGTCCCCATTAGCTTGAGATACCACGAGATTGGAGTCTCCGATAACTTCGAGCCGTTCAACGCCAAGCGTGAGGGCAGCCTTCATGCCCACAATACAGGCCTTATATTCAGCTTGGTTGTTTGTAACATCGAAGTTTAGTTTGAATGCAAGCGGAATATGAGAACCATCGGGGCGACTAACAAAACCCCAATCCCAAATCCTTTCTGATTGGCCGCCCCATCGAAGTAAAGAGTCCAAACATCTTCAACAACTGTTAGCACTTCCTCATCTGGGAACACAAAATCTGCATCTTCCGGTCCGTCCACAGGGTGATCGGCCAAAAACTCAGCAATGGCTCGCCCCTTTACCGACTTTCTTGTGACGTATTCGAGATCGAATTCTGCCAAGAGGAGCAACCAACGTGCTAACTTACTAGTGAGGGCTGGTTTCTCAAACAGATACTTGAGCGGATCCATTCGAGAAATCAACTTCACTGGGTAAGCCAGCATGTAATGTCTCAACTTCTTAGAGGCCCATACCAAAGCCCAACACATTTTTTCCAAGGCGGTGTAGCGCTCTTCGGACCCAACCATTTTCTTACTTAAGTAGTAAACAGCCTTCTCAACTCCCTGGTCCCCCTCTTGAGCTAGCAAGCATCCCATGGATGTAGAACTCACAGACAAGTATAGAATCAAGGGCTTTCCAGGCACTGGTGGCATCAAGACAGGCGGGTTTTGGAGATAACTCTGAATGGACATGAAGGCCGCCTGACATCTGTCCGACCATACGAACGGGGTGTCCTTTTTGAGTAGACGAAACATCGGCTCGCAAGTTAAGGTCAACTTGGCGATGAATCTGATGATGAACTGAACCTTCCCCAAAAAGCTTCGCACTCCCTTTTCAGTCTCCGGTGGCTTCATTTCAAGCACCGCTTTGATCTTTGATGGATCGACCTCAATCCCACGTGTAGTAATCATGAAATCGAGCATCTTGCCTGCCGTGACCCCAAAGGTGCATTTCTGTGGATTGAGACGCATGCAAAACTTTTAGAGCCTTTCGAAAAACTTCCTCAATACAGGAACATGCCCTTCCCGAGTTTTTGACTTAGCAATCATGTCGTCTACGTAGACCTCAACCTCTTTGTGCATCATGTCGTGCAGAATGGTCGTAGTGGCTCTCTGGTAGGTAGGACCAGCATTTTTCAAACCAAACGGCATGACCAAGTAACAATAAGTTCCCCATTCAGTGATGAAAGTCGTCTTCTCACGGTCTTCTGGTGCCATAAGAATCTGGTTATATCCGGAGAAACCATCCATGAATGAAAGCAGGGCATGGCCCGCCGTATTGTCCACGAGTACATCGATATGTGGCAGGGGAAAATCGTCCTTGGGACTTGCCCTGTTCAAATCCCTAAAGTCCACACACACTCGAATTTGCCCATTCTTTTTAGGAACTGGAACAATGTTGGCAACCCATGTGGGGTATTGAGAAACCATAAGAAAACCGGCGTCGATCTGCTTAGTGACCTCCTCCTTGATCCTTTGCACCCAATCCGGCCTCATTTGCCTCAATTTCTGCTTCACGGGCTTGGCATTTGGTAGTAAGGGGATTCGATGCTCAACTATTTATGGGTCGATGCCGGGCATGTCTTGATGGGACCACGCAAAAATGTCACTGAATTCTGAGAGCAGTTCTTTGAAATCATGATGTTCCTCTGGGGATAAAGTGGAGCCCACCTGAACCATTCGGGGATCATTCTCGCCTTTCAAGTTTATTTAAAATATTTCTTCTTTTAACGGCTGAGCATGCCTTTCATCTTCCCTTTCGATGAGGGCACGGATTTCCTTGGGAATGTCCCCATCGAAATCTATCCCTTCATCGTCGGGGTCGACACAGTTTATATAAAGATCATTCAAGTAGTCAGAAGAGGATTCCTTCATTTCATAAGACCCTGCAGGGTCGCCAAGTACAAGGGAATCAAACTCAAAGTAAAAGCCATGACGTGGAGGGCCGAGAGGCACAAGCTCCGACTCAGAGCTAGACTTAAACTCAGACGACTCAACGGACTCAGTGTCAGACTCTGAGACATCATCAATGCAAGTAAGGCGTGGTTTGAAAATGCAATTTTTAAGGCTACCCTTTGCCTCTGTGATGAGGGAGAGAGGATCCTTGAGGTTGTCGGAACTGAGCATGAACACCTCGGCTTCTTCAGCTTCCTTGGCCAAACCCACTTGGGAGAACTCATGACACAGCTGCTCCAAGCTCCCTTGATCAAAAGACATCAGCCAATCAGTCTTTGGCTTGGGCTGGCTAAGCTTCCTTTTGAATTCCGCCCTTGCCGGTTCTTCATCACTAGAGGACCAATGTGTCATTCAGCGAAAACTTCAAACCCAGGCAGCAACTCCCCAGTGACTGAATCGACTGAAAGGCTCAGGTTGCCCGGTGTAGATGTCATTCCCCACTTCGCGCACAAAGTAGCTGTCAGGGCTCACCATAGAGAGATCGAGGTTTTCCCGTGCATTTCCTTCTTTTGGCATCCTTGGTAGAGGAGGAGTACCCCAAACCAAAGCGGCCCTCGCAGGAAGGAAAGGCTAGGGAACTCCGGGATCCCTTGTTGGTGAATCCCAAGGCCAAGACCAGGTAGATAGGACATCATCCTCATGATATCTAAAGCAACAGAGCTTATGATGAAGTCCCCATCCACGTTGATAGCCAAAACCGAACCAGAAGTGTCGAAAGAGAAACCCCCGAGATCAACATCTTCATCGCCATGCGCAATCCCCAAAACAGGTGTGCCATCTTCCTTAAACGGGCGAATGCCCGAGTCCCCGCAGATTGTCAGAGTTCCGGTAGGGAGTCCCAACATGACCTTTTGGTGAAGAGTAGACGGTACAGCCATGATGTCAGATCGGTGGAGCCATGGCCTTCCTAGTAGGAGATTAAAGGTGGCCGAGGATATCAACCACATGGAACTCGACGTCCATCTCAAAACCCTCAGCGTCAAGCTTGAGCAGAAGTGTGCCTTCGACCACGCGACGAGTGCTGTCGTATGCCTTAACAGCCAGATTGGAAGGTGCAAAGTCTTTCTTGGCTAGTCCCAAGCGATAAGCCACTCTCAACGGGCAAACATTGATTGCCTGATCCGTTGTCGATCAGAACAGTTGGAATCCAGAGTCCTTTACACTTAACAGTGATGTGCAAGGGGCGATTGTGATCAACCCCTTCGATCGGTAGATCCTTGTCGGTGAAGACCACGGTGTGTTTAGAAGTAGGTGGGAGAATTATGGATATCATTGCTTCAGGCGTGACATCTGGTTGGATCTCAAGGCGAGAGAGAGTATGGCAGAACTTCTGTCGATGCTCACGGGAGGAACAGATTAGTCCCCAGAGTGATATAGCGGCAGGGATTCGTTCCAGCTGCCTCTGAATCATGTCCTCATTCGGGGAGCTAGGAGGTACCTCAAACGGTGCAGACCTTGAGAATGCAGAAGGTTCGTTCCTTTGGTTAGAAGAATTGGACGAGCTCCCGGCCTGCAGATTAGTAGGCTGAAAAATTCGTCCACTCCTCGTAACATTGAGAACGTCCTCCAGAGAGGGTACCACTTGAAGGTCTTGACTGTCATCCCAAAGATCAGCAGGGACTTCCCCCAATTTGCGTTTTCCTTTGTCAGAGGGCGGTGGGGCTATAGGTACTTCCACGCCCAAACCTAGGTCTTCAGCCAAATCGTTCAACAACAGCGACTCCCAGAAGTCTGGATCCTTAATAGTTGCAGTCTCTTCGATAGGCTCCGTATTAGCAACAAACGGGACATCCCAGAGTCCCCCATCGGCAAGAGAGCGGTTGACAGTCCAAACCTCGGACCCAACTTGGATGTTAACCACATCACCAACGTCCCAGAGGTCTGGTGGCGGAACTAGGTTCGTAACCATAATGCTGCGATCTTCTTCGGTCGGACAAGGCAGGTGCTGGGCGCGAGAGTTCCTCGCTGACATTGTAAAATGTAGGGTCGTACTCAGTGTTAGTTACAGAGTCAACCATCCTGTCAAGAGTAGAAGGGAGAAAGCATTCCCCCAAGACGCGAGTTTCCTCCTGAACAAGACCCTCCTCTATGAACTGAATCTCATGATTGGGCAGAGCGTATCCTTGAAGAGGATTGAGGTCAAACTCTAATGGAAACTGCCATGCAGGCTCGGGATCCCAATAGTACTCTTCCTCAGGCAAAACGGGTTCAGGTTGCTGAAATAGCATGTTCAAGGAGAATCCATCTAAAGGGTCAAGCATGTCTGCCTCATAATTAGCCATCCAAGCGTCATACCAAGCATGGTTAAATGGGACATACTCGGGATTCTGGGGGAAGCCGTCTAATTCTAGCTCCGTCCATTCATTGATTATGGGGGCTGCATAGTCATCATTATCGGCAATAGCCCAACCCACTGCTTGCATATCAACCTGTTGTTCTGGTAGAAGAGGGGTAGCAGACCTGAAACGGCTTATCAAATTCGGAGAGGAGTTCGGATCCGTGACATCAAAATACTGGCTGTCCAGGGAAGAAGCAGAGTTGAGCTGCACGGAAGGGATGGACTGGTGAAACAGGTCGCTGATGGAGGCGTTGAACACAAAAGCTCCATTTTGTAGACGTGCGAGAGGCACATTGGGATTGGACGACTG
Organism: Rhododendron ovatum; assembly: GCA_019656835.1. Taxonomy (NCBI): domain Eukaryota; kingdom Viridiplantae; phylum Streptophyta; class Magnoliopsida; order Ericales; family Ericaceae; genus Rhododendron; species Rhododendron ovatum. The sequence goes on along the minus strand of CM033801.1, from coordinate 19,203,563 downwards.
TCCTTCTTCAAGATGGATGTGGAATATTTCGGCTTCGGGCTGAGAAGGCATGGGCACGACTGGCTTGGGTTAGTCTGTTGAGGTTATATGGTTAGTAGGGTTGAATATGGTGGAGTGAGGATCGATATAAGTGGAGCTGAGGGATATTTGGTTGATGCGGGGGACAGCATTGTGCTTTGGCAGAGAGTTGGAAAGGATGTTTGGCTTTTGAGTTGGTGGAGGTGGAGCGTGGAGAGTCCCTTCATCTATGAGATCCTGGATCGCATGTCGGAGACGGAAACAGGAGTCCGTAAGATGTCCAGCCCCTTGGTGGTAGGCACAATAAAGATTGGCTTTGAAGTTAGGTGAAGGGTTCTTAGGCAGTGGGGTTGGGTCGAGGGGTTTCAGATGCCCTGACTGGATTAACTTCTCCATGACAGATGACAGTGGAGCTTCAAATGCAGAGAAACTGCGGGGCTGACTGCGAGGTTGATTATTTTGAGGGGTTTGCACCTGGTTAATCTCAGCGATGCGATTGGTTGCATTGGAAGAGGAGGCGTTAGTGCCGCTGGTTGCTGTGTTGGAAGATCCCCCGCTGCCAAACAACGCATTGGTGTTCCCTGAGTAAACCCGAGGCTTTGGTTTTGAAGTGCTAGAAGACTCCCCTCTTGACAGTATCACGCTTTGTAAAGCATCCTCGATAGCCATCCCAGATTCGAAGAAAGTATCAAAGTTTGAGGAGGCCTGGACAAGAACCAAATGCCTAGCATAATCAGGCTGGAGATTGCGGGAGATGATTCGGAGCTGATCTCTCTCACTTGGGCGATCGGTCATCTGAGCAGCCTTCGTCCTCCATCTCTTGACAAAATCCGCGAAGGATTCCTTAGCTTCCATTTTCGTGGATTCAAGCTCTCGGGTTGTCATCTTGAGCTGGGAGTTGTAACTATACTGCAAAATAAACGCAGCACCGATGTCTTCCCACGTCCTCCTTTTAGCGATGTCAAGCGACAAAAACCAGTGGAAAGCGGGTCCCGAGAGAGGTCTGAGGGAACAGCTGGGACATGGCCTCGGGTTCAACAGCTAAGAGTTTCATGGCGGCATGATAGCCATAGAGATGAGTCTTGGGGTCACCACTCCCATCAAACTTGGCGAGGTCAGGCATCTTGAACTTGTCGGGAAGTTTAGCATTGGGATACAAGCAGAGGCGGTCTAGGTCAATTCCCCCGGCGCTGATCTTTTCGGACTTGGACACAGATTCCTCCAGCTTGACGATCTTTGCCATGAGGGCAGTCATGTTAGGGTCCGGAGCAGGTCTGGCCACAGCGAGATTCAGATTTGCTGCCTCTGGGTGAGCTTCTCTTGGATTGGGCTGAATTATGATCCGTCCCGCATGGTTGGGGTCTTCAACAAAGATTGGCTCCGCATGGACATCCTCATCGACCTCGCCTCCCACTTCTACAGCTGGCGGAAGATGAGTGTTGACAAGGTCATTGAGCCTAGCGAGATTTGCATCAGTCTGAGCACCCCTTTGTTGCATGGTGGCGATGCTGTTCTGGATGTTCATGAGTATGGTTTCAATCCTTAGTGGCTGCGGCTGATCGGCCATGACGGAGGTTCCGGATGAACTTGACGAGAACGAGGAGGTAGGTGATGCCGGAGATTCAATTTCCTAGATAACTGACGGTGATCCTGACTGTAAGGTGGCCAACAGGGAACACGGAGAGTCTTCCGTTATGACTGACTGAGCTTGCAACCTGACTAGCCTTTGAACCGAATTCTGACGCAGACGTTCCCAAGTGGGTTTGGCTCTCTGCCTCGATACTTTCCTCGGCGGCGCAATGGTTTAGAATCCTGCTTTGCTTTGCTTTGCTGTAAGAAAAGGTTCGATAAGGGCCCTGCAACAACCTTACTCTAAACGCGAAACTAAAAGTGATAATGCAGCCATCGTCGTCAGTGTCGCCCTTAGACTCTAAGACTACAGACGAGTCTGTCTCATGATGTTCGGACACTGCCAAAGTCCTCGGATTTCTTTTCGAGAGTGTATCCTTGTTTTGAATCGAATAACACTAAGAGATGTCAAAATAGTCTAAGCCTTTGACTTTTCCCGTTCTTGAAGTTTCAATTTTGAACTTGGAATAATCCGGGGTGGATGACGTGATACCTTAACCGGGGCGGCGTAGGCAACACGGCGCCATAGCCTGAGCGGTGTACGTGCTGCGCATGATAACCAGGGTGGTATGAGCATCACGGCATCTTCTCCGTCGTTCCTTGTTTTCTGTTTGAAATTGGAATTGGGGTATAGACAAGGACCTTTAGAAAATTCTGATTTCCCAAAGTCTTGCTGATCCTAGGACTTTTTGAAAATCTGCTAACACGCATCGCAAAGATGCGTGACTCTTCATCGGGCTTAACAGTGTCCTATTAAGCATAAGACAGACCCGTAAGAGAGACAACCTAAAAGCCGCCCTAAACATGCCCCTACGCAGAATGGAATGTATGTACAGTGCATGCGATAGAGAAAGCAGTAACACATAGACAGTATATGGGGGTTAGATGCAAGTAATCTTACCCTGTAGGTACCTATCCTATTTTGGAGAGTTCTAATGCTTTGTATATGCAAAGGCTGGTTTTGGCTTGTAACAGGTTCCCCGGACTAAGGCCAAAGATATACCCCCCGTTGCCCGCGTAATCGCAGAGCAACAGTCGAACGGTAGAATGACCTATCATCGTTGGAGGTTGTTGGTCATTCGGGGTCCCCGAGCTCCGGTAAACCGTGCTGGATTGCCAAAACGATCCAATGGGGCTTTTCCCACATCGACGCAAAATGAGAATGCTAAAGATTGATTTAATGGAACAGAATCGCAAATTCGCAAATGCCTTTTCAAATTCAGCTCACTTTAGTCAATGCTTAGAAGAAACTACACGAGAGAATGATCGGAAAAATCCCAGATTGGATTGGCCGGACACGAGGTCCCGTTAAATCACCATTCCAACCTTCGGCAGCGCGAAGCTCACTGTTTTGACAGACTTTTGCAAGACCTTTCTTCAAGTGTATTGAAATCTAAACATAAACCAATATTGGAGCGATCCCCAGCAGAGTTGCCACTGTGGGCAGCGTGCCCTTTGGAATTTCCGGATTCCAAAACGCAAAGGGGCCCGGATCGAGGGAGCGCGAGCGGGGAAGCAAGCGCTCGCAAAATACAGAGTCGCCACTCGGGTTTTGGAGGTTCGACACCCAAGGAACCGTATTTCGAAGCACTTGCCGCGCTGTTTGATTTGAAAAAGTTAAGGAACCAGTCCGTCATAACCATATCTGGGTTCGGGAGCCAGGTTACGAGAGGGGAAGGGTTTTATGGCACCCCTCTCGCCCAATCCGGAGATCGGTCTCTACTTAGGCATTTGCGAAAATGTTTTATTTTGCGATTCTCTTTGATTAATCAATTTTAGCCAATTAGGGCGGGGGAACAGTTAATCGGGGATTTAAAACTGTAACAGTTTGCAGGATGTGATGAAATATGGCATGGATTGATGAGATAACAAGTAATAAATAGAATAAAGTTCAAAACATCAATCATACATCAACACAGTGCTATGTATGATTTTGGCACGAACAAACAGCCAGCTTGCATGCATGAGTTCATCTGCATGCAAGCAAACCTTCGCGCAACAAAACCATACACTCGCGCGAGTGTTCATGCCCTACCCATGTTTTGAATTTTATCCCTTTCTGGGCTCTGGAGGGACCAGTGCTCACCCAGGTGCAAACCAAGCAGTTTATGGGTACTTGAAAGTAAACAATATTACAGTAGGTAAATGGAAATATTGAGAAAACACGACCCCTTAACAGTGGGGGTGTCTAAACAGAGGCCAAGGCCAAGCTGCTCATGCAAGGGCAATTCCTGGAAAAACACCAAAGCATCGCGCGAGGGAGTCAGATACGCGCGCGATTGTTCAAACTGGACTTCCAGGAATTGCTTTGCAAGCTTAGGGCTCTGAGACATATTCAAGAGCATCCCAAGAGCATTCCAAATGAAGAGGAGCTATAAACTAAACTAAACAACGACTTTTAACATGCAATCAGTGAGCTAGTCCCTTTTAAAAGACTTAAAAGTGACTATGAACATAACCATAAACTTAAAGACCAGCACCCCTTCCCCACGTGATCCAATCTCACGCAGACTTAACAGTCGCGTGAGTATACGGGACCATCGCGCGAGGGTATGCCTGGTAACGGTTATTGAAACCTTGCTAACCTTAGGGCTAGAACTGGTATTGATTACCAGTCTTGACCCTGCCAGCCCCCCTCAGGGGTTCGAACAGTGAACAGAAAGGTATTATACCTTTGCTTGAGAGTCTTGGAGGTGGCTTGAATGAGGTGGTGAGACTTTGGAAGATGATTGTATGGGAGTGAGTGTGGTGTGGCATGTTTATGCTTGAGCTTTGCCTTCTTCTCTCCTGGATGGAATTTTTGTAACCCTTTCTTGGATAGAAATTTTGTAACCCTTTGCAATGAAGCATGGGGGGTGTTTTATAGGAGAAAATGGGTTGGTGGGGTGGCTAGCCAAGGCCATGTAACCAGCCAACAAAGCTGGCCACAATTACTTGGTGGAGAAGTGGGGTGGCAAAGGTGATGGGAGAATGGGGGGTGAGGTGGTGCAAGGGGAGCCCCCCCAGAACGCTGTTCAGCCGACGAAAACGGGGTCACATAGGCCTGTAGCCCCCTGACCACCACGCAATCCCGGTGAAAACGACAGGTGTTGACCATCGCGCGAGGGTCAAAGCAACCCTGTGAGGGTCAACAGTCAAAGATTTGACTTTGACCATCACCCGGCAAACGTACCATCGCGCGAGGGTACCAGAGTGTCGCGCAACTATCAAATCCAAGGTCCAGGTTCTGATTCAAGGGTTTTAAGGCTAAGGATGGGTTCCGCATACACCAAACTCAAGCCATTCCAAGTTTCTCGAGACTGTTTTCGACCTGGCTCATCATCGGGGAAACAAAAAACCGAAGAACAAAGTAAAACAATCGGGAAGTCAGATTGGGGTGTCTATAGGTTTTGACCTTCTCCGTAGTATCCCGTACTATGTCAGGTCCTAATAAACCAGTTTCTCCCGTGTCTAACAAGCAAACGGGAGGTTGACAAGGTCGACCGTATAGAGCTTCGTATGGTGCCATCTCGATTTTGCTTGGTAGCTATTGTTGTCCTACAATCTCTTCCAAGGGTAAGTGCTGCTCCCAGTTTCCAGCAAAATCTAAAGCACAAGCCCTTAGCATGTCTTCTAGGGTTTTATTGTCCTTTTTATTTGTCCATCTGTTTTTGGGTGGAAGGTTGTACTAAGCCTTACGTCTGTACCCAATGCCTTTTGTAATCCCTTCCAAAAGTGTGACACAAAACGGGGGTTTCGGTCATACACTATGGAGATAGGTACTCCATGAAGGCGTACAATCTCTCGGATATACAACAGGCTCAGATGTTCTACGTATTTTGCCATCTTAACAGGCAGAAAATGCGCAGATTTGGTGAGTCGATCTACTATTACCCAAATAGCAGTGTTGGATTTGGCATACCTTGGTAGTCCAGTCACAAAATTCAAGTTGGGATTGGTAAGGGTTGGAGATCCCATCTTGGTTTCTGGTGTTTAGCCTTGACTTGCAGACACACACGACAGGTAGACACAAATTGTGCTACCTTTTTCTTCATTCTTTCCCACCAATACGTCCTTCGTAGATTATGGTACATCTTTGTACCTCCAGGGTGGACTACGAAGTTTGAATGGTGTGCTTCTTGGAGTACCACTTCTCGAAGGGTTCCTATGTTAGGTACGAATACCTTTCCCTTTAATCTGAAGCTGTTATCTTCCTCAATCATCCATCCATGGAGTGCCTTTCCCTCTCGGATTTGAGATCGAATACACTCACAATCCTGCTCAGAGGTATGAGCTAGTAGGATTTCTCGGTGGAGTGCTGGTTCCGCAATAAGAGCATATAAACGTGCGTTCCCATCCTCTGATGATGGTCGCAGGTTAAACTCATTGAGTATGTCAACCATTTCTCACTTCCTAATGGCAGTTTTGGCTTTCTGTGCCCTATCCTTTTGGCTCAAAGCATCAGCCACCATGTTAGCCTTGCTAGGGTGGTACTGCAGCATAAACTTATAGTCCTCCAAATATTCCATCCATCGACGCTGCCTTAGGTTCAACTCCTTCTGAGTGAACAGATACTTGAGGCTCTTATGGTCGATAAAGACCTCGAATTGTTCTCCCCACAAATAGTAACGCCAGGACTTGAGGGCGAATACTACTGCGGTCAATCCTAAGTTGTGGGTAGGGTAATTCTTCTCGTGCGGTCGAAGTTGTCACAATCTGTAGGCTACAACTTTTCCATTCTGCATCAGCACACATTGTAAGCCGTCTCTTGACGCGTCGTAGTAGACTGTATAATCTACCCCTCTCTTGGGAACGATGAGTACTGACGCACTGGTTAGTCTCTTTTTCAATTCCCTAAAGGATTTCTCACAGGCTTCATCCCAATCCAGCTTCACTCATTTCTTAGTTAGCCTTGTCATTGGCTTAGCTAGGATTGAGAAGTCCTGGATGAATCTGCAGCAGTACCCAGCCAATCCTAGGAAACTCCTTATTTCAAACACTGAGGTCGGTTGTTTCCAATTCAGCACTGCTTCGACCTTACTTTCATCCACCGCGATTTCGTCCTTGGATACTATGTGCCCTAAGAACTTAACCACTTCTAGCCAAAACTCGCATTTACTTGCTTTGGCATGGAGTTGGCTATCTCGGAGTACTTGTAGTACTATCCGAAGGTGTCCTTTGTGCTCCTCCATATTGGCAGAGTATATCAAGATGTCATCAATGAACACCACTACAAATTTGTCTAAGTAGGGTTAAAAAATCTTATTCATGAGACACATGAATGCTATCGGAGCATTGGTCAGTTCGAATGGCATTACTACAAACTCGTAGTGTCTGTATCTAGTGCGAAAGGCTGTTTTGGCAATATCCTCATCTCGGATCCTTAACTGATGATAGCATAATCGAAGATCGATCTCAGAGAAATAGGTTGCTCCTCTCAATTGATCAAATAGATCATCAATCCTAGGCAATGGATACTGGTTCTTGACTATGACTTGGTTTAGTTTCCTGTAGTCGATGCATATTCAAAGCGCCCCTTCTTTCTTTTTCACAAATAGTGTAGGCGCTCCCCATGGTGACGTACTCGTCTTGATAAACCCCTTGTCTAACAGCTCTTGTAATTGGGTCTTGAGCTCCTTTAGTTCTGCAAGGGCCATTCGGTACAACGCCATAGAGATTTGTGTCATTCCCGGTTGGAGTTCTATAGAGAAGTCTATCTCTCTTTGGGGTGGTAAGCCAGGAAGTTTTTCAGGGAAAACTTTGGCATACTCGCAAATGATATGTGGAAATCCCACTTCCATTCTATCTGCTTCTTCCAATTGGAGGTTAGCTAGCCATCTAAACAGTTGATTCTATCACTTTGATCTTTTCGTCATCGAATTCGTCGTCTGTCTATCCCCCTCAAGTCAGAAATGAGTCCCTTCGGGGGTATACGCCGTCACCATCTTCTGATGGTAGTCTATGATAGCTCGATGTGTTGATAGCCAGTCCATACCTAGGATTACGTCAAAATTTGCCATGTCGATCACCCTAAGATTGCAGGTCGGACGCGGGTTGACTACTTCTAGTTCGCACCGTCTACACACTAGACTAACAGCTATACTCCCCCCTAACGGTGACGTTACTTTCATACTCGTACTTAGGGGTTTTATTTCTAGTGCTAGTGCAGATACGCAAGCAACAGATATAAATGAATGCGATGCTCTAGAGTCAAACAAAGCTTGTACGCAGGTAATATACAATAGTAGCGTACCTTGGATCACAGAGGGATCCTGCTCTAGTTCTTCAGCCTGCAGCGTAAAGATATGCCCTCCAGTGCCTTGCTGGGTTCCCATGGGTTGCTTTCCCTTATTCTGCCCATTCTGCTACTGCGATGAGCCTCTAGGGCTTTGCTTCACAAAACTCGTCTGTCTGGGTTGTTGAGTTTTCTGATTTCCAAAGCTCCCATTCCTCTCCTTTTGAGGTTGTAGGCATTGCTGCCAATAGTGGCCATAGCCTAACAGTTGTAGCACTGAATTGTCGTTATGTCTCGACCATTTCTCTGTGGTTTGCCACGCCCGGGGGTAGTAGTTTTCTAGGGTTGGTTATTTTGCGGCAGGTTAGAGGGTTTGGTGGGGTAGGGTCCATGGTTGGTGCTGGGTGGTTGGGTTCAGATTGGCCCACCGGTGTTATTATTCGCCTTCTTCCATCAGGTTTGGAAGTCCATCTCCTCATTCTCTAGCCGAAGCGCACACTCCACCATTTCTGCGTAGGTGGTGAAGGCTTGAGCCACCACAGCCCTTCAAGCGGTCGTCAACCCCCACTCAAACCTCCTAGCCTTCTTGTCCTCGTTCGGGATGGAGTCTAGGGAGTAACGGGACAGTTCCTTGTACTTGGCTGCGTACTGGGTGACGATCATGATTCCTTATTTTAGGTTCAGGATCTCTTGTTCCTTGGCTAGGCGAAGGGGTGTGGGAAAAGTATTTGTTGAGGAACAAGGTTTCGAACTCAGTGAAGGTCATAGTGGCTACGGTATGGGTGGCTTCCATCAGGTCTCACCAATAGCGGGCCTCCCCTTTTAGCTGGTAAGTGGCTAAGGCCACATGGTATCCGTCGCGGGTAATCCCTAAGGTTCTAAGGATCATCTTGACTTCGTTTAGCTACGTCTCGGCCACGACGGGGTTAGTATCTCTATGGAAGGTTGGGGGTCGGCGTTTGCAGAACTTGTTCATCGCTCGGGTTCGGGTCATTGGTCTGTCATCGTGGTTTTGGTTTTAGCGGTTGGCGTTCAAAGTGGCTCTGAACGCTTGCATGATTTAGGTTAGATCAGAGTTGGTGTTAGAGGATCCTCCATCATCGTATCCTAATCGGTGGCACGTATTCACCATCTGCGAGGGGAAATCAAAAGGGGAAGTTTTAGTCAACTTAAACAATTTTCCTTTTGCAAATGGTGTTTCTTCCTAAAGTCAAAAGTGTTTTATCAAGTAGTATGCAATAGTACTCTTTACATAAGCAAGATTTTCATAGATAAGCAGAAAGATACAATCATAAGCATAGAGTTCCACCACAATGGCAAGTAGGGACCTAAGATAAGATTTTTCCTAATACAAGTTGAAACGATCCTACATACTCCTACTACATGGTCTTACAGGTTGTCAGGCTTTATTTTATGCTGTTGCTACTCCACCGCAGAGTAGAACAATTCCATAAACCTTTCTAAACCATTCCATGTAGTTCTTTTCAGCAATGGTCTCAGTTCTCACAAAATACTCCCGCTCTTGCGTAAGCAGTTCCTCCTTAGTCAGGATGGCTGGCTCCTCCACCGGTTCTAGGTAGTACTCAGGTGTCAGTAATGACCGATAGTCGGCCAGTACTCGTGGGGTGAAAAGTGGGCATCCTCATTGTCGTACGCTCGACATCTACAAAGAAAGATTTTTAACCTCAATTAGTAGTATTTAAGACAGGGATTAACTTCTAAAAATTTCTAAATTCCACATTCGATCCTTGATTTAAGTCATCATCCAATTGTTTGGGAATTCCTAGCTCAGTGGTACAGCCAATTTCCACACCTTGCTTCAACCCGGAGGTTGTTCCGTCAGAATTCCACCCAATTTGGGACGGTAAACTTAAACGCATTTCACGTTTGTGCGATGGTCGAACTATCTTATGGTCTACCCATACTACCCATGGCCAAGGTTTTGAACCTAGGGCTCTGATACCATGTTATAATGCCCCTAATTTTGGGAACGTTAAATTAACATTTTTATTGAAAACTTAAATAGAGTCTAGCTCATTATTACATCATAACTCCTATGAGAGTACTTTTATTACACGAGGGAAGGGAAACTAAGGTTCTTAACTACAGCTCCGCCTGCTCCTCCATTCTTGCCAGCTCTTCGGCTTTGAAAGCCTCCAAGGTGTACAGCTCACCCTGATCATCTGCAATGTTTGACACATTATACCAGCGTCGCCTCTAGTATAATATGTCAGGGCCACCAAAGGTAACACCATGAGCTACAGGAGCTCAATAGAATAATCCATACCCACTAACCCTTAACTTACAAATAATAGATCATAAAATTAACGATTTCCACATAGTACATGCATATTTAACAAACAGTTAACAATGACACATTCACATTCACTATTCAAACTAACGTTGGTGTCCATGATTTTCTGAGTTTCTCCTATGCAACTTGTAGTAGACCATGTCACCATTTTTCATATACCAAATCAACATTTCCAAAATCGTTTTTACACACCCAACCTCGGTTCCGCCGCTCCGGGCTCCCATTGGCACACAAAAACATGGAATTTGGCATTGGCTCCTCTCCATGGATAACCAATCCACAATTCAAAACTCTCGGTTCCGCCGTTCTGGTTACTTGACTATCCCATAATGGTTCCGCTGGTCCAGGTTCTCATTTGGGTTTTCAAAAATCATTAAAACAATTACGTTGGCTCCTCTTCGCGGATAACCAAACCACAATTCATCCCTCGGTTCCGTTGTTCCAGATTCCCGAGTATAACACAATGGTTCCGCCGCTCTGGGTTCCCATTGGGTTTTTCGAAAATACACACACACACACACACTACACAATGGGCAAGTTCGGCCACATTGCAGTTTCAAAACCACACATTGTCTTTAACACACCCTAGGTGTCATGTTTCTACTTTTTCAATTTCCGTGTCTCGTTATATGCATAGACTCCACGGCAGGACTTTTCACGTAAGTACACATAAATCATTCGTTGTAATCTTGAAACTAAACTAGCAAGATTATCCAACTCTATATTACTTACCATGCTCATATTATCCCTAAGTTCACGCAATCATGCTCAAACATCTAGCACGCAACTTAAAGCTTAGTGTCACATGGACGGACACCTTTGGAGTGGATCACACATCAAATAATTAATCCAAGTGATCACATATACATGCTCATAACCATCCTTAAGATCAAAATACAAATACTTTCATTCAAGTTTATGTTTCCAAAATCCGTTCTCTTCCTTTTTGGGAAGTTCAAAACAACATATGTTTTTCCGGAAAATAAAGTCAAGTTATTCAACATAGTCATATTTCTTTTCAAGCCTTTAGTAAAACATTTTTCAAGTTCTCATGCATTTCAAATAATACAAATAATATACACATTTTTATTTATACATGGACGTAGGGGGTAAGAATATTCTACCGTTCTTCTTGGCGGTGGGGTGGCTACAGAAAAGTAAGTCGGCTATCGAATGAAGTGACTTCCTATGGTAAGCTTCAGTAGCTTCGAAAGAGAAAAGGTTTCTCTCGAAACTAGTTCTTGACTAAACAACTAAACTTTTTGGATCGAAAGGGTGGTCGAGTGGTGGTTTGGTGGCAGTCTTGGATGAGTTTCTTGAAGAACTCAAGAATAACTCAAGAACAATGAAAAACAAAGCAAGAACAAAGTAAGAACATAGGAATTTCTAGAGAGAGAAGTTGAAGCTTGAAGGTGTGAGTTGAAAGGCAAGTGAGGGGTCATTTATAGCAAAAATTGACTCTCTCTATCTCTCTCTCTCTCTCTCTCTCTCCCTTAATGGTCAGCCTCCCCCTCTCTCTCTCTCTCTCTCTCTCTCTCTCTCTCTATTTCCCATGGATTTGCTCCATAGTCTTGTCAAATCAAGCCTTTCAAGCATGCCAAGTATTGTCATTTCCATTTTAGGCTTAAGGCTAAATATCAAGTAGGATCTTAAGACTTTTTAGGCAAATCCTAGGTGATTATTGTCTAGGATGCAAGACTTACAAGTCTAAGGATTAGCCTTCCATGTTTAGTCAATCCTAGTTCTAGGTTGTAGTCAAAATATAGGGTGATTAAGGGCTAAGTTCTAGGATGATTAAAGGCTAGATTGTGTGCTTGAAGTAGTCTAGGAATGGGTTGTCAATGGTCATTAGGCTTAAGGGCTAAAGAGGGTGTAAGAAAGCATAGCTTTCTAGGAGAAAATAGGCACATGCACGCGCACACACACACACACACACACACACACTTCTCTCTCTCTCTTCTCTCTCTCGGCCTCTCTCTCCTCCTCCTCTCTCTTCTCTCCTCTTGGCTCCTCTCTCTTGTACAATGTGTGTATATATATGTATATATACGTGTGTGTGTGTGTGTAAGACTAATCATATTTAGGTCTGAGTAATTTATGAGTCTAAGGGAAAGTAATGATGATAGTCAAGGCTTTCAAGTGCTAGACATTGCTCAATGGTCAATACTTCCCCTAGAAAGTATATATACTTAGCTAGGCATACTTAGGTACTAATTGGTACTATTAGGCCTAGGAGGAAAGTGTAATGATTAAAGGTGGCTTCCAATGACAAGAACATTGTCCATTGGGTAATATTTTCTTGGAAAGTGCATATATGTATATATAGACATATATTGGCATGCTTAAAATAGCCTATGAGGTATGTATACCTATATATATATGTATATATAAGTACTTAGGAAATCTAGGAAAGTGACTTTGGAAGGTAATTAGGTTTAAGGCTATAAACCTTAGGTTTGCATGCATGGCATGGCTAAGAATACTACATTTGGAAGCACAATGATGACTACCTTTGGTCCAATGGTCCTTAAATGTTAGGGAACGGTAACTAAGTTGAATGGTAACTAGGTTTCTACTAACTACTCGGTTGGAAGCTAATTCTAATTGCCAAGTAGGATTTCTAGCCAAGAAATATAATCAAAAGAATTTGTTTCCTTTACTAGTGTTACCCAAATAATGCAACCTAGAGGTGTGTGTGAATAGTATTGCTAGTAAAAATTACCAATAAAAATTATCTCTAACAATATATGCAAACAATAGGTATGCAATCAAATATAGAATGAGAGTAAGAGAGATAGAACCCGTTTATAGTGGTTCGGTCCGGATTTGTCCATGGTCCGGCCTACTCCACTTCTCCTCAAGCAATTACTTGAAGGTTCCACTAATTTTTGAAAGATTACAACTTGTAAGTCTTGCAGGTGCTTACAAAAACCGTAGGCCTCTAGCTTTCCCGAAGAGCTAGCACAACCGAAAGAGCTTTCTCCGAAAACTTCTAAAAAACAAACACCCAAAATCCTACCAGATTTTGGTCTTCTAAATTTGCTAGTGATCTCTCTTAATCACTCACTTAGGGTTACAAGATGTGAAGAATGATGGAAGAGGAAAGCTCACAACAATAACAGAGTTTTCGCACAACAAAATATATGACAGTGTAGGAGAGAAATGAGAGTGCTGATCATGGATCTGGGAGAGAAAAAGAGCAACGCTTTTTTTTTTTGCTTGGAAAGTGTAATAGCTTTTCTTGATTGAATTAATAGACAATTTAAGTGCTTTAAGCTCCTGGTTCTGCTCTCTAGCCGTTGTGCTCCAAATCCTGCCGTTGGAATTTAATTTGAGCCGTTGGATTTAGATCAAGATCTGCTCGACTGGGCAAACTTTGCTTTGGCCGGTCATCCAGGTGGTCGACTAGGCGGTCGTTCGGTTGGTCGTCCGGTTCCCTTTGGTTGACACACTTCTCTGGTCTGTCAGCTAGTTTGTCAACCTGTAGCTCAAAAATTCATCTGAATAAAACTGTTAAAGCATGTATTGAGCTCAATAAGTCTTTGTAAATATTAGCCATTGAATTCAAGAGACTTTTTGCTATTTTTCAAGGTCACAAAAAATATTTAGTCCACGAAAGGACTTTTCAATAATCTTTTATTTGCCGAATAAAAATATCATTAAATTAATCATCAAAATAATTAATTGTAATACATATAATTTGCCAACAAATTATAATGCATATATTTTTCAACAACTAGGAAAACATACAAGTGCTTTTATAGCATACTTGTCTTTTGGAAAAGGACTAGATTGTCCGATGCTAAGAGATTTGATTTTAAAAGTCTCAAATCTAATTATGACGGATTATTATAGTTAAAAGAGATTTTATAAAGCAATTTAAGATTTAAATAAGAATTTTCAAATACTCAATGAGGTTTTTATTTACCAAAAATCGGAGTTGTTACAAACCTAGTCTAGCAAGGAAAATGTAGAGTGTGGGCAGCGTGCCCTTTAGGAATTTCCGGATTCCAAAACGCATTGGGCCCAGATCGAGGGAGCGCTTTTTTAGCTGGACGTCAAGCGCTCGCGAAAATACAGAGTCGCCACTCGGGTTTGAAGGTCCGACACCCAAGGAACCGTATTTCGAAGCACTTGTCGCGCTGTTTGATTTGAAAAAGTTAAGGAACCAGTCCGTCATAACCATATCTGGGTTCGGGAGCCAGGTTACGAGAGGGGAAGGGTTTTATGGCACCCCTCTCGCCCAATCCGGAGATCGGTCTCTACTTAGGCACTTGCGAAAATGTTGTTTTTGCGATTCTGTTTGATTTAATCAATTCTTAGCCAATTAGGGCGGGGAAACAGTTAATCGGGGATTTAAAACTGTAACAATTTGCAGGATGTGATAAAACGTGGCATGGATGGAGGAGATGACGAATAACAAATAGAATGAAATTCAAAACGTCGATCACACATCAACACAGTGCCGTGTATGATTTTGGCACGAACATACAGCCAGCTTGCATGCATGAGTTCATCTGCATGCAAGCAAACCATCGCGCAACAGAACCACACACTCGCGCGAGTGTTCATGCTATATCCATGCTTTGAATTTCATCCCCTTCTGGGCTCTGGAGGGACCAGTGCTCACCCAGGTGCAAACCAAGCAGTTTTATGGGTACTTGAAAGTAAACAATATTACAGTAGGTGAATGGAAATATTGAGAAAACACGACCCCTAAACAGTGGGGGTGTCTAAACAGAGGCCAAGGCCAAGCTGCTCATGCAAGGGCAATTCCTGGAAGAACACCAAAGCATCGCGCGAGGGTATCAGATACGCGCGCGATTGTCCAAACTGGACTTCCAGGAATTGCTTTGCAAGCTTAGGGCTCTGAGACATATTCGAGAGCATCCTAAGAGCATTCCAGATCTGGAGGAGCTATAATCTAAGCTAAATAACGATTTTAAACATGCAAAACAGTGAACTAATACCTTTTTAAAAGACTTAAAAGTAACTATAAACATAACAATAAACTTGGAGACCAGTATCCCTTCCCCACGTGGTCCAATCTCACACTGACCAAAGGGTCGCGCGAGTGTTCAGGAGCATCGCGCGAGGGTATGCCTGGTAACGGTTCTTGAAACCTTGCTAGCTTTAGGGCCAGAACTGGTATTGATTACCAGCCTTGACCCTGCCAGCCCCCCTCAGGGGTTCAAACAGTGAGCAGAGAGGTATTATACCTTTGCTTGAGTGTCTTGGAGGTGGCTTGAATGCGGTGATGAGGCTTGGAAGGTGATTATGTGGGAATGAGTGTGGAACTGAGTATGGAATGGAGTGTTTGTGTTTGAGCTTTGCCTTCTTCTTTCTTGGATGGAACTTTTGCAACTCTTTCTTGGATAGAAACTTGGTAACCCTTTTGCAATGAAGCATGGGGGGGTTTTATAGGAGAATGGGTTGGTTGGTGGCTGGCTAAGGCCATGTAACCAGCCAACAAGGCTGGCCACAAATGCTTGGTGGAGAAGTGGGGTAGCAAAGGTGATGGGAGAATGGGGGGTGAGGTGTTGCAAGGGTAGCCCGCCCAGAACGCTGTTCAGCCAACGAAAACGGGGTCACATAGGCCTATAGCCCCCTGACCACCACGCAATCTGGGTGAAAACGACAGGTGTTGACCATCGCGCGAGATAGTGAGACCATCGCGCGAGGGTCAGAGCAACCCCGTGTGGGTCAACAGTCAAAGATTTGACTTTGACCACCACCTGGCAACGTACCATCGCGCGAGGGTACCATAGTGTCGCGCGAGTGTCAAACCCGAAGGTCCAGGTTCTGATTCAAGGGCTTTAAGGCTAAGGATGGGTTCCACATACACCAAACTCAAGCCATTCCAAGTTCTCGAGACTGTTTTCAACCTGACTCATCATCGGGGAAACAAGAAACCGAAGAACAAAGTAAAACAATCGGGACGTCAGATTGGGGTGTCTACAGTAGTCCCTCTTTGACGGCACGCGGAGCACCATTGGCTGGTACGGGTAACGTCAAAGATTTCTAGACACCCATCCAATTAACCCAAAAGCCGATTAAACAAAAAGGTGCAAGCAAGTATATACAAATACCGTGCACCCATGGATTGATGAGCAGATTGATTGCTGATCGAAATTGGACGAACGGATCGTCGCTGACTGAAGATCGGACGGATGGATCGTCGCTAATTGGAACTGGACGAACGGATCGTCGCTGATTGATATTGGACGAATGGATCGTCGCTGATTGATATTGGACGAACGGATCGTCGCTGATTGATATTGGACGGATGGATCGTCGCTGATTGAAATTGGACGGATGGATCGTCGCTGATTGAGATTGGACGGATGGATCGTCGCTGATTGAAATTGGACGGATGGATCGTCACTGATTGAAATTGGACGGATGGATCGTCGCTGATTGAAATTGGACGGATGGATCGTCGCTGATTGAAATTGGACGGATGGATCGTCGCTCATTGAAATTGGACGGATGGATCGTCGCTCATTGAAATTGGACTGTACACAGGCAGACCACCGCTGGGGATACAAACGTGCCTCAGATTTTAAAAGTCATCGACTCACAACAAGCCTCAAAATCGTTGCAGGGCCTACGGGAGAACCTATGGGCTCTTAAGGATGGATAAGCACGATTGGGCCTGTCTAGAGGCTGCATTGGACCTGGAGGCCCAACCAAACCATCGCGCGACATAATCACTCCATTGCGCGAGGGTTACCTGTTTAGGCCTGGGTCTGTTAAGAGCCCAGACCCGGCCCAGAACTGGTTTATTCCATACAATCGACGGGGACGTTCTGAAAACCGCTCACAGCAGTTTCGAATTCTCTCCAACACTACTCTCTCCCAAACTCTCTTTCTCCAACCCTTGATTTTGTCCAAAAACCAGAAAACCCACACACGTATCATCATCCATGGTTGATCACGGTGATGGTGGTGGTAAAGGAGAAGTTGTTGATCATCCAGGGGGCGAGGGAGAACGAATGGCAGTCGAAACGGCGGACCAAGAGCCGGCGGGGCCACCCCTGGGTGTCGGTGCTGCTGTAGCAGGCGGTGGTGATGGCATTCAGGGCCATGAGCAGGAGGCGGGTGGCGAAGGTGATCATCGCGCGACGGAGGAGGCCGGGGCGACAGGGCTTGTTGTTCAGCCGTTGGATCCGAGCATGGCAGTAGAAGGCTCGGTGGTGATCGGCGGTGGTTTTGGTGGAGATACCAGCGGCGCCGGGCCGAGCGAGACCCCGCCGAGGGACCCGGCGAAGGGCAAGGGCGTGGGGGCCGAGGAGGAGAAGACCACGGGAGTTCCTGAGGAAGAGGTACTGTTTCGGCCGGGAGCCACGTCATCGGGCCACAGGCCGATCACAAGACAGGATCTTGCGGAGTTCTTGAGTGACGAGAGATTAGCCCGACTTCTGGAAGAGGATCCCATGATTGGGGCTGCCGTGTTAGAGGCTCGAGAGGAGCGAGAGCGGGAGATAGCCGCTTCGGAGGCTACGGCGAGGGCCGAGAGAGCGAGGGCCACTGAGGAGGAGATATTGAGGGACGCAGAGGCCGAGGAGCAGATGGGAGCCAGGGTACATGGGCCTAGAGTGACGGCAGTGTCGGAGGCTGAGGGTTTGACTCGGGCTCCATTTTCAGCAGAGGGGTATAGGCTACCGGCTCCACACCTGTTTGTACCGTCAGGTTTTGCGGCATACAAGCCACGGCAAGCGGAGTACGACCCCGAGCTTGTTCTGAGAGACCCCGATACCCATATTTCGAGCAGCTGGTCTGAGGTAATCTTCGAAAATCCTTCATTTCCCTTTTAATTGTAAATTCAATACAATGCATGTTGCTTACATACCGGAAAATGTAGAATAATCCTTTGAAGTAGATTCGAATAGTGACACTATAGCTTCACGTTAAATGCCATGCATGAAACATAATAACTTGAACCAACCATCTACTGCCAAGTTGTATTGATTACCTAGAACTTGAGAATGAAAGCTTCACATGCTGATATATCCCCTGTTGCTTGTTTTCATGACTAATGCAGGAGAGAGCGAGACAGAGAGACATTCGGGGTTTCGGGGGTGCCTGCAGTTCCTTGGCGTTGTACCAGGGTTTGCCTGAGAGGGTGAGGCAGTTGGTGGACGAAGCAGGCTTCGGGGAGTTCATACAGACCCTTACTCCGGCCAGGAATGACCATGCAGTCTTGGTCGCACTTGCAGAGAGATGGAGGGATACCACCAATACCTTCCACCTGCCGCTTGGGGAGATGACAGTGACGCCAACTGACTTTGCAGCGATCACTGGTTTGAGGGTTGGAGGCGACCCTATCCCGTTTGACTCAGGCATTCAGGAGGACGAGGCGGCCCTGGAGTGGTTCTTGGGAGAGGTGCCCAAGGTTGAGGAGGGGATGGCGAGATATGGGCAGTTTACCCGGTACCTTGTAAAAGAGGTGGCGACCGAGCAGGAGGCGGAGCAGATGGCCCGGGCGTACCTGTTGTACCTTTTTGGTGCTACCCTGTACCCGAACAGGCGTAGCAAGGTCCACCTATCGTACCTTGCCTGCACTGAGGGATCTGAGGACAGGCCTCACGCTTTGACTGGGGAGGAGCTGCGCTTGGGGCAGCTTATGGTTTCATGGGGGATTCGTCGAGGACTGAGATGAGCACTGCTGGCTACTGGCGGATTTGGGAGGTATGATCATAATAGAGTAAAGTACATTTCCATTATATACTTATCTGTTTGAATACATAAACTGCTCAAAAATATTCCTGCATTGCACTAACAATTTGAACTTTGATAATTGCACAGCTTTGGGCCTACGAGGTTTTGAACATGTGCCGTCCAGTGACGAAGAGCCTTGACTTGGGGGTCCTCCCACGTGCTCATATCTGGAGTAAGAAGAATATGGGAGAGAAAAGGGGAAGAGGCGACCTGAACGGCTTCAGGGTGTACCTAGATGAACTCCGATCTTCGCAGGTATGACATGACTTCATTAAATAAAGGTATGCATCCCTTTTTATTGCTTTAATGCTGTCGCTGACCGATGCTTGCATTGTTTGCCTGTGCAGGTAGAGTGGGACCCTTGGAGAGTGGCAGAGCCAGAGCCTGAATACTTGGCCAGGAGCAGGGTTGTGAAGGCGAGCAGAGTGCCGCTGGAGTCGGCTTTTGGTTGGCAGTGGTACTTGGGTGACCGAGTGACACGCCAATCACTTGGCTATGCAGAGTTCCAGGTACCCGGACCGCTTCCACCACGGGCTTCACACACAGGGGAGTACACTTTGGCCGAGCTAGAGATCTTCACGCGGCCTGACACCAACTTGACACGCTACCTGCGTCCCGGCATGGACTATGCAGTTTACCAGAGAGAGCGCTTGGCGGGGCCGTTGAGAGTGCGGGAGTTCAGAGAGGTCCGGAGTCAGGCCCGTGGAGCTGCTGAGGAGAGGAGAGCCATCACAGTGAGACAGAGCAGTGGTGAGAGTCGTGCGAGGCGGGGTCCGAGCGGACCTGTGAGAGGTGGGCCACCAGAGCTGACATGGCAGATAGCAGTGGTGGATTCTCAGGGCAATCCTGCCGAGCTACACTTGGTTCCTGCCAGAGTTGAGCCAGCGCCTGTCACTGTGCCGGTAAGACATTGTATCCTTCATTATTGTACTTCCATAAAAATCTTGAAACATTGCTCTGCTGCTTATGTTCAAATCATCCTTGCAGGTGCCCAATGAATGGGTGAACGAGGCTGTTCGGCGCATGCTTGCAATGGAGAACGTGATAAGGCGGGCGGCGAGTGGCCTACCCTTGGACTTGCGATACCCACCACCGGCAGCTCAGAGATCTCAGGTATACCCTTCAAAGAAACGATACATTCCTGCATTCGATACTTGATATATGCATGCTTTGCTCGATACATAGTATACTTTAATTGCCGTTGACTTTGAAATTGATTGTACCTGTCTGCAAACATACAATTCATAGCATATATACTAAATGTGCAAAAATTTACAATGCAGACACAGGGACGGGCGGCTCCTAGGAGGAAAAGTGCCAGGGACCCTCCCCAAAAGAAGCTTGCAAGCAGGACTCCTGCTCCTCCACCTACTACTAGACCACAGACACGGGGCATGCGGCCACCTGTCGCGAGCGAGGAGGCGGCCCGAGAGGCCGTGGCGCGCGCCGAGGAGAGGTATCAATTGAAGATGCGCCAAAGGCCCTCGCAAGACGAGCCGGTCCGCAAGAAGCGGCTGATCCTGCCCGAGGATTCGGAGGAAGAGGAGGAAGAAGAGGAAGAAGAAGAGGAAGAAGAGGAGGCGCCCGACAGCAGCGGCTCAGATGACTCGGCTGACGATCCTGGTTTTAGACTGGATCCTAGAGAGAGAGACGACGACGACGACGACGGAGACGGAGACTGGTTTGGGGAGGATTGAGGGCTACCAAGAAGCCTCACTTTATTTTCCACATCCTGATTTTTGCTTTTGGGCCTGCGCGCCCACGTAGATAGATGGAAGGCCGGAGCGCCTTAGCTGATACTTGATACACGTTTTCGAGGCCTGCGTGCCCTTTTGACTTGATGGGCGAGTGTGCCCGACTAGACATGATAACTTTCGCGTGGCCGACGTGCCGCATGCACAGTAGTTTCCTTTGCTTTGACATGGATGGATTATGGCTTAGCTATAAAATTTGCATTTTCAGCTTATCTCACTCTTATAATGAATTAAAGTAAGTAAGCGTTCGCCATTAATACCCTATTTGCATTGACAATGTACCGAGACTGTTCACAAACACGCGCGTACGCACATAGAGAATTAACTTGGAGAAAATATGAAAAATGTACCCTAGGACACGGCTAGGATACGAAGAAATGAAATATAGGACACTTATAAGCCAAAACTTCAAAATGTTCGATCTTGGATAATAAGAACACTTCCGGGAGGTCACATATATACAAAATGACCTACGAGGGCTGACAAAATCGAGAAACGCATCCCGAGACACAAAATTACCCAAAAACCCTACAAAGGACACAAAAGGGACACGAGACGGACAAACATGACTCTATTATGTCCCGGACTGAAACCGACACCTCCGTACAGTCACATTAGGTCACCATGACTTGTACGGCCTGAGAGAAATGGACACGAGCCTTTGGGCCGAGTTTCGAACTCCCGAAACGCTCATTTGGCCTTGAAACGAGCCACCGAGGGTTCAAAAACCTCGTTAAGCGCAATATTTCGAATCCGATGCTTGGATATGGTTGCATATGCTCATAGTGACTTGCCGGAACCATAAAAACTGCAAAAGTACCCTTGGAATAGGAAGCGACCAAAATTGGACAGTAGCTGGTGGAATCTGTCAAACAGCAGACTGGACCGTCGCGCGATGGTTTGAAACTGTCGCGCGATGAAGTGGAATTGCACACTCGCGCGATGGAATGAGATGATCGCGCGATGGTTGGTACGTGCCAGGCCACCTTTATTTGACCACTTTGGATTTTTGGGACGACCAAGCCTTGTCATCACTCTTTCACTGCTCAGAGTACCTCAGGAGGGGGGGCAGTACAGAGATGCCTTCACTTTGGAGAAGAAAATGCCACGTTGTATGATATTTGCACTGGGAAAGGAGAACACTTCATGCACTCTGTCTATAAAGAGAACAATGCTTTGCTGATGAAAAGCATCCCTCCCACAGTTTGAGAGTCCCACGAGAGAGAGAATGGCAAATAATCTTCCGGCCTTAATTAGCCCATGGCTCACCGCCTTTGTTGCTGGAGATTGGCTATCATTCCGGTATCACGGGCTGGCCGCATTCCGTTTCCTCCGCAATGTGAGGGTCCGTCCTGAGTTTCTGAGGGCAGCCCTACAATTCTGGGACCCAGAGGTTCACGTGTTCAGGTTTGGAGTTAACGAGCTGTGCCCAACCGTGGAGGAATTCCAAGCATACCTCCAAGGAGTCGCCTCAAGCGTGATTGTCGTGCCACCTTACAGGAAAAGCATGCCAAAGCTCCTACAGTCAAGTCTTGACATCACTCGAGGAGCGGCCGAAAGTTTGCTAGCCGGAGGGCAGATCAACGTCATGCGCCTAATGGAATGGTATGGGCCAGAAGGGGACGTAGAGAATACAGCCGTGCAGGCTCGACGTCGATTTGCCCTAGCAATCGGCGTGCTAGCTGCTTATCTACTGGTATCTCCAAATGGGCAAGTCAACCCCATACTGGTGAGCGTCGCAGCTCAACTGGGCGCCCGAAGAAACGTGGTACCTCTGGTTCTGGCGGAGACACTCATAGGTTTGGATTTGGTTTCTTCTGGCCAAACAGATGTGTTCGGCGGTAGTCCACTACTACTGCAGGTTAGCTTGGTTCTCACTCAGCTCACCTTTTTCTGGCTTTCGCACGTTCTGTTTTTACCTCGTCTCTCAGCTAAGGCTATATAGGAGCTTCTCACTTGTCTTTTCCTCTCAAGCTTTATATGACTTCTCACTTGTTTTTCCACTCATGCAGCTCTGGTTATCTGACAAATTGGGGGTGCTTACGGCACCGGAAGCAAACTGGCCCCACTTGCCCGGCCGAATGCATCAGCGGGGCATGATCTACCCGGAAATGTCTGTGCATCAATGGTACACATTCATGAGAGAGAATGCTGCCGAATGAGATCATATGGCGGCATGAGGCCTTAAACATTCCAGACATGGCCCTTGAGTTCTGTAGGTTTCGAGAGAGTAGTGATCGCTGGGCTGACCTGCTTTCACATTCTACATCCCCGGACGTATCCTTCGTCAGTTAGGGATGAGCCAAGGACTTCACCGAGCTGGGATTGAAGACTTCCAAATCCCTGCCTTCACTGCCCAGAATTTGAGAGGATATGAGCACAATTGGGGCCTGAGGCAACTCGGAGGAGCCGACCCTGACTTTAGCACGGAACTTACGCACCGATATCAAACATGGCTAAGAAGGGAAATCACAAGCAGGCAAAACAGACAACTGACTTCTGACGAACCCTGATGATCTAAAATAAACCGTGAGCCTGTTAAGGCCTCGAGCACTTTATTCTGTTTTCATGCTTAACTCTTTTTTAAGACTGCTCAGCCTGTGTAATAGAAGTTATAATTTAAATAAAAATGAAAGTTTGAGAGTTTTCCCCTTTTGATACAAGTGTTGAACCGCCGTGTCGCCCAAGTATCGAGTTAACTTCTGGTAATAAGGAACCGTGGATCAAGTTGATGGATTGTGACCGAATCTCACAGAGAGATTGCCTACGTATCCCCTTTCGGGGAATCAGGTCAGCACGTAGTTCAAGCTAGGGTTCACTCGAGTATTTTAGCTCTCCTTTTACGCTCTAAATTTTGCCTAGTGCTGCCACTTCGGGTTTTCAGCCTAGCGAGCTTTGATTGATGCCTATTTATTTTTGCCTAAACCGCCTTCTCAGGTTTTCGGTCTAGCAGGCTTGCTCTAATTTTTGCTTGGAACCGCCCACCCTTGTGGTTTTCGGCCCAACGAGCTTCTCTCAGGGATAGTATCGTTTGAGTTGATCCAGGTTAACCAGAGAGCTGAATCCGTTGCCGTCGAGATCGATGAGCTGAGCCGCTCCCCCGGAAAGGATGGTCTTAATAATGTAAGGTCCAGAACGTTTGGGTCGAAACTTGCCACGGGGGTCAAAAATTGGTGCTCGAATCTCTTTTGTGACCATGTCTCCTTCGACCAAATCTCTAGACTTCACTTTTTTGTTGAATGCCCGGGCAATTCTCCGCTGATACCCCTGAACATGATACAAGGCCCGGAGCCTCCTCTCATCAAAAAGCATGAGTTCAACAAATCTCCCACTGAGCCATTCAGATTCCGAGAGTTCCGATTCCACCATGATTCTCAAAGATGGCACCTCAAGCTCTATAGGGAGAACTGCTTCCATCCCGTAGACCAAGGAATAGGGAGTTGCCCCCGTTGATGTTCGAATCGACGTTCGGTAACCCCAAAGAGCTAAAGGCAGTTGCTCGTGCCAGTCCCTGGCGGACTCTGCAGACTTCTTGATGATTGTCTCGACATTTTTGTTGGCCGCCTCAACTGCTCCATTTGTTTGGGGGCGATAGACCGTTGAGTGATGGATTTGGATCTTGAATTCTTCGAAGAGCTCCAGGACCCTGCCTTTGAAATGACTCCCATTGTCTGATACGAACGCTTGCGGAACCCCATATCGGTAGATGATGTTTTTCCTGATGAAGTGAGCAACTTGAACTGCCGTTAGGGTTTTATAAGATTCGGCCTCCACCCATTTGGTAAAATAGTCTATCGCCACAAGGATAAATCTATGACCATTTGATGCAGACGGTCTAACCATGCCAATGACGTCGATGCCCCATACAGAGAAAGGCCAAGGCGAAGCCATGCCAAATAGGTTGGAGGGTGGAACATGCATTAGATTAGCATGAATTTGGCATTTGTGACATCGCCGCACATAATCCACGCACTGAGATTCCATAGTAGACCAGAAATAGCCTTGGCGCAAGATTTTCCTAGCTAGCATGACACCGCTCATGTGAGGGCCACAAACCCCCTCGTGGATTTCTTCCATGATTCTGACGGCCTCGGTCCCGTTGACACAGAGCTTGTGCATTCCGCAATGAGACCTCTTGTATAACTTTCCCCCACAAATGATGTACTGGGCGGCTATCCTCCGCAATGCAGTCTGATCCCTTTTAGAGGCCTCAGCCGGATACATGCCACTCTCGACGAAGTTCCATATGTCATGGTACCAGGGTAGGCCATCATCGACATCATCGATGGCGTTGACGTATTGATAAGCGGGGCAGTCCCGCTGTTCAATCAACACTGGGCGCAGTTTGACTCCCAACGGCAATTCGACCATGGATGCCAAGGTTGCGAGCGCATCGGCGAATCGGTTCTTCAAACGGGTGACGTGGGTGAAAGTCACTTTGTTAAAACGAGGAATTAGCCCTTCCAAATCCTGGTGATACGGTTTCAACCCCTCCTCACGCACCTTCCAGTCCCCATTGGCTTGAGATACAACGAGGTTGGAGTCTCCGATGACTTCGAGCTGTTCAACGCCAAGCGTGAGGGCAGCCTCCATGCCCACAATACAGGCCTCATATTCGGCTTGGTTGTTTGTAACATCGAAGTTTAGTTTGAATGCAAGCGGAATATGAGAACCATCGGGGGCGACTAACAAAACCCCGATCCCAAATCCTTTCTGATTGGCCGCCCCATCGAAGTAAAGAGTCCAAACATCTTCGACAACTGTTAGGACTCCCTCATCTGGGAACACAAAATCTGCATCTTCTGGCCCGTCCACAGGGTGATCAGCCAAAAACTCTGCAATGGCTCGCCCCTTTACCGACTTCCTTGTGACGTATTCGAGATCGAATTCTGCCAAGAGGAGCAACCAACGTGCTAACTTACCAGTGAGGGCTGGTTTCTCAAACAGATACTTGAGCGGATCCATTCGAGAAATCAACTTCACTGGGTAGGCCAGCATGTAGTGTCTCAATTTCTTAGAGGCCCATACTAAAGCCCAGCACGTTTTTTCCAAGGCGGTGTAGCGCTCTTCAGACCCAACCATTTTCTTACTCAAGTAGTAAACGGCCTTCTCAACTCCCTGGTCCCCCTCTTGAGCTAGCAAGCATCCCATGGATGTGGAACTTACAGACAAGTATAGAATCAAAGGCTTTCCAGGCACTGGTGGCATCAAGACAGGCGGGTTTTGAAGATAACTCTGAATGGACATGAAGGCCGCCTGACATCTGTCGGACCATACGAATGGGGTGTCCTTCTTGAGTAGACGAAACATCGGCTCGCAAGTTAAGGTTAACTTGGCGATGAATCTGCTGATGAACTGAACCTTCCCCAAAAAGCTTCGCACTCCCTTTTCAGTCTCTGGTGGTTTCATTTCAAGCACCGCTTTGATTTTTGATGGATCGACCTCAATCCCACGTGTAGTAATCATGAAACCGAGCATCTTGCCTGCTGTGACCCCAAAGGTGCATTTCTGTGGATTGAGACGCATGCGGAACTTTCGGAGTCTCTCGAAAAACTTCCTCAATACAGGAACATGTCCTTCCCGAGTTTTTGACTTAGCAATCATGTCGTCTACGTAGACTTCAACCTCTTTGTGCATCATGTCGTGTAAAATGGTTGTAGCGGCTCTCTGGTAGGTAGGGCCAGCATTTTTCAAACCAAACGGCATAACCAAGTAACAATAAGTCCCCCATTCGGTGATGAAAGTTGTTTTCTCACGGTCTTCTGGTGCCATAAGAATCTGGTTATATCCGGAGAAGCCATCCATGAATGAAAGCAGGGCATGGCCCGCCGTATTATCTACCAGTACAGTCGATATGTGGCAGGGGAAAATCGTCCTTGGGGCTTGCCTTGTTCAAATCCCTAAAGTCCACGCACACTCGAATTTGCCCATTCTTTTTAGGAACTGGAACAATGTTGGCAACCCATGTGGGGTATTGAGAAACCATAAGAAAACCAGCGTCGATCTGCTTAGTGACCTCTTCCTTGATCCTCTGTACCCAATCCGGCCTCATTCGCCTCAATTTCTGCTTCACGGGTTTGGCATCTGGTAGCAAGGGGATTCGATGTTCAACTATTTCCGGGTCGATGCCGGGCATATCTTGATGGGACCACGCAAAGATGTCACTGAATTCCGAGAGCAGCTCTTTGAAATCATGATGTTCCTTTGGGGATAAAGTGGAGCCCACCTGAACCATTTGGGGATCGTTCTCGTCTTTCAAGTTTATTAAGACTATTTCTTCTTTTAACGGCTGAGCATGCCTTTCGTCTTCCCTTTCGATGAGGGCACGGATTTCCTTGGGAATGTCCCCATCGAAATCTATCCCTTCATCGTCGGGGTCGACACAGTTTATATAAAGATCATTCAAGTAGTCAGAAGCGGATTCCTTCATTTCATAAGACCCTGCAGGGTCGCCAAGTACAAGGGAATCAAACTCAAAGTAAAAGCCATGACGTGGAGGGCCGAGAGGCACACACTCCGACTCAGAGCTAGACTTAGACTCAGATGACTCAACAGACTCAGTGTCAGACTCTGATACATCATCAATGCAAGTAAGGCGTGGTTTGAAAATGCAATTTTTAAGGCTACCCTTTGCTTCTGTGATGAGGGAGAGGGGATCCTTGAGGTCGTCGGAACTGAGCATGAACACTTCGGCTTCTTCAGCTTCCTTGGCCAAACCCACTTGAGAGAACTCATAAAACAGCTGCTCCAAGCTCCCTTGATCAAAAGACATCAGCCAATCAGTCTTTGGCTTGGGTTGGTTAAGCTTCCTCTTGAATTCCGCCCTTGCTGGTTCATCATCACTAGAGGGCCAAGTGTCATCGGCGAAAACTTCAAATCCAGGCAGCAACTCCCCTGTGACTGAATCGACGAAAGGCTCAGGTTGCCCGGTGTAGACGTCATTCCCCACTTCGCGCACAAAATAGCTGTCGGGCTCACCATAGAGAGATCGAGGTTTTCCCGTGCATTTCCTTCTTTTGGCATCTTTGGAAGAGGAGGAGTACCCCAAACCAAAGCGGCCCTCGCAGGAAGGAAAGGCAGGGAACTCCGGGATCCCTTGTTGGTGAATCCCAAGACCAAGACCAGGTAGATAGGACATCCTCCTCATGATATCTAAAGCAACAGAGCTTATGATGAAGTCCCCATCCACGTTGATAGCCAAAACCGAACCAGAAGTGTCGAAAGAGAAACCCCCGAGATCAACATCTTCATCGCCGTGAGCAATCCCCAAAACAGGTGTGCCATCTTCCTTAAGCGGGCGAATGCCCGAGTCCCCGCAGATTGTCAGAGTTCCGGTGGGGAGTCCCAACATAACCTTTTGGTGAAGAGTAGACGGTACAGCCATGATATCTGATCGGTGGAGCCATGGCCTTCCTAGTAGGAGGTTAAAAGTGGCCGGGATATCAACCACATGGAACTCGACGTCCATCTCAAAACCTTCAGCGTCAAGCTTGAGCAGAAGCGTGCCTTCAACCACGCGACGAGTGCTGTCATATGCCTTAACAGCCAGATTGGAAGGCGCGAAGTCTTTCTTGGCTAACCCCAAGCGATAAGCCACTCTCAACGGGCAAACATTGATCGCCGATCCGTTGTCGATCAGAACAGTTGGAATCCAGAGTCCTTTACACTTAACAGTGATGTGCAAGGGGCGATTGTGATCAACCCCTTCGATCGGTAAATCCTTGTCGGTGAAGACCACGGTGTGCTTAGAAGTAGGCGGGAGAATTATGGATACCATTGCCTCAGGCGTGACATCTGGTTGAATCTCGAGACGAGAGAGGGTATGGCAGAACTTCTGACGATGCTCGCGAGAGGAACAGATTAGTCCCCAGAGTGATATAGCGGCCGGGATTCGCTCCAGCTGTCTCTGAATCATGTCCTCATTCGGGGAGCTAGGGGGTACCTCAAACGGTGCAGACCTTGAGAATGCAGAAGGTTCGTTCCTTTGGTTAGAAGAATTGGACGAGCTCCCTGCCTGCAGATTAGTAGGCTGAAAAATTCGTCCACTCCTCGTAACGTTGAGAACGTTCTCTAGAGAGGGTATCACTTGAAGGTCTTGACTGTCATCCCAAAGATCAGCAGGGACTTCCCCCAATTTGCGTTTTCCTTTGTCGGAGGGCGGAGGGATTACAGGTACTTCCACGCCCAAACCTAGGTCTTCAGCCAAATCGTTCAACAACAGCGACTCCCAGAAGTCTGGATCCTTAACGGTTGCAGTCTCTTGAATAGGCTCGGTATTAGCAACAAACGGGACATCCCAGAGTCCTCCATCGGCAAGAGAGCGGTTGACAGTCCAAACCTCGGACCCAACTTGGATATTAACCACATCATCGACATCCTAGAGATCCGATGGCGGAACTAGGTCTGTAACCATAATGCTGCAATCTTCCTCGGTCGGATAAGGCGGTGCTGGGCGCGCGAGTCCTTCGCTCACAATGTAGAACGTAGGGTCGTACTCAGTGTTAGTTACAGAGTCGACCATCCTGTCAAGAGTAGAAGGGAGAAAGCATTCCCCCAAGACGCGAGTTTCCTCCTGAACAAGACCCTCTTCTATGAACTGAATCTCATGATCGGGCAGAGCGTATCCTTGGAGAGGATTGAGGTCAAACTCTAATGGAAACTGCCATGCGGGCTCGGGATCCCAATAGTACTCTTCCTCAGGCAAAACAGGTTCAGGCTGCTGAAATAGCATGTCCAAGGAGAATCCATCCAAAGGGTCAAGCATGTCTGCCTCGTAATTAGCCATCCAGGCGTCATACCAAGCATGGTTAAATGGGACGTACTCGGGATTCTGGGGGAAGCCGTCTAATTCTAGCTCTGTCCATTCATTGATTATGGGGGCTGCATAGTCATCATTATCAGCGATAGCCCATCGTACAGCTTGCATATCAACCTGCTGTTCTGGTATAAGAGGGGCGGCAGATCTGAAACGGCTTATCAAATTTGGAGAGGAGTTCGGATCCGTGACATCAAAATACGGGCTGTCCAGGGAAGAAGCAGAGTTGAGCTGCACGGAAGGGATGGACTGGTGAAACAGGTCGCTGATGGAGGCGCTGAACACAAAAGCTCCATTTTGTAAGCGTGCGAGAGGCACATTGGGATCGGACGACTGTCCTTCTTCAAGATGGATGTGGAAGATTTCGGCTTCGGGCTGAGAAGGCATGGACACGACCGGTTTGGGTTGGTCTGTTGAAGTTATATGGTCAGTGGGGTTGAATATGGTGGAGTTAGGATCGATATAAGTGGAGCTGAGGGATATTTGGTTGATGCGGGGAACAGCATTGTGCTTTGGCAGAGAGTTGGAAAGGATGTTCGGCTTTTGAGTTGGTGGAGGTGGAGCGTGGAGAGTCCCTTCATCTATGAGATCCTGGATCGCATGTCGGAGACGAAAACAGGAATCCGTAAGATGTCCAGCCCCTTGGTGGTAGGCACAATAAAGATTGGCCTTGAAGTTAGGTGAAGGGTTCTTAGGTAGTGGGGTTGGGTCAAGGGGCTTCAGATGCCCTGACTGGATTAACTTCTCCATGACAGATGACAATGGAGCTTCAAATGCAGAGAAACTGCGGGGCTGACTGCGGGGCCGGTTATTTTGAGGGGCTTGCACCTGATTGATCTCAGCGGCCCGATTGGTTGTATTGGCAGAAGAGGCGTTAGTGCCACTGGTTGCAGCGTTGGAAGATGTCCCACTGCCAAACAACGCATTGGTGTTCCCTGAGTAAACCCGAGACTTTGGTTTTGGAAGGCTAGAGGACTCCCCTCTTGACAGTATCCCACTTTGTAAAGCATCCTCGATAGCCAATCCAGATTCGAAGAAAGTATCAAAGTTTGAGGAGGCCTGGACAAGAACCAAATGCCTAGCATAATCAGGCTGGAGATTGCGGGAGATGATTCGGAGCTGATCTCTCTCACTCGGGCGATCGGTCATCTGAGCAGCCTTCGTTCTCCATCTTTTGACAAAATCCGCGAAGGATTCCTTAGCTTCCATTTTTGTGGACTCAAGCTCTCGGGTTGTCATTTTGAGCTGGGAGTTGTAACTGTACTGCGAAATAAACGCAGCACCGATGTCTTCCCACGTCCTCCTTTTAGCGATGTCGAGCGACAAAAACCAATGGAAAGCGGGTCCCGAGAGAGTCTGAGGGAACAGCTGGGACATGGCCTCGGGTTCAACAGCCAAGAGTTTCATGGCGGCGTGATAGCCGTAAAGATGAGTCTTCGGGTCACCACTCCCATCAAACTTGGCGAGGTCAGGCATTTTGAACTTGTCGGGGAGTTTAGCATTGGGATACAAGCAGAGGCGATCTAGGTCAATTCCCCCGGCGCTGATCTTTTCGGACTTGGACACAGATTCCTCCAGCTTGACAATCTTTGCCATGAGAGCAGTCATGTTAGGGTCCGGAATGGGTCTGGCCACAGCGAGATTCAGATTTGCTGCCTCTGGGTGAGCTTCCCTTGGGTTGGGTTGGATTATGATCCGTCCTGCATGGTTGGGGTCTTCGACAAAGATTGGCTCCGCGTGGACATCCTCATCGACCTCGCCTCCCACTTCTGCAACTGGCGGAAGACGAGTGTTGATAAGGTCGTTAAGCCTAGCGAGATTTGCATCAGTCTGAGCACCCCTTTGTTGCATGGTGGCGATGCTGTTCTGGATGTTCATGAGTATGGTTTCAACACTTAGTGGCTTGCGGCTGATCGGCCATGACGGAGGTTCCGGATGAACTTGACGAGAACGAAGAGGTAGGTGATGCCGGAGATTCAATTTCCTGGATAACCGACGATGATCCTGACTGTAAGGTGGCCAACAGGGAATACGGAGAGTCTTCCGTTGTGACTGACTGAGCTTGCAACCTGACTAGCCTTTGAACCGAATTCTGACGTAGACGTTCCCAAGTGGGTTTGGCTTTCTGCCTCGATACTTTCCTTGGCGGCGCAATGATTCAGAATTCTGCTTTGCTTTGCTGTAAGAAAAGGTTCGATAAGGGCCCTGCAACAACCTTACTCTAAACAAAAGACTAAAAGTGATAATGCAGCCATCGTCGTCAGTGTCGCCCTTAGACTCTAAGACTACAGACGAGTCTGTCTCATGATGTTCGGACATTGTCAAAGCCCTCGGATTTCTTCTCGAGAGTGTATCCTTGTTTCGAATCGAATAACACTAAGAGATGCCAAAATAGTCTAAGCCCTTGACTCTTCCGTTCTTGAAGTTTCAATTTTGAATTTGGAATGACTCGGGGTGGATGACGTGATACCTTAACCGGGGTGGCGTAGGCGACACGGTGCCATAGCCTGAGCGGTGTACGTGCTGCGCACGGTAACCAGGGTGGTATGAGCATCACAGCATCTTCTCCGTCGTTCCTTGCTTTCTGTTTTGAAACTGCAATTGGGATATAGACAAGGACTTAGAAAATTCGGATTTCCCAAAGTCTTGCTGATCCTAGGACTTTTGAAAATCTGATAACACGCACCGCAAAGATGCATGACTCTTCATCGGGCTTAGCAGTGTCCTATTGAGCATAAGACAGACTCGAAAGAGAGACAACCTAGAAGCCGCCCTAAACATGCCCCTACGCAGATCGGAATGTATGTACAGTGCATGCGATAGGGAAAGCAGTAACACGTAAACAGTGTATGGGGGTTAGATGCAAATAATCTTACCCTGTAGGTACCTGTCCTAGTTTGGAGAGTTCTAATGCTTTGTACATGCAAAGGCCGGTTTTGGCTTGTAACAGGTTCCCCGGACTAAGGCCAAAGATATACCTCCCGTTGCCCGCGTAATCGCAGAGTAACAGTCGAACGGTAGAATGACCTATCATCGTCGGAGGTTGTTGGTCATTCGGGGTCCCCGAGCTCCGGTAAACCGTGCCGGATTGCCAAAACGATCCAACGGGGCTTATCCCACATCGATGCAAATGAGAATGCCAAGGATTGATTTAATGAAACAGAATCACAATTTCGCAAATGCCTTTTCAAATTTGGCTCACTTTTATTTAGTCAATGCTTAGAAGAAACTACACGAGAGAACGATCGGAAAAGTCCCAGATTGGATTGGCCGAACACGAGGTCCTGTTAAATCACCATTCCAACCTTCGGCAGCGCGAAGCTCACCGCTTTGACAAACTTTTGTGGGATCGTTCTTTCAAGTGTATTGAAAACTAAACATAGACCAATATTGGTTCGATCCCCAGCAGAGTCGCCACTGTGGGCAGCGTGCCCTTTAGGAATTTTCGGATTCCAAAACGCATTTGGCCCAGATCGAGGGAGCGCGAGCGGGGAAGCAAGCGCTCGCGAAAGACAGAGTCGCCACTCGGGTTTGAAGGTCCGACACCCAAGGAACCGTATCTCGAAGCACTTGCCGCGCTGTTTGATTTGAAAAAGTTAAGGAACCAGTCCGTCATAACCATATCTGGGTTCGGGAGCCAGGTTACGAGAGGGGAAGGGTTTTATGGCACCCCTCTCGCCCAATCCGGAGATCGGTCTCTACTTAGGCACTTTGCGAAAATGTTGTTTTGCGATTCTGTTTGATTTAATCAATTCTTAGCCAATTAGGGCGGGGAAACAGTTAATCGGGGATTTAAAACTGTAACAATTTGCAGGATGTGATAAAACGTGGCATGGATGGAGGAGATGACGAATAATAAATAGAATGAAATTCAAAACGTCGATCACACATCAACACAGTGCCGTGTATGATTTTGGCACGAACAATACAGCCAGCTTGCATGCATGAGTTCATCTGCATGCAAGCAAACCATCGCGCAACAGAACCACACACTCGCGCGAGTGTTCATGCTCTATCCATGCTTTGAATTTTATCCCCTTCTGGGCTCTGGAGGGACCAGTGCTCACCCAGGTGCAAACCAAGCAGTTTTATGGGTACTTGAAAGTAAACAATATTACAGTAGGTGAATGGAAATATTGAGAAAACACGACCCCTAAACAGTGGGGGTGTCTAAACAGAGGCCAAGGCCAAGCTGCTCATGCAAGGGCAATTCCTGGAAGAACACCAAAGCATCGCGCGAGGGTATCAGATACGCGCGCGATTGTCCAAACTGGACTTCCAGGAATTGCTTTGCAAGCTTAGGGCTCTGAGACATATTCAAGAGCATCCTAAGAGCATTCCAGATCTAGAGGAGCTATAATCTAAGCTAAATAACGATTTTAAACATGCAAAACAGTGAACTAATACCTTTTTAAAAGACTTAAAAGTAACTATAAACATAACAATAAACTTGAAGACCAGTATCCCTTCCCCACGTGGTCCAATCTCACACTGACCAAAGGGTCGCGCGAGTGTTCAGGAGCATCGCGCGAGGGTATGCCTGGTAACGGTCTCTTGAAACCTTGCTAGCTTTAGGGCCAGAACTGGTATTGATTACCAGCCTTGACCCTGCCAGCCCCCCTCAGGGGTTCAAACAGTGAGCAGAAAGGTATTATACCTTTGCTTGAGTGTCTTGGAGGTGGCTTGAATGAGGTGATGAGGCTTGGAAGGTGATTATGTGGGAATGAGTGTGGAACTGAGTATGGATGGAGTGTTTGTGTTTGAGCTTTGCCTTCTTCTTTCTTGGATGGAACTTTTGCAACTCTTTCTTGGATAGAAACTTGGTAACCCTTTTGCAATGAAGCATGGGGGGGTTTTATAGGAGAATGGGTTGGTTGGTGGCTGGCTAAGGCCATGTAACCAGCCAACAAGGCTGGCCACAAATGCTTGGTGGAGAAGTGGGGTAGCAAAGGTGATGGGAGAATGGGGGGTGAGGTGTTGCAAGGGTAGCCCGCCCAGAACGCTGTTCAGCCAACGAAAACGGGGTCACATAGGCCTATAGCCCCCTGACCACCACGCAATCTGGGTGAAAACGACAGGTGTTGACCATCGCGCGAGATAGTGAGACCATCGCGCGAGGGTCAGAGCAACCCCGTGTGGGTCAACAGTCAAAGATTTGACTTTGACCACCACCTGGCAACGTACCATCGCGCGAGGGTACCATAGTGTCGCGCGAGTGTCAAACCCGAGGTCTAGGTTCTGATTCAAGGGCTTTAAGGCTAAGGATGGGTTCCACATACACCAAACTCAAGCCATTCCAAGTTCTCGAGACTGTTTTCAACCTGACTCATCATCGGGGAAACAAGAAACCGAAGAACAAAGTAAAACAATCGGGACGTCAGATTGGGGTGTCTACATAGAGATCCGTATTTAAATTTCCTAGTTGTAATGTTTATGAATGGGAAAGATGTGTTCATGTGAACTTAGGGGTTAAAGTGAAAGAATTGAAAGTTTTGGGTGCTATGGCAAAGTGTGTGAGGTGTGTGTATATAAGAGTGTGGTGTGTGTGGCAGGGGAATAATTTCCCCACTTCATTCTTTTTCTCTCTCTCCTGTTCTCTCACCCTCTCTCCCAACTCTCTCTCAGCTCCCTCTATCTCTCTCACTCTCCTCACCCTAATCACTCAAAACCCACAACAATCAACATCAACTCCATCTTGTACATGCATATTGGGG
The DNA here is from genome assembly GCA_019656835.1 of Rhododendron ovatum. Classification (NCBI taxonomy): domain Eukaryota; kingdom Viridiplantae; phylum Streptophyta; class Magnoliopsida; order Ericales; family Ericaceae; genus Rhododendron; species Rhododendron ovatum. Next base: position 19,168,384 of record CM033801.1, on the reverse strand, counting down.
GCTCATATCGCAGTTGGATAGAGCTCAGTTTGGTGTATTTGGCTTGGTTTAGATTCTGGAAGCTAGGGCTTGCTCAATCTATTTGGTTTCGGCTTGGGTACTCGAGGTAGGGAATTCTGCCTCTCTTTATATGTTATTTAAGTGTTCCTGTGCCATCTTTGAGCTTGTATTGGTTGTTATTGAGATTGGATCTAAATCAAAAAATCCTGTCAAAATCGCCAAAAAAACGTACTTCCCCTACCGGTATGAACTTTTCACCTACTGGTAGGACAAGTGAGAAATTCTTCATAACCAGCTCAAACTTATTCATTTCCTACCGGTAGGCATTTTTCTTCTACCGGTAGGCCAAGTACAAGATTCTTACGTTTAAAACATTGCCATCTCTGTTTGTAATTTCTACCGGTAGGAACTTTCACGTACCGATAGGTCAAGTGCTGAATTCTTCTATTCTACCGGTAGGACTCATTCACCTACCAGTAGGCATAGTTTCTATGAGCTGCTTTTCCTACGCCTTCCAAATCATTTTTTGGAGCTTCTTATCTACTCTAATGGGTTTGTTTATGTATTCTTCAAGTGTTTTGGAGAGTATTACTTGTTTCACACAAGAGTGGTATCCAATGGACTTGAATGAACTCGTTGAGTTAATAAATGAGAAATGTAAGTTATTGCACGTTGAACACGAACGATACACATGAGCATGTCTAGTGATCCAATGGGTAGAATTACAATTCGTGTTCTCTCGACTCATAGAATCTTTTAGACTCCTTTAGCATACTGACTTACGGACTCCAAATATAGAAACTAGAAGATCGGGAATCGCAGAGTCTAGTTGTGGGTTGATATGTGGTATGTATGTGGTATGTGAAGGTATGGGGGTGTACTTAGAGGTACGGTGAGAATGTGTGTATTTGCTTATATGGGTTGCCTTAGATTGTTGGTTTTGTAATATCGTGTGATTAAATAAATGGCTTTGGACTCGATTGAATGGTTTGATGTTTGTGAAATGTGAACGTGAAATAAATGTGGATACAAATGGACACAAAGAGAATTTTCAGGGCTTTTAAATGAGTAAATGCCTGACAGGAGCTAAATGCTCATATCACATACTTTCAGGGCTCTTGAATGAGTAAATGCCTGGCAGGAGCTAAATGCTCATATCATATACTTTCAGGGCTCTTGAGTAAGTAAATGCCTGGCAGGAGCTAAATGCTCATATCATATACTTACAGGGCTCTTGAATGAGTAAATCCCTGGCAAGAGCTAAATGCTCATATCATGTACTTTCAGGCCTCTTGAATGAGTAAATGCGAGGCAAGAGCTAAATGCTCATATCATATACTTTCAGAGCTCTTAAATGAGTAAAAGCCTGGTGGGAACTAAATGCTTATATCATTTGTCTTCAGGGCTCATCATCGGCTTAGACTCTTAACAACACGTAATTGGTTTATGAAGTAAATGAAAGGATTTTGGTTTTGATTAAAGGATTTTGATGGAAATCCTCTGGTATTCTTGAGTTAATCAACAATTTTCGGTATTTGGGCACAAATCAATGGACTCCGGTATTTAGCCCGAATCAACGGAGCTCAGCCTACATTGGTCTTGAGTTTTCTCTAAATTGTCTAATATCAAAAAGAAAAACATCATGATAAAGGGTTCGACGACGAACGAAGGAGAAATGAGAAAGAATGTGGTACCTGCACAAGAAGGTGAATTGGCAATAGTCGGATACTTGATCATGATAGTTACGCTTATCTTTGTTGTCATTGGGTATCTATCATTTGTTCTTCTGTATTACTCATTTGCATATAGAGTTTGCATAGACTTTTCTACTGGGCTAGTGTAGCTCAAACCTTACATCATTTCCAGGTGCTAACCCGTAATAGTAGCTTGCATCCCTGGAGTGCTTGGAGTGTGGACACACATTTTTGAAAGCTAACCAAAGGAGTTACATATTTATCCTCGTAAATTTCTTTTGAAAGATGTACTCTGTAACTTAACTTATAATCCTTTTGATTAAGGAATATTTGTAAACCCTTAACTCTCTTGAGACTTGATACTTATGTTAATTTTGAGCCGTTGAGCCGATGATGTAATATTTGGAAATCTAATGGACTTGGGACTATGATTATGGGAATGGAAATACTGTAATCTTTTGAGTATCATATGGAATATTGTGAGGATTTATTTGTGGAAGCCCTTTATATTTATGTTAAAAATTGAGGGCGTGACAACTTGGTATCAAAGCATAGATTTAGAACACCTCAAGATCGTGGGGAGATTTTTAGTCTCATGGGTTCAAAAAAATTGCTGCATCTTTTTACAAAACCACATGTGTGCTTGCATGAAAGAGTCAGTACATTGATACGACATTGCATATGTATCACAATAGAATGGCACAGAGTTGTTGATTTTTGGTGGAAATGTCGGAGGCCTGTATCATATAGTGATGTGACTAATGTTGATGATTTCGTTTCTTATGATGATTTCATCTCTTATACTTTCGTAGTAGAATGTCCTCGAGGCATAGAGTTAGGTTGGGTGAGATCGGGGATCATGACTACCAGGGCTGAAGTGTTTATAGGAAGGATGAAGCGAGTCATTGTACTAGGGAGGAAGCAATGTTTCCTGAGATCGTTGAGTGTGTGAAAGGTGTTGGAATTCTAGTGGGCACGCAGAGAAGTATGAATGTGGGGGAAATTAGCCATCGAGTCGTGAGCACGGGATTATTTTCCGAGAGTGTTGAGAGTTCAGGAGGGAAGACACCAAGCGAATTGTGTCAGTCTTTGCAAGGCCAGCGGGGTTTGAAACCATCTTCTCGTTCTGAGACCCTGGGAGTTGTACTCAAACGTTAGATTGTGTGTCATCATTGTGGTAAGCCTGGCCATATTCGTTCTCAATGTCAGGGGCACCAAGAGAGATCTTATTTTACTTGTGGGGAGTTTGATCATATTGAAACAAATTGTCCTCAGAGAAGAAGAGTGCAGACTGAGTTGGGCTTAGCATAACAACCAGGAACTAGGCTAATTGTTAGTCAGCCACAACCCCAGAGTGTACAAAGGCAACCAACCGTTAAAGAAGTACGTCGCCAGGGAATGTTAGAAGTCAATGGAGGAAAAGGCAGAGGGAACCAAATTAGCCTTCGCTGAACCAGATTAACCTTAGACCACCTACCTTATTCTGGGATCAAGGAGATTCACAGCTTGATAGGCTTTGCTATGTTTGTCACAAACTTAGCCACTTCACGAGAAATTGTCCTTTGGGATTGGGAGTACAATGTGAGTCGAGCTTAGTGCAGCAGGATAAACATACACTGAAACAACAACAGATACAATTCCATAGCTAAACTACTATTTCCTACCATTCTCTCTTGCTCTCAAAAATGTTAGTTGTTTGAGGTATCATCATTCCCTTGTCGTTCTACTCATTCGTTAGCCATTCCATATTGGTGCATTGTCTTCGACTTCCTTGATTTATGTATGGCAAGAATTGATCTGATTTGGGAAGGGATTGATTGCGTCCGTGCTAGTTGGTGATATTCCGAGCGTGATCTCGTGAGAATTGTTTCTTTTATTACCCTATTTTGTTGGCCTAATTGAAATTTTGTTAGAGTTGTATCATAATTTTTTTTTTCATGAAGTCTATCGTATCGTTAACCTGTTATAGTTCTTGACATTTAAGTCAATTATCACACAATCCATTCCTAGCTTTTCTTGGGAATATTCAGAATCTTGTGGTAAAGCACCCCATGACACACTTGCTATTGTTGTTGGTAACTGTTTACTGTATTCTATTCAAAGTGTTATTCTGATATTATTCTGCATGAAATAAGTTTTCATTGGTCGGTTGAGATCCCTCTGTCGCGACTATTTGTTTCTTTTATTACCCTATTTCGTTGGCCTAATTGAAATTTCGTTAGAGTTGTATCGTAATTTGTTTTCCGTGAAGTCTGTCATATCGGTAAGCTGTTATAGTTCTTGACATTTAAGTCAATTATCACACAATCCATTCCTATCTTTTCTTGGGCATATTCGGAATCTTGTGGCAATACACCCCATGACACACGTGCTATTGCTGTTGGTGATTGTTTCCTATATTCTATTCGAAGTGTTATTCTGACTGAAATAAGTTTTCATTGGTCGGTTGAGATCCCTCTGTCGCGACTATTAGTTTGTCGTTGTCTGTAAAAATTATTCTGCGCAAGTTCTTATGTTGCAACTCGACCTATTAAACCCAATCCGTGGTCACATCCTTTATGGTGACTGTTTCATGTATTCTATTCGAAGTGTTATTCTAACTGAAATAAGTTTTCATTGGTCGGTTGAGATCCCTCTGTCGCGACTATTAGTTTGTCGTTGTCTGTAAATATTATTCTGCGCAAGTCCTTATGTTGCAACTTGACCTATTAAACCCAATCCGTTGTCATATCCTTTATGCTATACAAATTCGTTGGTGCCTTAATTTCGGACTTTGATGCTATTGTTACCTACTTTGGTGCCTCCAATTATTCTGATTTCTTGATTATGGAGTCACATGATTTGAACTTATATTCACCTTGTATCCTTATGCCTGCTTGGACCTATTCGGTTGGTGTGGAATTTGTCGTTGCAAATACTCATTTGTTTGTTGGAAATTGTTACTCTACTCAAGCTCTCATGTCGTAATTGGAGTCAAATCTAGTGGCAATATATATATTGAGACCCACCTATTAATACCATTCAATTCAAATTCATTTGTTATAATTCCTCACAGTGTTATTCAACTCTATTGTGGTTCCTCGACTCTGGAGGCACATGATTCATTTTGTAATGCTTAGTCTCAAATTGTTGGAAGTTTTACTCATTTCTAGTATTGAGAAATTTCTTATTTTGGATCAATTAGTTTACGAGAGATCAGTCTCATTACCTTGTGCTTGTTCTTAATATCGAAATCTTTCATTTGTCAAGATGTTATCCACTGACTCCTTTGATTTGTAGAGCAATAAGAGAGTTATGATCGGTCATTTCAAATTTCTTGGGTCACCATAAAAAGGTACTTTGAGTTTGTTGACGAACCGCCGTAAAGATTCCATGTGTTCTTTGAATTTCAGATGCCTCGTTACCATTCTTCAAATTCTTGATTGACGTTGCTTGAGTTTTGTAGCTTACTCGTTTTGTTTGAGATGACAAATCGAATTCTTCTCGTAATATAGAATGACCCAACCTAGAGCGAAAATTTGGTGCGACTTAGAGAAGAATTGGCTTGTGTTATGGACCTACTAGTACGATGAAATCTATTCGCCGACGATATTTGGAAGCTCGAGGGAGAATGACCGAAAAGAGAAGGGTAAAAATCGTCAAAGATTGCTAACTGCGTAGGGCCGACCCAAGGATCGTGTTGACCGTCGACATCACCCAATGTCATTTGAAGAAGGGAAATCATGTGTTTTACAAATCATCACCGCGTTGGAGTTTGTCTCGTCTTGGGTGAAAAATGAGGCTTTGATCGCTAGAAAGATAGGTTAAGTATCAGATACGGCGTGTGTCTTTTGGATAACCAGGCGACAACCGATGAAATCCAGTTGGAAGAGGCGCTTGATCACCGCACCTTCTAGATGGAAGTCTCGAGAAGTCAATTGGATTATCGGGTTACACTTAGGAGGTAAAATCTCTGGTGAGATAGATAATTGTATATAGGAATTTCGTAACAGAGGAAAGCTTGGAAACTATGTACCATTTGACGTTACTGCCTAATTTTTTTAATATATATTTAATATATGATGCGTTATGCATATGGAGATTGAGGAGGTACGGAATGAATCCATTGCATGTGTTAGAGAGGTCTGAAGTTGAACTAGAAGCCGACGTGTCCTATGGTAAGAGACCGATACGTAACCTTGATTCGCGTAATCTAGTTTTGGAGAGGTAAGACGATGCTGATAGTGCGAGTTTATATGGGAAAAAGGGGGACGAAGTTATAGAGTAATATTCGCATTTGTTTCAGTTGATTGATGTGAGCTTTGACGTAGCACTTTCATGATTATTGAACTGTTGCATGATGTAAGTTGTTGTGGTTTTGTGTATCTATATGATACCTGATTTGGTTGGGCTTGTCTTCGCAAATTTTGGGATGAAATTTCTTTAAGGAGGGTAGAATGTAGAGACCCGTATTTAAATTCCCTAGTTTTAATGTTTATGAATGAGAAAGATGTATATTCTAATGTGAAAGATGTGTTCATGTGAAATTAGGGGTTAAAGTGAAAGAATTGAAAGTTTTGGGTGCTATGGCAAAGTGTGTGAGGTGTGTGTATATAAGAGTGTGGTGTGTGTGGTAGGGGAATAATTTCCCCTCACTTCATTCTTTTTCTCTCTCTCTCTCTCTCTCTCTCTCTCTCTCTCTCTCTCTCTCCTGTTCTCTCACCCTCTCTCCCGACTCTCTCTCGGTTCCCTCTATCTCTCTCACTCTCTCACCCAATCACTCAAAACCCACAACAATCAACATCAACTCCATCTTGTACATGCATATTGGGGCTCATATCGCGTTGGATAGAGCTCGGTTTGGTGTATTTGGCTCGGTTTGGATTCCGGAAGCTAGGGCTTGCTCAATCTCTTCGGTTTCGGCTTGGATATTTGAGGTAGGGAATTCTACCTCTCTTTATATGTTATTTGAGTGTTCCTGTGCCATTTTTGAGCTTGTATTGGTTGTTATTGAGATTGGATCGAAATCTGAAAATCTTGTCAAAATCGCCAAAAAAACGTACTTCCCCTATCGGTAGGACAAGTGAGAAAACTCTTCATAACCAGCTCAAATGTACTACAGCAGCTCAAAGTTATTCATTTCCTACTGGTAGGCCAAGTACAAGAATGTTGCGTTCAAAACGTTGGCCTCTCTGTTTCCAATTTCTACCGGTAGGAACTTTCACCTACCGGTAGGTCAAGTGCTAAATTCTTCTATTCTATCGGTAGGACTCACTCACCTACCGGTAGGCACAGTGTCTATGAGCTGCTTTTCCTACGCCTTCCAAATAACTTTTTGGAGCTTCTTGTCGACTTTAATAGGTTTGTTTATGTATTCTTAAGTGTTTTGGAGAGTATTACTTGTTTCACACAAGAGTGGTATCCGACCGACTTGAATAAAATCGTTGAGTTAAGAAATGAGGAATGCAAGTTATTGAACGTTGAACACGAACGATACACATGAGCATGTCTAGTGATCCAATGGGTAGAATTACAATTCGTGTTCTCGTGACTCGTAGAATCTTTTAGACTCCTTTAGCATACGACTTACGGACTCCAAGTATAGAAACTAGAAGACCGGGAATCGCAGAGTCTAGTCGTGGGTTGAGATGTGGTATGTGAAGGTACGGGGTGTACTTAGAGGTACGGTGAGAATGTGTGTATTTGCTTATATGCATTGCAATAGATTGTTGGTTTTGTAATATCGTGTGATTAAATAAATGGCTTTGGACTCGATTGAATGGTTTGATATTTGTGAAATGGGAACGTGAAATAAATATGGATACAAATGGACACAAAGAGAACTTTCAGGGCTCTTGAATGAGTAAATGCCCGACAGGAGCTAAATGCTCATATCATATACTTTCAGGGCTCTTGAATGAGTAAATGCCTGGCAGGAGCTAAATGCTCATATCATATACTTTCAGGGCTCTTGAATAAGTAAATGCCTGGCAGGAGCTAAATGCTCATATCATATACTTACAGGGCTCTTGAATGAGTAAATCCCTGGCAAGAGCTAAATGCTCACATCATATACTTTCAGGCCTCTTGAATGAGTAAATATCTGGCAGGAGCAAAATGCTCGTATCATATACTTTTAGGGCTCTTAAATGAGTAAATGCCTGGTTGGAACTAAATGCTTATATCATTTGTCTTCAGGGCTTGTTCTTGAGCAAGTGCATGGCAGGAGCATCAGCTCAGACTCTTAACGACACGTAATTGGTTTATAAAGTAAATGAAAGGATTTTGGTTTTGATTAAAAGATTTTGATGGAAATCCTCCGGTATTCCTGAGCAAATCAACGGTTTCTAGTATTTGGGCACAAATCAACGGATTTCGGTATTCAGCCTGAATCAACGGAGCTCGGGATATATTGGTCTTGAGTTTTCTCTAAATTGTCTGATATCAAAAAGAAAAACGTCATGATAAAGGGTTCGACGATGAACGAAGAAGAAATGAGAAAGAATGTGGTACCGCACGAGAAGTTGGATTGGCGATAGTCGAATACTTGATCATGATAGTTATGCTTATCTCTGCTGTCATGGGGTTTCTATCGCTTGTTGTTCTGTATAGCTCATTTGCATATAGAGTTTGCGTAGACTATTCTACTGGGCTAGTGTAGCTTAAACCTTATATCATTTTCAAGTGCTAACCCGGAATAGTAGCTTGCATGCCTGGAGTGGTTAAAGTGTGGACACATTTTTGAAAGCTAACCAAAGGAGTTACATATTTATCCTTGTAAATTTCTTTTCAAAGATGTATTTGCAACTTAAGTTATAATCCTTTTGATTAAGGAATATTTGTAAACCCTTAACTCTCTTGAGACTTGATACTTATGTTAATTTTGGGCCGTTGAGCCAATGATGTAATATTTGGAAATCTAATGGACTTGGGACTATTATTATAAGAATGGAAATACTGTAATCTTTTGGGTATCGTATGGAATATTGTGAGGATTTATTTGTGGAAGCCCTTTATATTTATGTTAAAAATCGAGGGCGTGACAAAAAACCTGATCAAAGCACCAGGCATGATATTTATTTTGAATTCGACTCTTAAATGTTTCTTGACAACTTTAGCAATAAGAAGGAAGATTTAGAGTATTTCGCTTTATCTATAATTAACTGTGTGGAATCTGACAATCCAATTTTTGAAGAAAAAATTCCAAAAGAAATTCTAGAATTCATCGAGAGAGAAGAAGACAGGCATGCCAAACCTTTTTTCTGAGGAAATAATCACAGCAAACGTAGGCTTTGAAAACGAGCCCAAATTGGTTAAAATTGGTGAAACACTATAATCTTAAGAGAATGAAAAACTAATCCCTTTACTAAAAGAATACAAAGATGTTTCTGCCTGGTTTTACGAGGACAAGCTTGGAATAGACCTCGAAATTGTTCAGTACAAAATTTCCCTCTATCCTAATGCAAAACCAATTAAACAAAAGCTAAGACGTATGCGCCCTGATTGGGTCTTAAAGATAAAAGAAGAAGTCGCTAAGCAAATCAACGCAGGTTTTCTCAATCACTGAATATCCTCAGTGGGTAGCTAACATCGTTCCAGTACCAAAGAATACTAGGCGAATCAGGGTCTGCTTCGTTTGCTCCAATATAAGGAATAATACCCCAAGCGTAGGGTTTAATACGTCTGTTGAATCATAATAAACCGGAAATCCGGGATCGTACCCAAGGGAATAATTATACGACTTTGCTGGATTTGTAGATGTAAGTAAGGGCTTTCGGCTTTTAGACAGCCAACTTTGTTTTACTTTAAACGGTGGAAATAAAAGGCTAAAATAAAAACGAATTAACTAGAGAAAAGATAGGCTAGGTCTAGGAATTATTAACACCCAAGACCCGAGCTAAATCACACTCTTCACCCAATTACACAATTTAAAATACTTGATTATAGTTCTCAAATTGGAAAATAAAATGATTTGAGAACCAAGCTAGCGCTAGAATTCATTTGATAAATACCTCGAGCAATAGAGCTCTAAGCATCATGTATGGTGGGTAGGCGATGCTCCCACCTACACATAATCAAAGAGGTTAACACCTCGGTAATTTGTCAAACAAACCCGAACCCCACATCAATTTTCAAATCAAAGTTTAAAGCTTTATTTGGTGCAAAATGCAATTTTCACCCGAGTCTTGAGATGTTAATCATCCCATGACCTAACCCTTGAAACTACTCACCCATATCTAGAGAGATAGGAGCAAGTGAAAATCTACTTAACATAATGAAATAACAAGACTTGAATCAAACTAGAGATTAAGATAGATCGGGAGAAAATAAACAACTTTAATTAAAGAGACAATGTCAAAAACTAACAACTAAAGGCAGAAATTGAAATATTAAACACTGAAAAATGAAGAACACTCAAGAACAATTTGAATTGCAATGAAATCTAATCCTAGATCAAGAAAATTGTACTATTGAATCTATGCTACCTGTTCGTACAAAAAATGACATAAGCTTTTATACTCCGGAAGATCCGCGCCTGGAATATTTCCAATATGCTTAGAAAATCCACCTCTAAGCTCCTCGGCATCGATGGCAACGGCCTTAGAGTGCTCTGCTATGGGGCTTGGCATCGATGGACTGTAAGACTTGACATCGATGTCGAGCTGGCTAAGGGACTGGACTACTAAGGGTCTCGGCATCGATGGAACTTTTGCCTTGACATCGATGCCGAGCTGGTTAGCTCGATGCTTGGCCGTTATCCTCTGCCTTTTTGCCTGGATCTTGCTCTGGCAAATCCACTCCTGCTCGGGCAAATCCACTTCTGCTTGGGCAAATCAGCTTCTGCTCGGGCAAATCCTTGGCCATCGGGTTGTTTTTCCGTCTTGACATGCCTTAGGCCTTTAAAGCTCCTTATTCGGTGGCTTTTCTGCAAAACAAAACTAATACACTCTACGAGCCAACTTAGTTAAAAACAACTAATTAACAATTAGATTAAGCTAAAAATAGACTCCAGCGCACCCTCCATTACATTCTTGGGTGCTTCTCACACCCCTCAACTTAAGGTTTGCTAGTCCCTAGCGAATGAAATGCAGAAAATTAAAACATTAGCAACTATGCAATCCTTCCGAATTCACAACTTAGAACATGCTCAATTCTGTAACCTAGCAAGAGTTTAACAATCCAGCTTTTTATTTCATTTCTACAACTCACATTTTCAGCATTCAATTAAACAGGCTAAGTATCAAGCAAGTTAAGAGCAAGCCAAAAAGGTTTGTGTCATCGAACAATGGGAGGATACGGGACACAAAACTTGTGAATTCAAACTAAAACCATATCCACCAAAGAAGTGCTTGACAAACAGGCCACAGTGAGCAAGAAATACTATGCCTCAAACAACGAAAGCACTTATTCAACAGAATTGAAAACTAGTAGATGATATTTGGATAACGAAAGGAAAGAATGCCATTAACTAGTTATGCAACTATCAGACAGTCAATCAAAATGGAATCTATACGCACAAAAGATCAACTAAGGTCTTTTTCAGCTTGTAATGACCTTGGTTACAAAGAACAGGTTAGCAAAAATGGGCGAGGTCTATTACTAGCTTGGTTAACTACCCGAGTGACCGCCGCCAACATAAGAAATGAACCAAGTCAAGGCTAAACCGGCCAAACCAATAAACCAACTACTAACTAACAATGTGCAAAGTTATACTACGAAATGAAAATGCAACAAAACAAAATAAAAGGATAGGATAGTTGGCATGTCAACCAACCAAGACCCCGACCAAGTAAGGGGAATTTCTAGAGCCACCGACTCTCTATCATGTCATCACCATGTCACCACCTCATCCTCCTATCAGCAAGTCATCTAATCAGTCAGCCAACTCCTCACTCTCATATCCTGCAAAGTCATCACTTACTTCCCCCTCATCAACCGGCTCGGGGACATACTTCACCCCATGCTGCTGCTCCAAAATCGATGTCTGCCAAGTTATCTCTTTCCTTTGTGCTTCCTGTTCTCTCATCATCTTCCTCCTTTCAGCCTTCTCCTTCCTTTGACTATTGATTATTGAAACCCCTTGACAGAATAACTTTTTGAGCCAAGATCCCTGTTTCTCCTTTCTTGATGGCATCGTAGTCAAGTAATCCCCCTTTCTCGCCTGTTTACCCTTAGCAGTGTGGATCTGAGATGAGCTCTTCACATCAAAAGTGTCATCTATAGGCCCCGGAGAGAGTTATTCCAATTGCTCATAAGCTGCCCCCCTAACTCCTTTCTCCTTACACAAGCTAGTAATCATACATGGCAATGGCATATTGGCAGTAATCAAAGTATTGGCCCTAAAATCACGTAGCTGAGTAAAGATGAACATAGCCCATCAACTGTCAAATCATTAGCTGTCAATGCAAACAAAATTTCTCCACTTTTCCTGGTTGGTCTACTCTCTGAGCCTCAGGGATAAAGATTATAATGAATCACTTTATTCAAAAATCTAAAGCTTGCTTTGAAATTTTCAAGCACATGGGGTAATGAAGCCAAAGCAGGGTCATGATACAGAGTCTCATTCACAACCTGCAAATCAATCAACTCATCCTTCCTAGGGTAGTTCACAGACTCAGGAGGGGGCCTTTGAATTTTCAGATATGCAGCAATATCATTAGGAGTAATAACAATATCAATTCCCCCTACTTTTGAAACAATCCCAATAGCCGGGTCACTTTCCCAATCACTCTCAGGAATAATCATAAACTTATAAAACTCAATAACAACATTCTTATTATAACCCAATAACAGCTCAGTCCAGAAATTCAAACCTGTTCTCATGATGTACCGAAGCCCCGTGTGATCATCGGGCAATGCCATAGCATCCACTTGCCCCTCGTTTTTGAACTTTCTGCCTGCAAAACTGTCCTCCCAAACCCTCCTCTTATCCGCTGCAATCTGACCCGGAGTCCGTCTCCTCCTCTTACTCCTAGATCCCGAAGCTTCCGCGGGCTGATTTTCTTCCTCACTTTCAGCCATGAAATCATCCTCCTCCTCGATTTCTGATTGAGAAGGAGGAGCACGGTGCGCAGTTTGCTTGACTCTTGGCATTGTAAGCAAAAAGGAATTTTGGATTTTTATTTGGGTATTTTTGGATTTTGGCTAGGGTTTATGGGATTTTTGAGTTTTTGAGTGGAATGGGTGAATGTAGGGTCAAAATATGGTGGGGGCTGTGTATATGAGTAGAAAATAGGAAGAAACAAGGATTTTTGTGGAAAAATAAGGAAAGATTCGGATTTAAAGAGAAAAAAAAAGTGGGTTTACCTTGATTTGAGTTGAAACTCCCGAAATTGGTGGTGGATACTTGAAGTTTGTTGAAGGGGATGGAGGATTTAGGGATTTTCTGTAAAAAAGTGGGTGATTTGGTGGTTTAATTGAAAGGTTGAAGTTAGGGTTTTGGTGGTTTAGTGGAGGAAGGAAGGAGTGCAGTCGGGTTCAAAAGGTTGAGAAATTGGGTTTGTTTTGGTTTCTGACAAGATCAACACTGTTCTGTTGTTGAAAGTCCATTCTTCAGCGATGTAACACTTCTTTATCCATCGATGCTGATGCTGTTAACGGCCTAGGGGGATGGGCTGCTCGGTAGCGATGTAACTTGTTTTCCTCCATCGATGCCGAACCTGTTAACGGCCTGCTTAGATCACTTGGCAGCGATGTAAACTTTTGCAATCCATCGATGTCGACTGCATTAACCCAGAATTCTGCCTTCTCTTCAATTTGGTCCCCAGAACTTCCAACAATTGATTCAACAGTCCCAAAAAGACCTTTGCATCTTGAAAATCACACCAACAATCCCTCCAAACAACCGGTCACCTAGGCTAAGCAAAGAATGGGAGAATAACATGATGCAAAATAGGACAAGGTGACTCATATGTGCTATAATCATGCAAAGAATGCCTTGTATCCTTTCCTAAGTGCGCTTGGATTCCAAAATGATTGAAAATCGACATTTAAACACAACTAGGCATGGACATGCGATTATTCACCTAACTACAAACATTTTATTGAGAAGATGGGGATATGGGCCAAAGCTTGCTCAAAAACTTGCTCAACACTTAAACCATTCAATTTCAACTAAGCATGCAAATTAAGAAGCACAAAATTCTTAAGATTGCTACAAATTCTTGCTAACTCACAACGATTGAGCATGCAACGAGTCATGAACAAAACTAAAAACTATGACAAAAGGAAGAAATTGCAAGTAAAAAACTTTATTTATTTTTGAAAAATTTTAATTTTCTCAATATTTTGGTTTTTCAATTTTCAATTTTTTTTTCACAAAAATCACAAAAATCAACCAAATAGCACATAAGCTAACCCCTCCCCCCAACTTAAAGCGATGCTATGCTCTCATAGCAGTAAGAACAAGAGCGAAAAGAGGAAGAGTGCGCGAATGTACTGTCCAAGGGGAATATCAACCCCTAAATACCTCGACCAAGTTGGAGGATTTTATGTTAATGTTTTGCTCCAGCTAAATTAGATGCTTCCGGGGTTTACTCCTTCGGTTCTACCAATTCGGAACCACAGCTAGTCACACAGGGCCATATCCAAAGCTTTATCGGACTAACAACCGCGACGCTTAGCTACACCCATGTTTAGGGCTCCTGAACGCCTCACTCACTCCGGCTTTAGACCCAATCCACCAAGGCTGGTGTGGTAGCATATAAACCCTGCAGAAGACTTAAGAAAACGACCTTCCACAAAACAATTGACATTAGAACCACCGGCCCATGTTATCCGGCTTCCAAACAAAACAAAAACTAAAAGGCAAAACATAAAAACAATGCAAAGAACAAATGAAAATATTCAAAACATAATGAAATGCACCACCCGATCATCACGCGATCACACGAGTCATACTTTTTTTCCCATCTCTTACCGTTGGGGTAAGAAATGGGTGGCTATACTAGACCGTCGAAAATTTGTTATGCTAGCGCTCGTAATAAAATCTATCGCTTGACCTCGCCAAACAATGAAGTCCAGCGTCCCCTAGGATCAAAACAAAGCAAGATGCAATACAACCTAGCGTGCACTCTAGGCAATATCAAACCTCACTCACAGACCTAAGTTGCCTCCGATTAGGGGCAATCGCGGAGAGCATGGATCATTAACGATAGACTATTACCAAGAAGAACTAGTGAAAGTCCGTTTTACACTAACACATTGATGAAATCTTTTACAAGTGAGATATCTCCAAGACTTTATTCAATGCAAACACAGAACAAAACAAACAAAACACAACAAAACAACACATGCATAACTAAACTAAAGGAGAAACAAAGCAAGAAAGAAAGAAAGAACAAATATGTACAGTATATACAGATTTAATATCAGAACTCGGAGCGTCAAAGTCACAGCTTGACTCCGCCAAACAATGAAGTCCAGCGTCCCCTAAGATCGTAACCAGGCAAGCAACAAGATAAAGCAAAGTGCGTAAGCACGGGAATATCAAGGTCAAACCTAAAGATCTATACCGCCCCCGTTGGGGCTAATCTGGGAGATGTGAGTGGTTTACTATGAATTACTCCTATCAGAAAAGCTAATTAAAATCCTATGTCACTGATATTAAATGATTTGCCCTTCGAACCAGAACTGGGCACACGATCCTTCTTTTAGTAGCGGCATGCGAAGCTACATATACCCAAGTCAATGGAGGGTACCCCCTACCCGGGGGCCGGGTCTAACAAACAGTTAAGTTCAGCGGTTATGCTTTCGCTCCCCGTGCAATTTTAAGAATCAAACTAATCAACCGTGTAAACTGGATCGATTAACTCCTCATCCGGTTCTTCAATCTCAAAAGTTTCGAGAAATGGTTTAAGCTTTTGGCCATTAACTTTAAAAGATTTACCATTTAACGGATTCACAATATCAACAGCACCATGAGGATAAACATGTTCAACAATATAAGGGCCAGCCCAACGAGAAAATTTACCAGGAAACAAATGAAGCTTAGAGTTGTATAGGAGTACCTTCTGTCCAACCTCAAACTCTTTCCGGTGAATTCGCTTGTCGTGGAAGGCCTTGACTTTTGCTTTGTAAATGGCGGTGTTGTCATAAGCATCTCTCCGAATTTCTTCAAGCTCGTTGAGTTGGAGCTTTCTGTGTGCTCCGGCGGCCGGTAAACGATAATTTAGTGTCTTGATTGCCCAATATGCTTTGTACTCGAGCTCTACCGGAAGATGGCATGCTTTTCCAAAAACCAATTGATACGGCGAAGCTCCCAAGATGGTCTTGTATGCTGTGCGATAAGCCCAAAGTGCATCGGTCAAACGAAGACTCCAATCTTTCCAGTTTGAATTTACCGTTTTCTCCAAAATGTGCTTGATTTCCCTATTTGCCAACTCAGCTTGCCCATTTGTCTGAGGATGATAAGCAGCGGAGACCTTGTGAGTGATTCCACACTTCTTCATTAATGCCCCAAAAACACGATTGCAAAAGTAAGTTCCTTGATCGCTTATGATTGCTCTTGGCATCCCAAAACGTGAAAGAATGTTGTCCTTGAGAAATTCCACCACTACCTTGGCATCATTGGTACATGTTGCGATGGCTTCTACCCATTTTGAAACATAATCAACTGCCAATAAGATGTACAAGTTGCCGAAAGAAACGGGAAAAGGTCCCATGAAGTTTATGCCCTAGCAGTCAAAGATCTCAACCACCATAATGTTAGTCAATGGCATTTCGTCCCTCCGAGACACACTCCCAAGCTTTTGACAATGTTCACAAGTGACACAAAAGTGATGAGCATCCTTATGCAAGGTTGGCCAATAAAATCCACATTGTAGCACCTTGGTAGAAGTCTTCTTAGAAGAGAACTGGCCTCCACAAGCTTCTGAGTGACAAAACTCAAGAATTCTTCGTTGATCTAAATCTGGGACACAACGGCGCACTATTTGATCTTGACAATACTTGAAGAGATAAGGGTCATCATAAGAGAACATTCGTACTTCATGAAGGAACCGACGACGTTCTTGAGGAGACCAATGTGGCGGTAAGAGTCCTGTAGCCAAATAATTCACTATATCCGTAAACCATGGGGTACTCAAAACAGCAAACAATTGTTCATCTGGAAACGTGTCCATAATAGGTAAGCTTGGAGTAGGATCCTCGAACTGTAACCTTGATAAATGATCGGCTACCACATTCTCGACAGCCTTTTTGTCCTTGATAGTCAAATTGAACTCCTGGAGAAGTAGAATCCATCGTATCAAATGAGCTTTGGCATCTTGCTTGGTAAGTAGGTACTTGAGAGCAGAGTGGTCCGTATACACAATAAAGGGGGTGCCACCAATAAGATAAGACCGGAATTTATCAAGAGCAAACACTACCGCAAGTAACTCTTTCTCCGTGGTGGTGTAATTCACTTGAGCATCGTTCAAAGCCTTGCTTGCATAATGGATAACATACGGATGCTTGTCCTTCCTTTGCCCTAAAACGGCACCTACAGCATAGTCACTTGCATCACACATAAGCTCGAACGGAAGGCTCCAATCTGGTGGTTGCACAATAGGAGGAGTGGTAAGACTAGCCTTTAACTTAACAAAAGCTTGCTCACACGCGGGGGTCTATTCAAATGGAACGTCTTTGACAAGAAGATGGCACAAGGGTCGAGAGATAGCACTAAAATCTTTGATGAACCGACGATAGAATCCGGCATGCCCGAGAAATGAACGAATATCCTTTACGCATTTTGGAGTCGGGAGATTGGAAATAAGATCGATCTTGGCCTTATCCACCGCGATACCATCCGACGATATAATATGCCCCAAGACAATCCCTTGAGTGACCATGAAGTGACACTTTTCCCAATTCAGAACCAAATTTTTCTCGTCACACCTTGTTAAAACTTTCTCCAAATTGGCCAAGCATGAATCGAATGAATCGCCAAAAACAGAGAAATCATCCATAAAAACCTCTACTATCTTCTTAACCATATCACTAAAAATCCCCATCATGCATCGTGAAAAAGTCCCCAGAGCATTGCACAAACCGAAAGGCATACGACGATAAGTGAACGTTCTGAAGGGGCAAGTGAATGTCGTTTTCTCTTGATCCTCTAGAGCAACTTCAATTTGATTGTAACCGGAATAACCATCTAAGAAATAATAGAATGCATGGCCGGCTATCCTCTCCAAGATCTGATCAATAAATGGTAAGGGAAAGTGATCCTTTCTGGTACTTGCGTTGAGCTTACGATAATCAATACAAACTCACCATCCAGTCTGAACACGAGTAGGCACAAGCTCATTCTCCTCATTTCTCACAACTGTAACTCCGGATTTCTTTGGTACAACTTGAATCGGGCTCACCCATTTGCTATCGGCGATAGGATAAATGATTCCTACATCCAAGAGCTTCAAAACTTCAGCACGAACTACATCCTTCATAATCGGGTTTAAATAGCGTTGAGGTTGGCGAGACGGTTTGACATTATCCTCCAAAGCAATATGGTGAGAGCAAAGAGTAGCATCAATCCCTTTGATATCAGCAATTGTCCATCCTATAGCCTTCATGTGCCTCCTTAATGAATTGATCAACTTCATCTCTTGGAGATTCCTAAGAGAAGAGGAAATAACCACAGGATAAGTCTCGTTGTCTCCAAGGAAAACATACTTCAAAGTATCAGGTAGGGGCTTCAACTCCAACTTCGGTGGCTCAACACTAGATGGGAGAACCTTCTTCTCGATTCGTGGTAGCTCCTCAAACTCTTCAAACTTTGGAGTCCAAGCATTTATAGCACAAGCTTCATCTTCCTCACCCAACAATGAACTCAAATAACTCACTTCAGAAGACTCAAGAAATTCGACCTCTTTGGCTGGTAGAGCAACTTCCAAAGGATCATTGTAAAGCAATTCGTGCACGTGTTCTTCTACAAGAGTATCGATAAGGCTCACTTCATTCACGTTCTCATCATCTCCCATTTGACTACCCACATTAGAAACATTGACCTCCATCTTCATGTTACCAAAGGTCATATTGAGAAGTCCGTTTCGACAGTTGATAACTGCATCCGCCGTGGCTAAGAAGGGTCTTCCAAGAATTACCAGAGTAGAAGCAGCAGAAGAGTCGGTTGGATTTGTAACGAGAATCACAAAATCCACCGGATAGACAAACTGATCAACTTGGACTAGAACATCTTCCACTACTCCCCTTGGTACACGAACGCTTCGATCAGCCAACTGTAGTGTGACACGAGTAGGCTTCATCTCTCCCAAGCCAAGCTCTTGATAAACAGAGTATGGAAGTAAATTAACACTTGCACCAAGATCGAGCAAGGCTTGTTCGATACGCTTTCCTCCAATTGTGACAGCAATAGTAGGGCTCCCCAGATCCTTGTACTTAGGCACGATATTCGTTTGAATGATAGAACTCACTTGCTCAGTAAGGAATATCTTCTTTTGAACATTAAGCTTGCGCTTTCGAGTACACAAATCCTTAAGAAACTTGGCATATGTGGGAATCTGCTTGACTGCATCCATGAGAGGAATGTTGATCTTCACTTGATTGAATAACTCATGCAACTCCACATTGTAGTTTGGTTTCGCCAAAGCCTTCAAACGATTAGGGAACGGAGCCGGTGTTGGAATAACTTGAGGGTCCAATACACATTCCTTGTTCTTGCCTTTATCCTTTTCTTCTTCTTCAAGAGTCTCCTCGCTTACTTCCTTGGGAGATTCCCCAAGGATTGGAATTGAACGTTCGATAGGTGAAGGGAACAAGGTAGGTTCCGGAGGCATCACCACTTAATTATCCACCGTCTTGCCACTTCGAAGAGAAATAATAGCCTTTGCTTGCCCGGGGAAAGTAACCGAAGAGCTAGCAAAGTGAAGACCATGAGAAGTTGGATTAGAATTCGGTTGCGGATTAGGTTGAGGTTGAGTAGGAAACTTCCCTTTCTCTTGTTGTAACAAACCCACCGTAGTTGTCAACTTGCCCAACTGATTTCTAATATCATTCATCGTTTGAGTTTGTTGTTCATTGATAGCAGTTTGACTTTACAAGAGAGCACTGAATTGATCTTCCCAAGAACGCTTTGGTGGTTGTTGTTGAACTGAGTAGGTTGTTGTTAAAATTGGTTTGCATGTGGGAAGGGAGCAGAAGGAGCAAAACCAGGCGGACCTCGAGCTTGAGGGAAACGGAAAGCACTCTGAGGTTGCTTCCAAGGTAGTTGAGGAGCGGGGGGTGTGACTTGAGAAGAACTCCCTTCATTATATTGATTCCAACGGAAAGCTGGGTGTTGCCTTGTCCCCGGATTATAAGATTGAGAATAAGGGTCAAAACGTTGCACGGCATATACTTCTTCTGGAGCAATCCCATTAATCACATTCTTAAGAGCAGGAATATCAGGGCACGCTTTGGTAGAATGGCCCACAATCTCACAAATAATACATACTTCCTCCACTTGGCGCACTGCTTTCACTTCTTGAGATTGAGCACTTTTTAATTCCAACTTGTCAAGTTTTCGAGCAATCTCCTCCAATCAAGTTTCAAAAGCTGTATGCTTGGCAATAGAGAATTTCCCTGAACCTGTAGGACCTTGATTGAACATCGCTCTATCTCCTGGATCTGTAAATTGCCAAAACTGGGTCTTCTCAACTAGCGACTCATAGTAATCCCAAACATCCTCCGGTGTCTTTCCCATAAAATCACCTCCACCCATAGTATCCAAAAGTTGTTTACTTTCTTGAGAACACCCTCTGTAGAAATAGTTGACTCTGAGATACAACGGAAGGTTGTGATGAGGAACTGACATAAGCAAGTCCTTGTATCGCTCCCAATACTTGTGGTAAGTCTCTCCATCCCTTTGCTTGAAACATTGAATCTGATCAATAAGTAACTTCGTCCTACTGGCTGGAAAGAACTTAGTGGTGAAAGCATCCTGAACTTCTCCCCAGTTACGCAAAGATTGAGGCTTCAAAGAATTGAACCATTGTTTCGCCTTGTCTTTGAGAGTAAATGGAAACAACTTCAGACGGGCTTGATCAAGTTGCCCTGGAACTGTAACAAAAGAGTGTAGAATATTCTCGAACTCTCATATATGCAAATAAGGATCCTCCAATTCTCGCCCCCGAAATTTTGGAATTATCCGAAGGTATTCAGCTTTGAATTCAAATGTATTCCCAGCGGTCGGAGTCGGAATAACAATAGGAGATACTTGAGGAGCCCGTTCTGGATTCAGATAATCACGCAGAGTACGAACTGGAACTTCTTCAGCCATTGGGCCTTTGCGATTGCGATTTAATTTGCGAGGCAGAGAGTGGGCAGGATACGCCCTGGCAATGCTACGGATTCTTGGCGGTGAAGAAGAACGATGAAGCCGATTTGAAATTGGGCTTCGGTAAACACGCATACACAGGCAAAAATACTAACTAACTACCAACAAACTACCAGACAGAAGGGGCCATCTCACCACCTCAACTCAACAAACAGAATATGCGAGGGGTTATGCCACCACCTTGGCTAAGCAATGCAATCAAATTTAAGCTAACTAACTAAATTAATTATGCTAAACTAACTAAGAAACAAATTCGATATTTAGCCTGGCTTCGTTACACCTCAAGTTTAGATGAACTAGGTTAGAGGTATCCACCAAACTAAATACGAACTACTAACATATAAACTACTAAACTACTACTAGATGAAAGCGGGATACTTACAGTGGTTTGTCGAACCTCCAAGAAAGCCATAATAAGAAATCCACAGCAACGGCGCCAAAAATGCTTCGTTTGCTCCGATATAAGGAATAATACCCTAAGCGTAGGGTTTAATACGTCTGTTGAAGCATAATAAACCGGAAATCCAGGATCGTACCCAAGGGAATAATTATACGACTTTGCTGGATTTGTAGATGTAAGTAAGGGCTTTCGGCTTTTAGACAGCCAACTTTGTTTTACTTTAAATGGTGGAAATAAAAGGCTAAAATAAAAACGAATTAACTAGAGAAAAGATAGGCTAGGTCTAGGAATTATTAACACACAAGACCCGAGCTAAATCACACTCTTCACCCAATTACACAATTTAAGATACTTGATTATGGTTCTCAAATCGGAAAATAAAATGATTTGAGAACCAAGCTAGCTCTAGAATTCATTTGACAAATACCTCAAGCGACAGAGCTCTAAGCATCATGTGTGGTGGGTAGGCGATGCTCCCACCTACACATAATCAAAGAGGTTAACACCTCGGTAATTTGTCAAACAAACCCGAACCCCACATCAATTTTCAAATCAAAGTTTAAAGCTTTATTGGGTGCAAAATGCAATTTTCGCCCGAGCCATGAGATGTTAATCATCCCATGACCTTACCCTTGAAACTACTCACCCATATCTAGAGAGATAGGAGCAAGTGAAAATCTACTTAACATAATGAAATAACAAAACTTGAATCAAACTAGAGATTAAGATAGATCGAGAGAAAATAAACAACTTTAATTAAAGAGACAATGTCAAAAACTAACAACTAAAGGCAGAAATTGAAATATTAAACATTGAAAAATGAAGAACACTCAAGAACAATTTGAATTGCAATGAAATCTAATCCTAGATCTAGAAAATTGTACTATTGAATCTATGCTACCTGTTTGTACAAAAAATGACATAAGCTTTTATATTCCGGAAGATCCGCGCCTGGAATATTCCCAAGATGCTCAGAAAATCCACCTCTAAGCTCCTCGGCATCGATGGCAACGGCTTTAAAGTGCTCTGCTATGGGGCTCGGCATCGATGGACTGTAAGACTTGACATCGATGCCGAGCTGGCTAAGGGACTGGACCACTAAGGGTCTCGGCATCGATGGAACTTTTGCCTTGACATCGATGCCGAGCTGGTTAGCTCGATGCTTGGCCGTCATCCTTTGCCTTGCTGCCTGGATCTTGCTCGGGCAAATCCACTCCTACTCGGGCAAATCCACTTCTGCTTGGGCAAATCAGCTTCTGCTCGGGCAAATCCTTGGCCATCGGGTTGTTTTTCCGCCTTGACATGCCTTAGGCCTTTAAAGCTCCTTATTCGGTGCCTTTTATGCAAAACAAAACTAATATGCTCTACGAGCCAACTTAGTTAAAAATAACTAATTAACAATTAGATTAAGCTAAAAATAGACTCCAGCGCACCCTCCATTACATTCTCGGGTGCTTATCAGGGTCTGTGTAGATCCGAGATCTCAACACGGCTAGTCCGAAGGATGACTTTCCATTATCGCATATAGACAAACTAGTGGGCAACACTGCAGGACATGCATTGCTATCTTTTATGGATGAGTTTTCTGGGTATAATCAGATTCTGATGTCTCCTGAAGATAGAGAGAAAACCACCTTCACCACGCCATGGGGAACCTACTGCTACCCAGTGATGCCATTCGGGTTGAAGAATGCTAGAGCCACTTACCAAAGGATGACAACAACGCTGCTGCACAAAGAAATGGAGGTATATGTTGATGATATGATAGTCAAATCAAAAGAAAGGGAAGGACACTATGAAGCACTTCAAAAGTTCTTTGAGAGGATTAAGCAATATAAGCTACGTCTTATCACTCAAAGAGGAATCGAAGTAGACCCTTCTAAGATACAGGCTACCATGGAAATATCACCACCAAAGACAGAGAAGGAGGTAAGGAGCTTTCTGGAAAAAGTGCAGTTCATTAGCAGGTTCATTTCCAAACTCACAGCCACTTGCGAACCTCTCTTTAAGCTTTTGAAGAAAAGATATGGATTTCAAGTGGAGCCAAGACTGCCAACAAACATTTGAAGCAATCAAAGAATGCCTTCAGAATCCATTTGTGTTATCACCACCCATCCCTGGAAAACCATTGATTCTGTATCTCTTAGTAACTGACACATCCATGGGATGTATGTTAGCGCAAGAAAATGATGCCAAAGTAGAGTGCGCCATATACTACCTTAGCAAAAAGATGATGGACTATGAAACAAGGTACACTCCCTTGGAGAAGACCTGCTGAGGGCTGGTATGGGCCACAAAGAAACTAAGGCATTACCTGTTAGCACATCCGGTAGTCCTGGTTTCTCGTTTAGACCCAATCAAATATCTTTTTGAGAAGCTAGCACTTATTGGAAAGCTGGCTAGATGGTTGTTGTTGCTAGCAGAGTTTGACCTCAAGTACATGACAAGGAAATCAGTGAAAGGAAGGGCTGTGACAGAATTCTTGGCAGATCACCCTGTGACAGAGGCTGAGGCAGAAAACTTCATGTTCCCAGACGAAGACAACTTATTTCTCCTAGACAACACCTGGCAACTTTATTTCGATGGAGCATCAAACCAATGTGGATATGGCATAGGGGTATTGCTAGTTTCTCCGAACGACTCTCATATTCCTCTGTCATATAAATTGAGGTTTGAAGTCACCAACAACCAAGCTGAGTACGAAGCCTGCATAGCTGGAATGGAGGCAGCCTTGGAACTAGGGGCAAAAGGGTAGAAGTCATTAGAGATTCAAACCTATTGGTGTCCCAAGCAAGAGGAGACTAGAAGGTCAAAGAAGATATGCTAAAACTATAGCACTCTG
Organism: Rhododendron ovatum; assembly: GCA_019656835.1. Lineage (NCBI taxonomy): Eukaryota > Viridiplantae > Streptophyta > Magnoliopsida > Ericales > Ericaceae > Rhododendron > Rhododendron ovatum. Next base: position 19,144,154 of record CM033801.1, on the reverse strand, counting down.
TGTTGGAAGCTCTAATTCCACAATTCGACTCTGTTACCTTCACACACACTCCGCAAGTGAGTAATAGGTTTGAAGATGCACTGGCAACATTGGCCTCTATGGTCGAGATACCCCTGGGATTCACAATGCGGCCCCTTATGATCGAGCAAAAGCTCAAACAAGCATGCGAATGCGCTTTCATTGAAGAAAGTGAGAACGATGGGAAACCATGGTACGAAGATGTGAAGAAATTCCTGAAAGAGGGAGAGCATCCCTCCAAAGCCATCTCAAAGGACAAGATGGCCCTACGGAAATTTGCTGTCCGATTTGTAGTTTATGGAGGAGCATTGTATCGAAAAGCTCATTTGGGCCCCAATCAACTTTGTATCACAATAGAAGAAAGTACAAGATAATGGAGGAACTACATGAAGGAATCTGTGGGCCGCACATGAGTGGGGCATCAATGGTGAAGAAGATCCTACGTCAAGGATACTATTGGACTACGATGGAAGCCGACTGTGCTGACTACGTCCGTCGATGCTACAAGTGCCAAACTCACGATGATCATTTGCACATTCCTCCTACAGAAGTATATAGCATGACATCCCCTTGGCCATTCTCCACCTGGGGAATAGACATCATTGGAAGTATAAATCCAAAAGGGAAATACAAGCACCAGTTTATCCTAGTGGCCATTGACTACTTCACCAAGTGGGTAGAAGCGGCTTCTTATACTACTCTCAAAGCTACTCATGTAGCCAAGTTCATCCACACCAACATCATCTATCAGTATGGTGTACCTCATGAGTTTATTTGTGATAATGGATCTCACTTCAAAGGGGCAACAAAGAAGCTTTTCGCTGACTTTGGCATACAGAATAATCGATCATCTACATATCAGCCTCAAACCAATGGAGCAGTAGAGGCTATAAACAAGAACATCAAGAGGCTTCTACGGAAGACTACCGACATCTACACGGGCTGGCCAGAAATGCTACCTCTAGTACTATGGGGTTATCGAACAACTGAAAGGACTTCGACTGGGGCTACTCCCTATTCCCTGGTCTATGTGATGGAAGCTGTCTTGCCTATTGAACTAGAATTACCTTCACTAAGGGTTCTAGCAGAGACTGGAGTGGTCGAAGAAGATTGGGTTCAAAACCGCTATGACAAGTTGACATTACTGGACAAAAGAAGGCTGAGAGCCTTATACCACGTATAAGGGTATCAACGCCACATTGCGCGGGCATTCAACAAAAAGGTTAAACCGAAAGACATTAAGGTGGGAGATATGGTACCCAAAGCAATCCGTCGCCACATTTCAAACCCGGAGGCAAGTTTAAACCAAACTGGGGAGGACCCTACGTTTTCAAATGCATACTATCTGGAGGAGCAGCATACATTACAGGCTTGGATGGGATGGAATTCGCAACACCAGTCAATATCGACAAGCTGAGAAAGTATTACCCTTGAGAGATGCTCGTTGGACCGAAAACCACAAGGTTGGGCGGACCCAAGCAAAAATTAGAGCAAGCCTGCTAGGTCGAGAACCCGCAAGGGCAGCTTAGACAAAAACTAAGGCATAAATAAAGAGCTCGCTAGACTGAAAACCCGCAAGGGCAGTTTAGGCAAAATCAAGAGCACAAAAGGAGAGGAAAATACCCAAGTGACTTGCCAAAAAAAAAAAAACTAAAACTAAAAAAAAAAGATCTTTTTGAAACTACGTTTATGGTCTGATTCCCTCTATGGGATACGTAGGCAATCTCCAGATTGAGATTCGGCCACTGCAATCACTATTACTCCCAAATTTCTAGGTCTATCCTAAGGCATACTCATTGTCAAACCATGGCAAAGACATTTCAATAAAGCAACCAATGTTTTATTACTTCTAAGGAAAAAGAAATAGTAAGCTCAAACAATTCTTGATCTATGAAAGCTAGAATCAAACAAAGAACAACTTTTAAAGGCATAAACAATGTGTCAATCTCTAGGTCTTCCTTTTCTTTGCACTTTTGTCTTCCAAAAGGTTGGATAAATTACATTTAACCCCCTTAAACTAACACCTGTTACCACTTTACCTCCTTAAACTATAAAACTCGACACTTAACCTCCTCTAACTATGTAAACTCCAAATGTTTTAGACGCCGTTAATGGAAAAACGTTGAATACCCATATTGCCCTCAATCAGTAGGACACCATTGTCCCATGGCCAAGGCCATCAATCTGATTTTTAACTCTGTAAACACAACCACCACACTTTGCACCATACCACCTTCAACCAAACATACCCAAGTAAGCGGATGAAGGAGACGATGGACGAGTAAGGGGCAGAAGAGGTTAGCCTTGTTCGTTTAGCATATTTGAGTATTTTAGTTTTGGTAGTAGGTAGAAAGAGAAATAGGGTAATGATTGGAGAGAGGGGTAATGAGTGGAGAGAGAAAGAGAGAGAAATGAAATTAATAATTGGAGAAATAGGATAATGATTGAAGAAAAATATAGGGTAATGATTGAAAAACAAAGTTAAAACAAAGTAAATATGCTAAACGAACAAAGCCGTTGATTTTCCGGTGGCTGGAGCAGCGGTGTCATCAGAGACGATGGCATTCGAAGTCGACGAGAAAATGCTTAAGGCCGTTGGAGCAGAGGTCCTTCCAGACAAACGGCATGGACTCCACTGTCAGGAGATCGAGTCTCCTTCAGTTTAATAGGGTAAATGTAAACTAGATTTACTCCCACCTCCCTTGCACGACCATCAACCACATCACGCTAGAACACTCACTTCCGTTCACTCTCCCTCTCTCTGTAATTACTCAATCTGATTCTTCTCTCTCTTAGAACAAATCGCCGCATCGATACTAGAATTTTGATCTACCCTACCTTTATCCGGCAACAGGAGCACCCATTCAACTCCCTCTTCTTGGTCGCCACCATCTCAGATCCGTCTGTCAAATCCTGCACCGTCGGTTTTTGTTTAGTCTCGGTCGGACTAGAGGATCCTTCAAGGAACGCAGTGAGAATTTGTCATTCGGCTAGCGTCATTATCGCTCCAGTGCCGGGTTCAGATGTCGAGTGTCTTTTGGGTTTGCTGAGGTTCACAGGACCGAACCCAGTCTCCCAAAAATAACATTATCTACATTTTGCGTCGGATTCCGACAGTCAAGAACCTAATTTTTTGAGCCCCTCAGCATGAAATCACCTCAAATTAGAGTAGTGAACAAAATATTTCCTATTAGGCTGAAATATTTTTGGAAAATAGGCAGTGAAGCGGTGGTGGTGGTGGTGGTGAGAATCGTGAGATGGAATGTGGTTTGGGTTTTGTTTGGTTCTGGAAAGTATGGTGGCCGGTTGTTTCTTTAAGCCATGTGAAGGTTTTGTTACGGGCAAAAAGAAATTTTGGATGGCCTTGGACAATGGTGTCCCATTGTTTGAGGGCAATATGGGAATTCAATGATTTTCCGTTAGCAACGTTGAAACCATTTGGGAGTTACATAGTTCAAGGGGGTTAAGAGTTGAGTTTTATAGTTTAAGGAGGTAAAGTGCTAACATGATATAGTTTAGGGGGTTTAATATAATTTACCCCAAAAGGTTTTTCTCCAACCAACACTTATACGAGTCCGATAGCTTGCCAGTAAAGTTCTTAGCAACATCTTGCATCACCCGGTTCGGCCATAGACGAAGCACATTGCGACGAAGGTTGGCATCATGGGCCTTGGAAATGGCATACTTAGGATTGCCCAGCACCTTAGTGATGAGCGAAAAGATAACTTGGCAATAAACAAGTAAAGAGCGAACCTGTAGTAGTAAAGGACTCCCTGAGAATTGGGATGTTGGATTACCCTTCACTACATCAAGACCTATCAAGGTGTCTGCCAACACTAAACCAGCAAAACCTATACGGTTCCAAATTTGTTGGGCGAAATCAAGCAGCATAGAATCAGCATGGCCAGAGGAGGGGCCGAGCAAGTAATAGTGGAGAAGACAGACACACAGTGCATGAAAGCAAGCCTTCTGTTGAGGAATCTGGATATGAGCTTCAGCTACACCAAAACGCTGAATAAGCTGCAGGGTGTCTAACCTTCCATTCACCATGAAAAATTTGACTTTGTGTTTTTGAACTTGGAGTAAGGCCTTCAAAAGGTCACCACGATTAAACAAAGGGTTAGGGATAACAAGACATTCTCTATCTGAATGATCCATAATGGCTGCAAACTCCTCCATGGTAGGACACAACTCTTCCCTTTTGAATCGAAAAACATGAAGAACAGGATCCCAGAAGCTGGTGGCTGCACGAAGAAGAGCAAAATTCACAAGAACTTGACGAAGAGAGAAGAGGAAATCCATGCCAAAAGACTTAAAGAATAGATGGTCAAGGCCATTGAAGGAATCCAACCACTGATCAAGAACTGGTTGTGCCATGTGTTAAGGACTGCTGCTGACAAACTATCAAAATTCGTAGAACGCGTACTTATAGGCTAGGTTGAGTCCTGGTTCGAATTGGAATCGGATCCTAAAATCCACATTAACCAAGTCGGTCTCTCAGCCGGCACTTCGATATAACAGTCGTAGGATCGATTCCCCGGCCCATCAAAATCAAGGCTGACTCAAAGTCAACCCCAAGAAGATGAATCGATCCCTCGACCGCTTAATCGATCTCTCGACCGCCAGAATGACTGTTTTACAGAGAAGTTTCACGGTTTTGCTCAATTTGTCGAGATGCAATTTTCATACTAAACAAATCGACACAAATGCAGCATACATAATCACATATCAGGGCAAAAGATATTGTTTCATATAACAAAAGCTTTTTACATCACAAGGTGAATCATCCCACATTTCCTAAACAAACTATACATTGGTTTCCTATCGGACTAACCTATGCAGAAAGAAAAAAGAAAGAGAGCAAGAATGAGAAGAGAATGCCAAATCCTCTGGCGGATTTAATTTTACTTGTTAGTTTTTTAGCCCGGATAACATGAGCCGGGCGGTTCTAATGTCATTTGTCTATTAGTAGGTAGTTCGAGCTTAAGTCTTTTGCAAGGTGTGCGTGCTACCACATCAGCCTTGGTGGATTGGGTCTACAGTCAGAGTGAATGAGGCATTCAGGAGCCCTAAGCATGGGTGCGATTACGTGTCGCGGTTGTTAGTCCGATAAAACTTTGACTATGACCCTATGTGATTAGTTGTGGTTCCGTTGGAAGAGCCGAAGGAGTCAACCTTGAAAGCTGTTCGATTGACGAAATGAGATGGTGATGCAAAAGCCTCCAACTTAGTCGAGGTATATGGGGGTTGACATTCCCCCGGAGGTACAATCTTTTGCACTTTCCTCTCATTACTGTTGTTCTTCATGCTATGAGGACATAGCATCGTTTATGTTGGGGGGAGATATATATATATATATATATATATATATGTTTTTGAGACTTGTCACTTTTTGTTTTTGTTAAAATTTAAAAAAAAAAATTTGCTCTTACTTGCAATCCTCTCTTGTTAGTAGTGATTTTGCTTGCTAGATAATTTAATTATGCGCAATTGTGTCGATATGGCAAGAGTCGTGTATCCCGTCGAATTTGGTTATATGTTTGAATTCATGTCACATGCATGTACATGAACATTGATGAACAAGTAGAGCCTAAAAGTCAAGTCAAGTGTTGTGCATCGCTAGAGTAGAGATTCGTTTCTTAAGCAACCCATGCTTTTTGTTCTCATTTCCCGCATTTACGTAAATAATATCTTTTGTTCATGCTTGAGTAGTGTATATATCTTTCATGCATCTTGTTGGAGTTGTTAGCGTACTTAGGAAATGATTCAAGGCATTTTTGTTTGATTAAACCACATAAGAGTCTCCTCGTCCTTATTTTAGACCATAGTCTAAGTCTCTTCCGTTGTTCAACTTAGGTAACCGGATGTTTGGAGGGTTGTGTGTTAATAGTTTTCGAAGATTCAAGGAGTTTTGGAGTGGTGTGAATGTGATAGAAGTGGTTGGAATGCAAAAAGGCAAAGAATTTGTACATGATCCCCTATCTCTCCTCTTTCACTACAAAAGCTAAAATCTCAAATTTTCATCTCCTTCTCCAAAGCTCTCAAAGTTGGCTCCTTAATCTCTCTTAGCACAAATCTCACTTCAAATGACCCTATCCCTCAAAGAAAAGAAAATCAAAGAAATGCTATGAAAGAGCAAAATCATATTCAAAAGAGGGTTGAATACTATGATGAGAGGATTGGTTTAACCTTCAGGCTAGCATACATTTCGGATGAGAAAGAGTCCGATGGAAAGGGGGAGCTCGATGCTCAATACTGTGAGGAGCCAGATGAGGATGACGACTACGTGTGGTTGAATCGGTGGTAGTAGTTTTTGTAGGACTTATATAGTAGTTGTTCTTTATTTCTTCTTCGTAATTTTGTTTGGTATTTGGCCGATATGTGGTCATACCTTGGGTAGTTTAGGGTCGGTAGTGGCCAAGGGTAGATGAACCATGCAAGTATATGGCCACTACATTTTTTGTAGTTTCTTTCCTTTTGTATCCAAGGTAGTTATAAGCTAATAAAAGTCCTCCGTTGATCTTTTGTACGTTACTTAACTTCGTTTGATGCATGATTGATATTTACTGCTTTTTGAGTATGATCTGTCCCTTCTCATGCATAGTTGTCAATAATTAGCTTTCCTTTCTTTCTTAGCGCTCTTTTGATAGCATGCGTAGCCTTTTTGTCTCTGGCTATTGTATTTACTCACTAGCGCATGTCATGGGATGTATCTTGTATCTCACTGTGTGAAAAGTCGAAGTAGAGTATATCCTTGTGAGTTTTGGAGTCAAAACTCGTTGTGGTGCATGCATACTTGACTGTTCCAATATGGCATAGTTTGTTCATCCTAGTTCATGGCATGTTTGTGCGTGGATTGCATATGATCAGATTTGAAGGGGTGTTTTGGACTCTTGCCTAGTTGTAGTAGTTGAGCATAATTTTTGTATCTTGAATCTCTCGAGAGTTGCATAGCTTAGTTAAATATGTTTTGTTTTAGTTTGCTAGGGACTAGCAAAGTTCAAGTTGGGGGGTGTGATGAGCACCCAATATTGTAGATATTTGGTGGGACTAGTCCCATTTTATGTTGTTTTATCTTCCGTTTATTTAGCTTTTATAGCGATATTACTCGTAAAGTAGTTTGTTTAGTGTTACAGGTAAAATGTCCTGATAAGGCGTATTTTGAACACGAGGCTAACCCCCAAGAGTGTCCGTGTACCCGCGCCCTATGGAACTTCCGCCATTGAAACTCAAGAGCGAAGGCGTGAAGCGTCGGGGTGAGCTTCGGGGCCGTTGAATGCCAAGTTGTGGGGGCTGAACTGAAAATCTGGAGATGACCTCCCCGTATCGATATGGCCTTAATTTGTATCAATATGCATGAGCTTACTAAGAAGACAACTTATATTGTATTGGTATGGATTAAAGCCGTATCGATACTAGAGCGTTAGGGGGAAATGGTCATTTCAAGCTTAGTAGTGTAGTATCGATACAACCCATAATGAGTATCGATACCACGAGCCTTCGACCAGATATTTGTTGCTTTTTGGACCTTCCACTTATGGAATACTTACTACTTATAGTATGTTTATAGGATATTTGTTGACAGAGAAGTTGAGTTGTCTAAATACCATTTCCTCCCACTTTATCTCATAATCTACTTCATGCTCTAGGTTAGTTTTCTCTCTAGTTTTTCTCCATTGTTGTTCTTAGTTTCAAGCTTCAATACTTGTAAGTTTAATTCCTAATTTGATGTTTTCTTGTTTATTAAAGTTGTAACTACTTTTTAGATCTTTACTAATATCAAGTTTATCTCCGTTTCTATCTGTTAAACATGTTCTCAATATTTAGCATGAATTCTAGTCTTTTTAATATGTGTGAATAGTTATTTGGCTAAGTCTTGGGATACTCTTTCGTAAGGACTTAGGTGGTTATTTGGTTCTCGAACCCTTAAGCTTTAAATCATGGTTTTCGGAAATAAATTGACCTAGCCATTTTGGTCTAAGCGAGAGGTGTTAACTCCTTGATATGTCGTTTAGTCAAGCGGTCCTGGCAAGTGACATACCAGGGGCTCGTGGCCTCCTACGTGTCACGCCCTCGATTTTCAACATAAATAAATAAATCATTTCGATAAAAGATCCTCGCATAGGACAAATAATACCCAAAATGGTTTCCCACCTATTTAATTACAAACGAAGTCCCCAAGTTTAAAAAAAAATACATCCTTGGCATTGTGGCCCAAATTAAGTTAAATACATGTGCAAAGTATTTAGAATATTACAATCTTATGTCAAAAGATCAAACAAAGTAAATTAGTTATAATGCCATCTCTATCTAAAAGTAGACTAATACAAATATGGATGAGTAACTAAGTCAGGTTAGCTTCCAAAAGTCTTCGTTTCCAAATACACCATGTCATGTAACCTATTGCCCTGCGTTTGAACCTAAAAAGAAGGATTTTGCTGAGCTACACTAGCCCAGTAGGAAATTCTCTACAAAATCTACATGCAATGAGATGATAAGCATAAACAAATCAAATTAAACGACAAATTCAAATAATGCACATCAACACCCTTTTGCAAATGTCATAACAATTCCCAATCATAACCCATACGTACACACACACACACACACACACTTCTTCCAACAAAATTCCACCCCTTGCGAGATTGTGTTTCCACCCTTTGCGTCACAATAGACTCCACCCTTTGCAAATCGTGTGTTTCCACACCTTGTGTCACACTAAATCCCCCATTCACTTCACAACAACAACAACCATACTATCGTCACAATTGATACCAATGCCATAAACTCATTCCACACACACCGACATTATCTAATACGACACATATAGCTCATGGACCACGACACTCGTTACCACAATACCACTATCAAAGAAAATACAATCCTCAAGCCATAAAACATTCTATTCGACCATATATAGCAAATAAACACCTAAATCACACCTAGTCACCACAAAACATATAGAGGAAGAGAGAAATCCCTACCTAGATGGGTTTTAAGCAAAACCCTAGGCCTACCAAGAACAATAAGCTTGGATCCTCCAAAGACAAGCTTCACCCAAGCTTGGATACAAGATCTAGAGCCAATAAAGTCCAAAAACATGAATAACAAGCAAAGATCAACAAATAATCGAGAGGAGAGAGAAAAATATGATAGAGCTTCAAGGAGTGAGAACAAGAACACAAAACTCACCCTTGGTTCACCAAATGCAAGAATCTTGTGATTTTGAGGAAGAAAACCCTTGGATCTTAAAGATTTGATGTTGAAATCAAGAGTTTTGGGTGAGATTGGAGTTGGGTAGGTGAGAGGGGGTGTTTCCAGGTCTGGTTCGAGAGTTTTGGGTGTGAAAAATAGTAAAGTGGGGTATTTATAGTGAGCTATCATGTGTGCTGAAAAATCAGAAATTTTGCACGATGTACCGGTACCGTGAAATGACAGTACCGGTACAAGTACCCAGAAATTTTAGCATTTCACAGTTTCTGGTCGCGAAGTACCTGTACTGGAAAAAGCTGTACCTGTACATTAAAGACAGATTCGAAATTTTTTGCTAACGTTCATCAAATCAAACCCCGATTGCTACCAATACTTCCACACATCATTTCAACACCAAAACTCAAAATCCAACTATTCTCCGAATGTCCAATACACAACGGTAGACGTATATCCATACACCCTCACAAACAAACGTACAACTTTATTAATAATACAATTCTTTTAAGCATTAAACGATTTCTGAAATTATAATAATTTACGGGTCTCCACACTATGTGTTAGATACATTAGCGAAAATAGATTAGTTTAATTCCGATTAATCACAATCTTTTGTTAAGCGTAGTCTTTAAATCTAAATCTTTCAAGCATGAGCACACGGTCATGACTCTCGTTTGAGTTATAATCGAGAACCGGTAACAGCCTTTGTCAAGGGATAGATGATCCCTAGTGTAATAACTCTGAATTTTAATAAATAAAAAGTTATTTATTATTCAAGTTATTATTTAAATTGTTTGGATTGCTTTGATTTTCTTTTATTTTTTCGGTAGTTGGTCATAATTACACTTTAGCTCCTCAAGGATCGTTTCTTGACTTTTAAGCCCTACTTAGCAAGTCTAGTTAGCTTCTAACCAGCTTGTTGGAGAAACCAAACTAGGAAGTCACCTAGTTATTCTTTCCTAACCATAGATGGACTATTTTGCCCATCTTGAACCTTTTCAAACCCTAGACTAGAAATTGTTTAATTAGTTTCTTTTATTGTTTTGATTTTATTCTTTATCCTTTGGACGATAAAGGTTAGGAAAACTATTATCCATTGGATAATAGAAACTCAATTCTTTATATTAAAAGGATTCAATAAAAGATTTGGACAAAGTACTTAGAATAGACTTTTATAATCACTTTGAAAGTACTTTTTGATTATTTTACTATAAAAGTCCCCTAGTAACTATTGTCCATTGGACAATGATTGTTAGGGTAATCTTTACCCATTAGACAATAGCTTATTCCATTTTGTTAAGTGCATGTATATATATACACATGTGTATTTACCTCATGCAAAGGACATGTAGTCTTTTTATAAGACTTATTTTATTATCTAAAGTACTCGTCCTTTATTATCCCTTGGTTATTAACCATTAGGGGATTTTATTACCCATTGGTCAATAGGTTAGTCTTGCCAACTAAGTACTAGGCCTATTAAACTAATATTTTGTTAAGATTCCCGATAGTACAAAGTACACTATTATATTAATTAAGTACTAGTACCTTTTGTATTAGTTTAATGGGAGAATCTTGACCTTTTTAACCCTAGAATCTTAGTACCTATGTACTTACTTATATATTATTAGTATTATTCTTTCTTAGTACATATGTATATATACATATATATGTGGGTGAGAGAGAGAGAAAGAGAGGCCGAGAGAGAGGAGAGGAGAGAGAGGCCAAGAGAGAGAGGAGAGAGGTCGGGAGAGAGAAGGAGGAAGAGGGAGAGAGAGAGAGAGGGAAGGAAGAAGGAAGAAGGAAGAAGGAGGAGGATGGGACTTGTACCTTGATATTCTTTCATCCTTTCAACTTTGAAGATGAATATCTTCCATATCTATCACCTTTCGTCCTTGAATTGATATTTAAACACCATATCTTGTACAAACTCTACCTCCATATCTTCCATAGTCCCATCCAAGGTACTAAACTAGCCATGCAAGCCTAAAACTAGGTGGTTAGTGTGCAAGCAAGCCTTAACTTCACCCATCAACCTATCAATCCACCATGACAAGTGAAAGAAAAGTGAGAGAGAGAGAGAGAGATTCGGCTAGAGAGAGAGAGAGGGGAGTCTTGGCCTATAAATAGAAGCCATTCCAAGCTTCAAACTCACACCTTCAACCATTGCTCTAACTTCTCTCTAGAAATTCCAAAGGTTCTTAGTTCAAAAGTTCTTGTTTTCTTGAGTTTTCTTGAAGTTCTTGAGTGAAACCACCAAACCACTTCCAAAACCACCACTAGATCTTTAAAGTAGCTTAGTTAAAGTTAGTAAGTTGTTTCTAGGAAGAGAAAAGTTCATCTCTCTTCCTTTCGAAGCAATCCGGAGCCGTTACACCGCCGAAACACAAAACCGACGACCAAATCTTCGTAGCCGACCACCGCCAAGAAGAACGGTAGTTATCCTTATCTACTATCCCAAATATGAAGTAGTTTTGTACCATAACTCTAAATATAAGTTCGTTAGGAAGTAACTTTGATCATTTTATAAGGTTATCTTTTATTGGAAACACATGAAATGCATGATGTTCGTTATTAGGTGATTCAAGCATGTCAAGTAGTTTAGAATTGAATGATCTCGCTTGATTTCGTTAAATGATTTATGGAGACTATGTATGAGAATAAGACACAAGAACCAAAAAAGTAGAAACATGGAACCTAGGGTGTGGTTAATGAAGAGGCGTGTTCTGAAAAGGATGAAATGTTTTGGAAACCGCAATGTGGCCGGACGTAGTAGTCCATTGTGTGGTGTGTGTTTTGTGTGCCAATGGAAACTCGGGACGGCGGAACCATTGTGAGGATACTCGGGAGACCGGAACGGTGGAACCGAGGTTGGGTGTGTGGCTTGGTTATCCGTGTTACGAAGCCAATGCAATGTGTGCCAATGGGAACCCGGGACGGCAGAACTATTGTGAGGATACTCGGGAACCCGGAACGGCGGAACTAAGATTGGGTGTGTTAGAAACGATTTTTGAAAAGGTGATACGTTTATGAAATGTGAAATATGTTGACACGGTCTACGAGGAGTCATGTAGGAGAAACTCACAAATCTTGGACACCAACGATGATTGATTTTCAAATACGGATGTGTTGTTGTTAGTTAATTTGGCTAGATAAGTACGCACTATGTGGAAATTATTGACTATATGTTGTATTGTTGTAAGTTAAGGGTTAGAGGTTTTGGATTATTCTATTGAGCGTTGTAGCTCACAGTGTTGCCTTTTTGGTGACCCTGACCTATTATATTGGTGGCGACGCCGGTATAATATGTCAGACTTCATAGATGAACATGGTGAACTTTACACCTTGGAGGCCTTTGGAGCCGAAGAGCTAGCCCGGATGAAGGAACAAGCGGAGCAGTAGTTAGGAACCTTAGTTCCCTTCCGTTTGTAATAAAAGTACTTCTTTTAAGCTTTGTTGTAATAAAGAGCCCGACTCAGTTTATTTTTCAATAAAATTACTTATTTAACGTACCCAAAATTCGGGGCGTTACACCTAGACTTGCCTCTTTTTAGTTTATAAAGCTCATTTATAGTCTTTTATTTAGCACTTCCACCGTTTAAAGCAAAACCAAGTTGGCCGTCTTAAATACCAAAATCCATCTTACAATACCTACAATCCGATTAAGCTATCTTCGAATCCCTGTGGTACGATCCCGGTCTTACCGGTTTATTATGCTACTGACGATCTAATCCTACGCTTGGGGTTTTCTCAACCTTATATTTGAAGGCGAGGTTCTGGTGTTAAGCAGCCCCTCATGGTGTATTAATTATAGTTACAAATGGCAAGTCACAACCATTCATCAATCATGCTTGATATCCAGAACCGACACATGCCAAATTCTCGAAATCCAAACAGAATTTAACATGTCAATTTCACAAAAATTAAACCCTTCGGAAAAAAAAAAGATTGTTGGAAAATATGTTTACTTTTTGTGATAAAAGTCAAACCAATAACATGAGTGCAATAAAATCAGAACTCAAAATTTAGAAATCAATGGAAACAAATTGGTGATTAAGGCGAGTATGTCACTGTGTACTTAAGACAGATTCATCCCCGCTACGGCGCTTATGGTTTGCATGGATGTCTATCTCCTAGCACTACCTGATCGAACTCCTCATAGAAACAACACTTTAATCGGTGGATCTATTGAATCTCCTGTACTCTCTCAAAGTGAATGGACTCTGAATGAAGGAAAAATCCATCCTTAAAAAGTAAAGAATGATGTAAAATCTATAGACCCCATGGTGACTCTACAAATAATCTCCAAGGAAAAAGGGGACACATTTGTTCGTAAATGACGCGCCTGTCCACGGCGAACAAATGTCAATAAAAAGAGGTAACTCCAAAACAAATCAATTTCCATTTACACTTAAAATAAAATATTACTCCCTCCGTCCTTTTTTAAGTGTCCTGCTTCGTAATTCCAATTTATTAAAAAGATATCATCATTACATCTTTCACATCAACTTTTTCCTCCACTTTTCCTACTTACCCATCATCATTACACTTTTACTCGCTAACTTTTTAAAATAAAATCTACTTTTAGGGACAAAATAGACAATACATCAACTTTTACCCTCCCAACTTTACAAAATGGCAAGTCACAACCATTCATCAATCATGCTTGATATCCAGAACCGACACATGCCAAATTCTCGAAATCCAAACAGAATTTAACATGTCAATTTCACAAAAATTAAACCCTTCGGAAAAAAAAAAAGATTGTTGGAAAATATGTTTACTTTTTGTGATAAAAGTCAAACCAATAACATGAGTGCAATAAAATCAGAACTCAAAATTTAGAAATCAATGGAAACAAATTGGTGATTAAGGCGAGTATGTCACTGTGTACTTAAGACAGATTCATCCCCGCTACGGCGCTTATGGTTTGCATGGACGTCTATCTCCTAGCACTACTTGATCGAACTCCTCATAGAAACAACACTTTAATCGGTGGATCTATTGAATCTCCTGTACTCTCTCAAAGTGAATGGACTCTGAATGAAGGAAAAATCCATCCTTAAAAAGTAAAGAATGATGTAAAATCTATAGACCCCATGGTGACTCTACAAATAATCTCCAAGGAAAAAGGGGACACATTTGTTCGTAAATGACGCGCCTGTCCACGGCGAACAAATGTCAATAAAAAGAGGTAACTCCAAAACAAATCAATTTCCATTTACACTTAAAATAAAATATTACTCCCTCCGTCCTTTTTTAAGTGTCCTGCTTCGTAATTCCAATTTATTAAAAAGATATCATCATTACATCTTTCACATCAACTTTTTCCTCCACTTTTCCTACTTACCCATCATCATTACACTTTTACTCGCTAACTTTTTAAAATAAAATCTACTTTTAGGGACAAAATAGACAATACATCAACTTTTACCCTCCCAACTTTACAAAATGGACACTTATTAAGGGACAGCCCAAAATGAAATACTGGACACAAAAAAAGAAACGGAAGGAGTATATCCTATAATATTTTCCAACAATTACATCCCTGGCTCTTTAACCAGGTTCGATCTTAAGCAATTCAGGAAGGTATGTGTGCGAAGCCAACGAGAACTGATCAAGAGTTGGTAAATCTTCACTTGTGTACTATTTCTGCTGAAGCAGGCCAGAAGCACTGTAGGAGTTCAGCTGCAAAAAGAACATACCCAATTAGGAAATGTAGAACCCCATAAACAAACAAGGGCCCAAAGCAACACAAGAATCAGAAGGCACGCAAGATTTCTATCCATGGGGTGACGCATATACATATTCAAGAAAATGTAGCCAACAATTATTAGGAGTATAATCAAAAGCCTTAAAAACTTGTTTTCCGAAACTTTGGAGCCGGTTACCCAATGGCTAGATAGAGCGCTGACATACACTTGATATTACCCGACTACTCACCGTTTTATGGTTGTACTAGTTTAGTTGGCAAATAGTATAACTTTACTTTAATTTTTTCAATAATTACTTCCGAGTAAACAATCAATCAAGAGTATCAAACTTGGAGGTCATACATGACAAAAATAAAAATTCAGAAACATACGCATATTTTACTTGGAAAAAGAGAACAGTGGAAGTAAGAAGCAAGAGAGTACGTAGGAGCAATTTGCACGAATTAATCAATGGGGTATGTCATTAGATTTTCAAAAAAAAGAAAAGAAATGGAGCCAATTACCCAAGAGTTAATTATTTAGCATCGTCAATTTTTGATCCCACAAAATATGTGGTTTTGAGGCCATTGCGGCACCACATAAGAGAACCCAATAATATATAATAGTGACAAAAAAATCAGTGACTATACGTATATTTCTTTAGAGAAAGCAAGAAGCAAGAGGCTATCTAGTAGAAGCAATTGAAGTGCAAATGTACCTGTAGGCAACCCGTCAATGTCTTTCCACTAGGGTAATTACCTCTTTGTAAAACACTAGTGAAGTGATTGCGTGCAAGACGCGTAATTGAGGCCCAACAGAAAGTAATTGCAGCACATAGTATCATTATTGTTAGATATATATAGTAGTTGTTACCAAAATGAAATGCCTTGAGGCTGCTACTGTTAGATATATACAGCAGTGGTGGTAGCAGTTGTTACCTAGCGGTTGGACGGGATAGTAGTAGTTGTTACCAAGAGGAAGGCAAAATGCTTCATAAGAGCTGCTGTTAGAGATGTACAACTCTGGTTGTAGCAAGAATTTGTAAATCAAAAGGCTACACATGAGCCACAACGACTACAAAAATAAATTTGGCGATTGGTTATAGTTTTAGTGTGCTCATTGATGCAGTTACGGTGATTCACAGAGTTTCTTCTGAAGTAGTTGTGGGATTGTCATATGCTTGGAAAGCAAGATGCACCTCTTTATTCAGAGACTATACACATATTTCTTCAGAGAAAGCAAGATGAGTAGAGGCAATTGAAGTGCAAATGTACCTGTAGTCAACCCTTCAATGTCTTTCCACTAGGGTAATTACCTCTTTATAAAACAAGTATATAAGAAACACTTACCTGCCAGCTTGGAAGAAATTATGGAAAAAATCTATTATGTAACTCGTCTTTTTTTTTTTTTTTAAAGTACTTTTAGAGTGAAGGTTGAGCCTATAGAATGAGCCAAGAGCGCCACCAAGGGCTCCCTGCAAGAAGAATCATAGGGTTAAACAATATTTGTATAGCCCCTCGCATGTGGACGCGTGTCAACGGTAAGATTGGTCCCCAAGATTAATTGACATATACAAAATGGGAAAATTCCATAGTACTTGAACCAATTGGTAATTGTACATCCTATTTCACAGCAACCGTACGTAACTCTCCAATGAAGAGCCTTGGATTTGATTCAAGGGTTAAAGATACGTCTTACCTCTTTCTCTCCTTTTCAATTCAATCGAGCCTAACTCTATTGCTCAGGCCCAATTATAATTTGGACAATTTTTTTTTACTTGTTTTAATTTACCGCCTGCTTTAATAAACTTCTTTAACAGAAAAAAGGCTTATCTACTTATTTGGTCTCTACAAAATTGGTTCGGTTTCAATTTTGTCCTCACAATTTTTAGTTTCAAATTTATTCTTCTAGTATGTAACCGATTTCAATGTTACCTTTTCCGTCAAATTTGGACGGAAAATACCTAAGGGACTAGTAGATTAGGTGATGTGGATTGTGGGACCCTCAAAGTCTCAAACCCACCGAATAAAAACCTAAAACTAAAAACCCTTCTTTTCTTTTACTCTTAGGTTCATTCACAGTAACTATAAAATACCCCATCATTGCGCATAAATTGCTCTAAGCATCCAAAAAAATTGAAAAAATCTGAAACCTTTTTTTATACAAATCCACGTCACATCTCCTATAACATCAAAATATAAAAGTCTAAAATCATTCCCAGCTTGAAAGGAAAACGTTAGGAAAAAGGTAAAAAAAAAATGTGACCAAATCACTACTAAAAAAAAAAAAAAAAACTTTAAGCCATGCATAATGCCCAGCTTATTTCAACACCGGGATCAACCCTCTGGTAATATGGGTCGCCATAACCGATCCAAGCCTTTGAACAACTCCCCATCGACAAACACCGCCGGAAAATTGCAACATCCGCCCACCCTCTTCGCCGCCACCGCCGTCGATTACCATCTCTAATTCATTAACGACGCCATTCTTGTTGCTTTCCTCGATTTCAAACACCACGACTCCGTTGTTTTGGGATTTTAGACTTTCTCTCTGCGTACGGTTTCAATAAATTTTCTCTTAATTATTACTCTCTTTTGTCTCTCTATCTCTCTCCACTCATTACCAACATTCAAAAATCTAAATCCTAAAACAAACAAGGTCCACGGGATTCACGCCCAGGCGCTTGACCACGTGGCTCATGCAGCACCCGTGTTTTCCAAACACTATCACGGCGTTTTCTGACACCACGTTTTGGACGTCAGTGACGGGATTTGTTTGCAACTGATCCGTTGAGATTTAAAGGTTTTGTAACGGATTTTGTGTCGATGGGAATTGGGTTTGTTTGGGTGACGGGGTCTGAAAAGGTTCGTGGGGGATTGGTTGCCAGCTCTTGTAAGGGAGTGCTTCTTTCATTTGAGATTTGACTATCAGAGAGAGAGAGAGAGGAAAGAAAAGTGGGGAGGAAAGTTGGGAGAAAAATTCTTTCTTGTTTGGGAATGATTTCGGTGTCCCCGGTCATTTTGGAGACACCGTAATTTTTGGTATAACAAAATCATTATGAGTACAACCAAAACCCATTACAAGCATAACAGAACCATAGCAAGGCATAACCAAAACCATAACAAGGCATAACTTATTTGTTATGCCTTGGTTGGGTTTAGTTATGCCTTGGTTGGTTTTTTGGATATTCCTTGGTTATGCCTTGTTTGGGTTCTGTTATGCTTGTAATTGATTTTAGTTATGCTCCTAATGGTAAAGTTATGCCAAAAATTACGGTGTCCCCAAAATGACCGGAGACACTATAGCATCATCCTTCTTGTTTTGTTAATTTCCTTTTTGTTTTCTCTCAAATCAAACAAGGGACTTCTTTTATTTTATTTTCCATAGGTTTCAAACAAAGTCTTGGCGTTTTTAGTTTTACTGGGAAAAGACGTGTAAAAGAAAAGAAGGATTTTAGTTTTAGGTTTTTATTCATCAAGTTGGAGACTTTGAGGGTCCCATAATCCACAATCCACATCATCTAATCCATTATCCCCTTAGGCATTTTCCGTCCAAGTTTGACGGAAATGGTAACATTGAAATCGGTTAGAAACTGGAAGGATAATATTGAAACCGAACAGATTTTGTAGGGACCAAATAAATATATAAGCCGCGGAAAAAATTAATGTTTGAACTATTGCCACGGTAGTCATAGTTTTTTTTTTTTTGGCATAGTTGTAATCTCATATATATGGTTTTAGATTTGAATAGATACATTTCAAGGTCTTCTGATTTCCTCAACATGATCACGCGTGATCAAAACACACCCTAAGAGTTTGTTTGGAAGTTGTGGAAGTTGTGGAAAGGAAAGAAAAATTTTAAAATTTTCCCCATCCTTGTTTGGTTCTTAAAAAAGGAGAGGAAATTTTGTAAGGGTGGAAAAAATTTTAAAATTCAAACTCAACTTTTCTCTCAATTTCTCCCTCTCATTTTCCTTTTATCATTTTCTTTCCTTTTCCTTTTCTTTCCCTAACTTCCAAACAGAGCCTAAATGTTAATAAGAAGTATAATCGAGGAGTACTTGAATATATAGTAGGGGTGAGCAAAAAACCCGTCGATCCGCGAATCCGGTCCAAACCGCATAGTTTGGTTCGATTTTTTAGTAGTTTGGTTTGGCTCCGGTTTTAAAAAATTATAAACCATGTTCAATAGTTTGGTGTATGGATTTATGTCAACGGTTCCGGTTCCAATTCGATCCGAACCATATGTATGTGTGTGTGTGTGTGTGTGTGTATACACACTATTTAGATACACCAAATAAAACTAGCCTAAGCCATAGTCAATTAATTTTCTAGTCTAATACTCTAAATTTATATGTTGAAACTATATTTCTATTCTATCTAAACCTAAGGTAATAAACATAATTGACAAATTGCATCCATCTCTTTCTTTCCCAATCATAATAAGCACTCTTTGTTAGCCACTATTTTATCTCTTAATACTCCCGGGCCTTTTTTTTTTTTTTTTGATCAGTAATACTCCTGTCCCTTAATAAATGTCTATGTTACTATTCTAGAAATTTTAAAAAATTATTTATATTTTCTAAAATATATTATTTTTTACACGCAATCCGAATATTGTTTGATAGATTTCAATTGATTCTATTAGACAAAGTTTTGAAAATTATAAAAAAAATGGTATAAATTGAAACATATAATTAATTTAAAAATAATATGAAAAAGTGCAACTAGACATTTATTTAGGAACGGAGAGAGTAGTTCTTTCTTTACGATATCCCTAAAATAAGAAAAGAATTGATTTTAATACTAATAATGATTGATTTAATGTCTCTCAGTACTTAATTTAAATAGTTTATGAAAATAGATATCTCTATTTTATGCAAACCATGGTCAAAACTGGAACCAAACCATATTTTTATGATTTGGATTGGTTTGGTTCTATGCATTCTGTGGATTGATTTGGTTGTCAAAATTCACAATCCGCAGATATTGGTTTGGATCTTGATTTACTATAATTAAAATCGAATCAATCCAAACCATGCTCACCCTAATATATAGCATGCAAGAACTTTAGGTACTGGTTTTCAATCATGCTAGTGTACATATTTGCAAAATTTTCACCCAAAAGTCAATTGTATATATTAGAGGTGGCAATCTCAACCCATATTTTTCTAACCCGCCCAATCTGCCCATTTATAACCCAACCCAATCTGCCCATATTACATAACGGGTTGATATGGGTTCAATCCATATAAACCCATATTTATATGGGTTTAGATGGGTTGAAAATGGGTTTGAGTTTAAAAACCCATTTTGCACTTGTTTTACTCCAGAAATCCAATTTGTTGGTCCTGATGGGGCGTAACGAGGATTAGATGGAGTGCTTTTCTTGGCTATTTCTCCCCGGCCATCCAATTTGTTTTTGTTTTTTTTTTAAAATTTTCTTCTTTTTGCTTTATTTACCAGATTTTCAAATACGACCAGTTCCTGTTCGGCTAAATAAGCCAATTGGTTTATTTTTTTGTCTTTATTCAAAAAAAATTCGTATTTGTTAGTTTTTCGTCAATATTTTGGAGATTATTGCATCGTCATGACGAGAGGAATCTAAAAAGTAAAAAATTATGATCGAAATCTAATTTTTTTGAATAAAGACGAAAAAATTGGTTTATTGGTTTATTTTTGTCTTTATTCAAAAAAATTAGGCTTCGATCGTAATTTTTTACGTTTTAAATTCCTCTTGTCATGATGATTCAATAATCCCCAAAAAGTTGACGAAAAACTAATAAATACGAAAAAAAATTGAATAAGGACAAAAAAATAAGTCAATTAGCTTATTTAGCCGAATGGGACAACTCTGAGAACCATTGGGGATTCTGTGGTTAGTCCTGATGGGCCTAGAGAAAGCAAGTGCAGAAGTGTTGGTATTTATGTATACTTGACTATCTATTGCAATATAGTTTCTCGACATTTTTTTCTCCTTAATGTGCTTACTTTTGAATTATTTTCAATCGTCTTTTCTTCGATTGTATTTAAGACAATCTATTGCAATGAAACACACATTCTCTCTCTCTCTCTCTCATATTCGACAATTTCAATAGTGACAGCGAAAATGGGTTCATTATTTTTTACTTTTCCGATTCCTTCCGACGAGACAAATTAATAAGTCACAACAGTTTGACGCAAAACAAACAAATTCAAAAAAAAATTAATAGAAACAAGAAAAAAGTCACCCCCGCACTACAAGTGTAGTGCGGCCAATCTGGCCAACGGGGGAAGAAAGGGAAAAAAAAAAAAAGAAAAAAGGAAAGGAAAAAAAAATTAAAAAAAAGAAGGAAGAATAGGAAAGCGGGTCGGGTCTGGCGGGTTTGGGTCTGGCTTGACCCGTATTCGATCCGACCCGTTTCAACTCATTTACTATTTGATCCGTATTTGACCCGCTCATATTCATCCCGTGACCCATTTCAACCCGCCCAAACCCAACCCAACCCACCTATTTGCCATCTCTAGTATATATGGTGCAGATTCAAAAGTTCATGCTAGGTCTGCAAAATGAATTACAACTGTTTAAAAAATAATTAATCAACCTAACGATTTTGGTGGGCTCCTTCCTACCATAAGTCTTATTTTTTCTTATTCCATTCATTTATTTTATTATGAGTACCGGCGTTCAATTATTCATTAGAAGAAAAATTAAGCTCATTCGATAGTTTTAATTATATCATTTTATTGCATCAAAAAATGGATATTCCAGTTTTAAAATCATAATTGTTTTTTTCAGCACAAATGAAATAAAATCATGCAAATTATATAGTAATTAAATTTCATTTGTCACATAGCTTATTATTAGGACGACTATGGTGGAAATCGCGATCCCAGCAATACCGTCCAGACTTGATTCCATCAAATTGCAATCGTAAACTTAATAGAATTAGGAAATCAAAAATAAAAATAAAAATAAAGTGAAATGGTAAAATAGTGAATTCTCACCTCCATCAGGAGCATATATTCCATCGTCTTGGAAATTAAGCCCACCATTATCGCGATAAACATTCCAATTCCACAAAAGACGAAAAGGCCACAAACCCAACACCCAATTCCACAACCACCTCAACCCGTTCCTCAGCTCTTCCCCGCCGCCGAGAAAACCCTCGCTGCCGCTGCCGCAGTCGTCGGAAAAATCACCCTGCAGCTCGAAGCGGCAAACGGGGCAAGAATTATGAATCCGAAGCCACGGGACAACGCAATCGGAATGGTAAAAGTGCTTGCAAGGCAATACTCTCACCTCCCCGCCAACCTCGAACTCCTCCTTACATATCGGACAAACCGAGTCGTTTTCCAAATGGGCTTGCGTCAGGTTCACGGTTGCTAAGGAATCAATTGCTGACATGGGTGCTGCTGGTGGGCCCGGCCGATCGATCTGAGCCAACTGCTGGATGAAGTCTTCGAGGCCACCGTCGTTGTTGGGTTGGATTGGATCGGTGGGCGGAGAAAGCGGGTTTTCCGGTGGGGAGATCATGGGTGGTGGCCGACGGTGGGTTGGGTTGAGGAATTGGAGGATTATCCAGCCTCGGCGATTGCTATTTGGGTTTTGGTTTTCTGGGTTTGTTCGTGTGCTATGGTTAAAAGAGTTGGGATTCTGTAGCATTTGAGTCAGGACATCTAGCAGTTGCGCCGCCGCCGGCGGTTCTTGTAAACTGCAGGGAAAGTAAATCGAAATACATGTACTGTACCTTAATCCAGCATAGAGAAATATAAATTTGGTTATGTTTGGAACACGGGATTGGAAAGGAAGGGAAAAGAATGGAAACTTTGAAAATTTTCTCATTCTCTTTTCGATTTAAATACTTATTTTTTTATTTAAAGTTGTGTATTGTGACCTGTCGTTTTTTAAGGATCTATTTTCCTCTACCATACTTTTTGTTAGTTTTTTTTTTTGACCGTAATGGAATTCATATGAGGAGCGTTTAGGACACAAGAAGCCTCCATGTCTTGTTCATACCAATTTTTCATGTTAGAAAAAAAAAATTACTTAGGATGCACCATGACCATGAGCCAAACCTTTATGAAGCACAAATATCACTTGAATTCATAGGGACAGATTTTTAGATTCTAGCTTTTAAAAATTAGTTTAGAATATTTGTCAATATTCTACAAAATTGATTTTTAGAATCTATAGATTTTGAGAACTTAAAAAAGAAAAATAATTCTTGAAATTTTAAAGCTGGGTTTGATTGACTTTTGGAATTATGCAACACAAATTTCCAAAAAAATAATATGAAATTCTCATAATCTTGCGACTACAATAAATATGTTGACAAACTTTTACTAAAATCCGAAATTTAAATCTGTAATAAAAACTCAAGCTAAAATCTAAAATTTTTATCCACAGCTATCGCAAACACGTCCATAGTTGGTCAATCTATCTGATTCGCATTCTTTTCTTTTCTTTCGCCCCACAATACTCCTAGTGTCCATTTTCTTGTGTGTTAATCTTTGGAGTACACATTTAATCGAATCAAGAAAACATATTTAAAAAAATACGTTTTCAACGAAATTTTGCTAACTATAAGACCTAAATGAATTCTCTTTGATCTGTGATACTTTTGCAAAATATATAATTCTGATAAATCTTGAAAATAAAGGCATCATTTTGAAAAGAAAAATCATCAATATTACAATGCAAGACGCGGAATACAGTATTAGTCAATGACAGGTCGGATTAGGATAACTTATTACAGTACTAACCCGGTGGCGGCCACCGTGAGCCGAGGTCGGAAAACGTCGATCTCGTGGCGGAGCTGGTTCAAACATCGGGGACAGAGCATTTCACTGGGGTCTATAATTGCAGAAGGAATTCTAACAGTTCTTTGGCATTGCAAGCACCAGTAGTAATGGTGGGTTCTCATTCTTTGGACTCCATTGACGATAACTCGAGAGCGACGAATCAAAGACATGGGTTTTTGGTTTTGGGATTTCGAATTGGGTTTTGGTGAATTGATTGATTTGTGGTGGAGAGAGAGAGAGGGGGGAATGTGTTGGAGGTTTTATATAACGTGAAGGTTTATGAACAGGAAACGAGAAAGGTATTACTCCCATGTTGCCTTGGCTGATTTTGATTTCTTTCCTTGGTCTACTCCCTCTCTCTTCTTGACAAAGTAAAGGATGAGTCAGAAATGGTGTCAAGTTATGTGGAGTTTAGGATTTTCCAAACTTTCAAACTGACAAGGTTAAGGTATTACCACCATTTTGAATAATTCCATATGCTTTTGGTTCTGTTGTTGTAATTGGTTAGATTATGTGATTGGATGACATCATTATTTGGAATCTTTCATATTGACGCAAAAGGCTTCTTGCCGGGGCGGCTCATGTTGAGTCGGCGAAACCGACTCAACTTTCCAAATTGCATATTAGCCCTTTGTCTTTTATTTATTTGTAAGGACAAGTCCCTGATACGTCCTCTATAAATAGGAGCCTCAGTTTCTAGTTTTAAGATACAGAAAATCAAAAGATAACCGCCCCGCTTTTAGAGATGACACAGACTTTAGTCGATGTCTTGACCCATCCATAGTCAGCTAATCTAATCCCTAATCTAATCCCTACGTCTTTGATCCTGACAAGCTTCAGAAGGCCTAAATAAAAAAAAGTATTAGAGAGGTTGCAAAGGAATGAAAGTAAGATTGTGAAAAATATTTCAATAATATTCTCTTAGTCCTGAAGACTAACCTCTCTATAGTTCCTGAAGTAACTATCTTCTCATATATATATTGTGTTCTCTTATTTTTTTGTTCTTGTAGGGGTTCGATTTGACGGGACCTTGACCTGGGTTAGGATTTTCCCTCCACTGATCTGTTCTCCTGCCTCTGGACCTGCAACAAGTCACTAAGGCCGGGGCAGCCCAGTGACCCTCTGACAATCAAGTTAGATCTCAGGGGAGAATGTAGATCTAGGGTTAGGGAAGAATGTCATATTTCTTTAGGTTAGAGTCCCTTTGTATTTATAGACCTAGGTTTACTTGGCCTCCAAGCTAGCGCGTGGAAGATACGCTCAGGTAAACGCTTCGGGTGACGTTGTATATGACGAAAGGAATGAAGCGGTTACGGAGCACATGGCCAGACCTGATCTTAATGATTACGCCTGCTGCACGATCCTCATGGGACCCATCTGGCATAACTGCCTCCCTCAGAGAGCTACGGATACACCGAAGCAGGAACTTGTGTTGATAGCATTCTCTGAAATCAATCTTGCTTCCGAGCGATGAACCGAGTAGCATGCTAGGACCGTAGGTTCCAACCAATCTGCTGACTGAACTCCCACGGGGCTCTGGCTCGAGACGCTCGGCTTGGTTACCAAGGAGGTAACCGAGGCCACCACAATAGCCCCTCAACTTTCTGGAGCTTCACAACTCGGCTCTAGGGAGTTGATTCTCCTTGCAAACCATCATGCTCGAGCCTTATCCATCCAAGTCACCGAAGCGACGAGCGACTTCGGTAAATACCAAACCACAAGCCCAAGCCACTGGAGCCACGTGTAGACCATCGCCGAAAAGCCAGGAGTTGATAGCTGTCTTGGCACGTGCTGTGTCAGTTAATTGGTACGAAACGTCTCCTTGGGAACACGTGTCATCATGCCAATGGTTCGGCCTTCCGGTGCCTTGACCTCGGTGCAGAGCCCTCGATACTGACCGTCCGATGAGGACGCGTGTCAGAAATCCAATGGTTCGGTGCACGACACTTTGTTTCTCGCGTAGCTTTTCGATCTTCTCATTATAAATAAGAGAGACAGAGACAGAATTGCCGCCGCCGTCGCTTTTTGCCTTTTGATAGAGATTTTGAGTGTTTTGGCAGTGGATCTTCACACGAAACTGAGGTATGTTGATCTCCTTACTTTAATTTTCATGTCTTGATCATTTTCTTCAAGTTTTTCGTCGTTTTTTGCACGCATTACGGCTGAGCAACCTCTCACTGGCATCTGGTTCATGGCGGCGTTGGATTCCTCCGGCTCTGTTCATATTCTTCCCGAGGCCTATATTCTTCCCGAGACCTCAGGAATAATTATAAACCCAGGGACTCTTCCCGAGGAGGAATTCTCTGACAGAGACCAAACTCGTATAGACTCCGAGGAGTGACGACCATTCTGTCCCGAGCATTAGATCCTCTTGCTTTTCCCTAGGCACATAGCTAACGGGTTCTTGCATATTCTCTTCTTTGTTAGGTAGGGGCGAATGGTCATTGAGCTCTCCTCGGACAGTTTCAGTAGTTTAGGCTCTTCTCCCGTCGAGATTCTCGAGGACATCCACCAAGCACTTCGGATCCGAGCATTTTTTCGAACCCGGTTGACTGTATTGAATCATTTGACCCCTCTAGAGCTCCTCGAGAGGTAACAACATTTGAACCCCGAGGAATGGAAGCTCCTAGTACCTCAAACCAAGGACCGGGCCCGTTCGCGGGTGCCCCTGAGGAGGTCCGGGGATGCAGAAGACCGATGAGGCCGTGTCCTTATAGAAACCAATGCTTTGACAGTTCCTCGTCGGCTTACACTGAGTTCAAGAGAGTTTATAGCATTCCCCCGGATGTTGAGGTCCGGTTATTACCGAACAGTGACCCCAAGGATCTCCCTCATCAAAAGAGGAGGTTAATCTTTCCCTTGATGGCAATCACTGAGGGGGGCATCAGATTCCCCCTTCATCAGTTTGTCCGACGGGTGCTCCGAACCCTTTCCCTCACCTCCTTTCAACACATGGTGAATTCTTATCGGATTATCACCGGCATTATAGAGCTAAGGAGGCAATACAACCTTACCTTCAGACTCGAAGAGCTCTTTGGTGTGTACCTGTTAGGGGTCAACCGAGAGAGTGATCGGTACTACCTCTCCTGCAGGACGGGATATGATACGTTCCTTATCGACCACCTTCCCGATTCTGAAGAATGGGCGAGTATTTACGTTTCGGTCACCGAAAATTTTATGTTCGGGCCCTGGGAGAGAGTGGATACCGCCACCATGGTTCAGTTCGAGGCCGAGGCTCCTGGTTGGTAGATTTTCTTCCTTGGTACGCATATTGCATATCTTTCCAGACTTGCATGTAATGACTCTTTTCTCTTGATGTTTTCCTACAGCCGAGGGCATTGTTGCGGGGCTTCGGGAGAGAGCTATTCGGGCACGAATAACAGCTGCCTACGCCATCCCTATCACAAGTCGATATGCCCCTGAACTGCTCGGATATACCCCTACTTATACCAGCTACTTGAAGAAGAGGCCGAAGCAGCAGAGGGTTCCTTGAGTAGGCCGGAGACGAGGCAGAGGGAGAGGTAGAAGGAGAGGAGCAGCGGAGGGTTCGGTACCTCGGAGACGGAGGGGAGCAACTCTGGTCCTTGGGGTATAATCCGAGAAGAGATCAACCGGGAGACACCTGAGAAAATAGGGCTTAGCGAGGAGATGAGTGGTCGTGGAAGGGAGGTTCTTAACTTATGGCGCCAGAGGCCACGGGGCCGAGGCACCGGTATTGTGATCGGCTCGCCAGGAGCCAGGACTTCGAGGGTCGTCCCTGTTTCTCCACAAAAGCCTCTAGAGAAGAGGGCTCGGACCGAGGAAGGGGGCTACGACCGAGGGATGGATAGGGAGACGATCCTGATCTAGGAGGGAAAAGTCCAAGGAAACGGGGAAGATGAAACAGCCGGGGGGGAAATCAATATGGAGGCCAGGGTGCCAGCAAGAAAGGTCCCCTGGGCTCCCGAGGTCCGACACTATGTGGGGCACCTGATTCATCACGCCAATAGTGCTTCCACTAATATCAGGACGGCGTTTGGGCTGCTTCGGTCTTGCATTCTTCCGAAGGATGCCCGAGCTGTCACAGGCTGTACCGAGGACCTAACAGGGGAAATAGCACAGGCACTTCTAAATATAAGTTACTTTTCTTCAACCACCTTTTCGATTGAATATTGGTTTTGATCGACATCTCCTATTTTGTTTTGGCAGGCCAGTGCTCGGGCATTGGTTGTAAATGACAGATGCAAGGCACATGAACGTGGGATAGAAGAGCTGAAACAGGCTCTTGGCTAGAAGGATGATGACCTGAAGATTGCTAGGGAGACTTGCGATCTTTACCTCGCGGATTTCCATAGGTGTGACAAGGAGAGAGTGCTTGCCGAGGGTCGAGCTACAAAAGCCGAAGAGGATGCAACTACCCTGAGGGTCACCCGAACTCGTGAGGTTGAAGGTGCGAGGAATAAGCGTTATGATGAGGGTTGGGACGCGGCCGAAGTAGAATACAAAAAGCAGGTTCGGGAGATTGAGGCTAAGCTTCACAGAGATCATTTCCTGGACGGACTACGCTTCGGCCACGAGACCCTGTTGAGCAAACTTGATCTTCCCGAAGACTCAGAACTCTGAGCCGTGCCCCAGCCTCCTCCCGAAGAGCTCGTGTTGCCCGAGGAAGAGGATGAAATGGAGCCGAACCCGGCGGAGTTGCAAGCACCCGAGAACCAAGCTGATCCCAATGCCCCTGCTCCTATTGATGCACAGGGGAACTCCACTCTTCTTCTCTGAAAAACGCTTAACTTTTTTGATTTTCCATTTGACTAGATGGCTCCGGACATTTGGAGTTTGCCGTTCTAGAGTTTGTAAATATTTCTTGTTGTGATAGGCGCCGAACATTTGGCCGAAGCTTGATCGTTTGTAATGGTTTTGAGTAGGATTTGAGCTTGTGATCCACTCTAGTTTTTATGAATGAATGCTTTCTTTTCTTGAATGTTACGTTTATCTTTGAAATGCTTGTATGAATTTATGGTTGCTGCTCAGGTGTTGTTCCTGCTTTGGTGAGACTTGTGGAGCTGTGAAACAAGTTTAACCGAAGCATTCGCCAAACATAAAAAGATGTTAATTCAGAGAGAGATGCTTTGTTGGTACCTCTTGCTTCAGTCGGACCTGCTATGTATATAGGCAAGGAAGGAACTGAAGCATAGGGGTCGATTTTCGAAGCCCTAACTTTTGGGAGGGTCAGAAGGGGCCGAGTGATCTAATCCAAAGCAAGTATTTAGTAATTTCTAAATTTCCATGCCCCTACTTCGGGTTAGGGTGATTCGGCTAATTGTTTTTTTGTTTTTTTATAAAAAACTTAGATGAGTGATGTGCAAACTCATGAGTCGGTAGGGCTGCTAGGGGATTTGGGCTGAGGTCCCGAAGGTGAGATGGTGTCGGCCAGGACTTCGGGACGCAGCCAAACCGAGAAGTGAATGACTATAGGTGGGTCGGTATAAAGGGCTTGGGAAAAAGCCGAGTATCCTTAAAGCGAACGACTGTAAGTTCAAACAACCACTAAGGCCGGGGAGACTTTGAGGGGGTTTTGCCTGAGGGTATTACCCAAGAGAAGACATAACCCCTGAAGTCGAAATAAAATGGTCCGATCGATGACGAACCGAGTGGAAAATGTAAATAACAGAAACAGGAAGAACAAGCATTGGCAAGAAAAAACAATTCTCATTGATACTTGTTTGGTACTTGTCATTACAAAAGCAGGTTGTTCCCAAAACAAAATTATTTAGATAAAAACTGATAGAAGGGAGAGCACTGGATCTTTGGAACCAAAGGGCTGCTAGCCATAGAATTTCTTTAGGTTGTTTGCGTTCTAAGTTTTAGCGATAGGAGAACCGTCCAGCTTTTCCAACTTGTAATTTCCTAAACCGAGGTGCTTAAGAACTCGGTAGGGGCCCTCCTAGTTGGGCATTAGCTTTCTTTTCTTGGATTTCTCCACCACCTTTTTCCAGACGAGGTCGTTTAGTTTGAACAACCTGAGACGGACACTTCGGTTGTAGCCGTTTGCAACTTCCTATTGGTACGACGCGAGCTTGATCCTTGCATTTTCACATTCCTCATTGGCCAAGTCGAGATCGAGGCGATGCTGTCGTTGTTCACCGACTCGTTGAAATTTTTGGTATGCATTGTTAGGAGCCCGACTTGAAGGGGGATGGCCGCCTTCATTCCAAATGCCAAGGAGAAGGGAGTGCGATCGGTGCATCGCCGAGGTGTAGTACAATAGCCCCAGAGTACCCTAGGTAGCTTGATGCTGTTGACCTGCTTCTTAGGGGTTGAAACAGGTGTGGGAACCGGTGCGACCACCGAAGCTAACGCTGTCTTTGCACTTGAGGGCTTCCCGATGCCCCTTTCAGCCTTTGATTCAATAAGCTGGCACCATCCTTTGATGCGAGTCATGAGGTCTTTCATGGAATTGGGCTTATGGCGGGCGAGGTCATCGTAGACTTGTTCGTCCTGGGAGGTAAGACCGAGCTTAAATCTTCGGGCCGAAATGACACTGTCACAGCCTTCTATTTCGTTAAACAACTCCCAGTAACGACCAGCGTATTGGCGAAGTGTTTCGTCGTTTCACTTTCAAAGAGCGAGGAGGGAATCTATTTCCTTCTCGTGCTTGTTGCTCGTGACGAACCGAGCCATGAAGGCATTGCATAGGGAGTCAAACGAAGAGATCGACCGGGCAGGGAGCTGGTTAAACCACGAGAGACCTAGGTTGTCGAGGCTAGCGGGGAAGACCTTACACAGGAAGGCATCGTTTGAAGGTTCGTTCCAGAGAAAAAGGGACACGACAAGCTTGTACTGTACCAGGTGAGTGTATGCCTCGGTCTTGCCATCGTACTTGGAGAATTTGGGTTGGGTAAATCCTTTTGGGGGGGTGATCGAGTAAATTTCTCTCGTGAAGTGTAGAGACCATATTTTTTTTTAATAACAATAATTCTTATGTTTAGTAAATGTTAAATTACGGATTTAATGTGAAAGGTGTGGTGCTTATTTGATGTGGGGGTTAATGTGGTGACATTATTAGTGGAAGGGGTACTTGTGTAATTTGCTTATGTAGTAGTATATATAGGGGAGTGCATGTATAACACACACACACCCTTCCCTTTCTCCCCAACGTTTTCTTTTTCTTTTTCTCTCTCTCTCTCTCTCTCTCTCTCTCTCTCTCTATATATATATATATATATATTCGGCTCTCTTACTCTCTCACTCTACCACTCCATATCCACCCAAACCCTCTACAAAATCGACATCCTTAAGTGTTCTAAACATCGGGTTTCGTTCATTCAAGTGCAAAGGAGGCGTATCTTGCTCGGTTTCAACCTTTGTAGAGCTAGGGCTTGCTCAAGCCGAGTGGGTTTCAATCTTTGACTCAAGGTAGGGATTTCTTACTTCTTCTATGCGTTTATGAGTTGAATTTGTGCCTAAATCTCAGGTCTTATCATTATTTTAAAGTGTATTGTTGGTTCTTGAAAACTGTGTATCGCGCTGAAATTTTCAAGCGCTACCCGTAGTCCGTTTTTGGTCCTACCCGTAGCCACTGCAGATTTTTGTAGAACCTCTTGTTCTCACGTTCTAATGTCGTGGTTCGTTTCCATAAGTGATGGTATGTACCTTTATGAGTTTAAGGACGTTAATTTACATTTAACGGGAAGTATGACGATAGCTTGATGCATACGATTGCCAAATGCCAAACCGAGAGCTTAAGACACTATGTGAGGAATATGATTGAAATGGAGCACACGAACACCGAATGCAAGTTGTGAACTTCGTGACCTGGTGATGTAATAAGAATCGATGACATGAGTAATGAAATGGCTTAAGGAAACTTGAACGGGCCCGTCAATTGGCGTGGTGACCTGCTGGGGATGAACGGGGTCCTAAATACCCAAAATGAACGGGTCCACCTATTGGTGCGATGATCGGTAGTGAATGAACGGGTCCACCTATTGGTGCGATGACCGGCAGGGGATGGACGGGGTCCCAAATACCGAGAATGTGCACTTGGAACAAAAGACTTATTAACTATGTAACACGGGACACCTTGAATGTGATGGAGAACTAGTTGATTGTTTCATTTTTAGTTTGTCATTTCGTATGCTCATGGATTTGTTGAATTCTTGATCCCTTATCCATATATCTTCCTATTGGTGCATGATCATCTCATTGACATATAGCATGAGTATAGAACTCTCTACTGGGCGCGTGTTTGCTCAACCTTATTATTATTTTCAGGTACACCGCAGGGGCATTGACATGACGTGCATGGAGTGCATGGTTGATCATTCTTTTGAAAACTAACATGGGAAATTACTTGAGCATCTTTTTTGTAAAACCCCTTTTCAGATGTAATTGTAATTTCAATTATCATTTCATTTTGACTATGGATGACTGTAAACTTTTAACTACTTCTTTTAGTATAAGTATTATGTAACTTTGGGACATCGAGTCGAGGATGTAACCTTTGAACTAAATTTGCAAATTTTGGGAATGAAGTATCTTTTGGGGTATAGTAATGTGTATTTGAGAGATTTTGTTTATTAGAAGTCATTATTAATTATGTTAAAAATTGAGGGCGTGACATGAAGGGATAGGTCATGAGTCTTTTGAGTCTGGCGTCACGGTGAGGTCGGATTGAACGGTTGAAACCGTCTGGACGCTCTGTCGCGATACGCTTCTTCGGGGCAAGTTGATCCAGCCTTTCATACTCTTTTCTCTTCGGAACAACGCTTACCGACTTACGGGGGGAGCGCTCGTGGTGGTCTTTTCGGCAGCTGTCCCGAGGGGAAGGCTCGAGGCGCTCGGTGATTGGGCTTCGGTTACGGGTTTCTTTAGGGTGAGAGATGATAGGACTATTGGTTCGGGCATTTTTCAAACGCTCATGGTATCCCTTCGTCTGGACCTCTAAGAGGTCATCATCTTCCTTTGCGGCCCTTGTAATGCTTGGGGTGGATTCACCCTGCCTCTTACCGATCCGAACCGAATGCGTGGAAAAGGCTGATACGCTTCCTGCTCCGAGTCTCTCGAAGGCGGATGGTTTCCGACGAGGTTGCTCAGGGGAATGGGAACGTTCCCTATGCCTCGCTCCCCGTTCGGTTCGACCATCCTTTACACCTGGTGGCTCCAGGCAGTCTTTGACTGAGGGCCGAGATTGGTGCTCCACCAGGAGGCCCCCCTCGCGACTGCGGGAAGGGCTACGACCGCCACGGCTTCCGGAGGAATGAGATGGGGAGATCTGCAGGAGATGTTTGATCTCCGCCAGCTCGTCTCAAACGTGCTTGTCCCGTTCTACGACCGTTGTTAGGTCATCGATTTTCCTTTCTAGGTGGCAGATGTAGGTGTGGAGTTCAGAGGACGGGCCGCCGTCTGGCGTTGAGGTCCCGGCTCTGACTCCGATGGACATATGAGCTTTTCCCAGGGCGTTGGCTCCGTCGGAGGCCAGGTTATGGTCCCCGAGGGGGCCGAGCCCTAGGGTGGTGTCACTGTGGTAATTTTTTTTTACCTCCACCATATCTGAAGTAGGAGAGATGAACAGAGTTTTCTCGAGAGAGGGAGATGAACACTGAAAGGGAGGCTAGGTCCCCAGCGGAGTCGCCAATGGTAGGGGTTCGATTTGACAAGACCTTGACCTGGGTTAGGATTCTCCCTCCACTGATCCATTCTCCTGCCTCTGGACCTGCAACAAGTCACTAGGGCCGGCGGAGTCCAGTGACCCTCCGACGATCAAGTTAGATCTCAGGGGAGAATGTACATCT
Organism: Rhododendron ovatum; assembly: GCA_019656835.1. Classification (NCBI taxonomy): domain Eukaryota; kingdom Viridiplantae; phylum Streptophyta; class Magnoliopsida; order Ericales; family Ericaceae; genus Rhododendron; species Rhododendron ovatum. The sequence continues at coordinate 19,110,677 of CM033801.1, read as the reverse complement.
AGGGTTAGGGAAGAATGGCATACCTCTTTAGATTAGAGTCCTTTTGTATTTATAGACCTAGGTTTACTTGGCCTCCAAGCTAACGCGTGGAGGATACGCTCAGGTAACCGCCTTAGGTGATGTCATATATGACGAAAGGAATGAAGTAGTTACAGAGCACATGGCCAGACTTGATCCCAATGATTACGCATGCTGCACGATCCTCATGGGATCCATCTAGCATAACTGCCTCCCTCAGAGAGCTTCGGATACACTGAAGCAGGAACTTGTGTTGATAGCATTCTCCGAAAATTAGTCTTGCTTCCTAGCGATGAACTGAGCAGCATGCCAGGACCGTAGGTTCCAACCAATCTGCTGACCGGACTCCCACGGGGCTCTAGCTCGGGACGCCCGGCCAGGTTACCGAGGAGGTAACCGAGGCCACCACAGTTCTTTATTTTTGTAATACATTAATCAACACGACTCTAGCCAGCTGAGTTAAAGGTATGTGAGATAATTATTGTATTAACTTTCAATTCTTAATGTTATGTATAAAGCAGGACACATGGAAGAGAATGGTTTCCACCTTCCCTTGCCATTTCACTTATTATACTACTTACAAAATGGGACAACATGGAAGAGTATGGTTTTCACCTTCCCCTGTTTTTCATTTGTGATATCCTTCACATGAATACTTCAAGTATTCACTAAAATTCAAATACCTGAAGTATTTATGAAATACCCGAAGTATTTATTGTTGATTAAATACCTGAAGTATTTTCTTATCTGAATATCAGTAGTATTCGTCAGCCAAACTGCCAAGAAGTATTTTTGACTGAGTAAAATTGGTACTCGTAGTATGCTACTTATTGCTGCAAAGTAGATGGGTCTATGGTATTGATACCTTTTTGTTATCAATTGCTTTCTTACTTCAAAATGTTGTATCATGGGCTTGAGGGTCTATGAGTATAGATTTTTCATTCGGTACACATAGCTTTTCCTATCGAAGGATAGAATCGCTCGCCTCTTCTGTGGAAGCATCCTTAGGGAGGTCAAGTCCATACAAGAGGACTAGCCACAAGTACTACGATAATATCGAAAATCTTTGCAATTATTCACTTTTGGGATTTTAACCCACTTCCGGAAATAAGGCAAGTAAGATATTGCACACAAATCCACCACGCTGCTTTTAACCCATGACCTCCTTAAAGAGAAATCTCGAGTTTGGTCAGTGGTTAAGCATATTTTAGCAATTTTATGTATTTAATTATCTCATGACATCTTTTGAAAACAAAGGGATTTTTATATCTCCAACAACTTTGAATCTCTCATATATATTAAAATTTTTATGTGAAAACATAGTTCACGTGATTTGGAAAGTTAGCGGATTCGTAATGGGTAACTGGATTAGATATTTTTGTTATCTGTTTGCTTTATAGCAACGAATTATAAGTCCAGCAGATTTATTATTTTTGTTGATCCAGAATAAATCCTGAAGATTTATTACAAGTTCATATAATCTATCATGAAGATCAACACATAAAAATATTTGATAGCCTAGAAGAACTATTCTATAAAAAGTTTCTGAAAAACAAATACTAAACGGTCCTAAAGATCAGGGCATTCCTGCAAAATCCAATATAAAGTTCCTATTGAACATATTTCCTTTTTAGTTCTCTATTTCATAATATTGTTGTGTCTTCCTTAGATAATGGTGAATCCATCAAAATTGGAATTTTCTGCCCTTGATATTTTGGAAAATAATTACTTGACATTTCTGGAAGAAATTAATTATCCTGGATACTTGATGTGGAGATCTATTTTGGCTACCATGGAGGTTGGACACATAATAAAAAATATATAGAAATGACGACGCATCCTTGAAGGATTGTGCTAAAGCTATGATTTTTATCCATCACCATTTTTATGAAGTACAACAAAATAAGATAGTGAATAGTGCCAAATAGTATTTGTAGAGACCTGTAATTTCAGAAAAATATTTTAAGGGTTTATTTGATATTAGAAATTGAGGAAAAATATGAAATGTTATAAGTTTATGTGAAGTTTGGGTTAATGTGAAGTTTGTTGAGTTTATTTGATTTGGGGTTTGTATGATAGAATTGTAATTGGAATGAGTGCAAGTGTAATTGGAATGAGTGCAAGTGTGATTTGTGTGTATCCTAGTATATATGTGTGCGTAGGGAATCAAAGTTCCCATCTCGCGTCTCTCTCACCTCTCACGTCTCTCCTCTCTCTCTCTCTCTCTCTCTCTCTCTCTCTCTCTCTCTCTTTTCTCCCCCACATCGAACCTCACTCAATCACCCCGAAATCCCGAAGATCCACTTCCATTCCACCTCTCAATCGTAGTCCTGAGCTTGTATTTTGGAGGTTTCGCTTGGAGGAGGAGCACTCAGTTGATTTTGAAGTTTGGAGAGCTAGGGCTTGCTCAAATCAAGTGGGTTTCGATCCTTGACTTGAGGTAGCGATTTCTTACTCATTTTATGTATTTATGAGTTGATTTTATGCTTCAATTGTGCCTTAGATCGAGGTTTGTTGTTTGGGCTTCGTACTTGAAAATCTATAGAAAATCACCCCGAACTGCCTGGGGATCAATCCCCTTGCAAGGAGGGATTGATCCCTCTACAATATGGATTTTTACCCTCTTGGGGATCGATCCCCATGTAATGAGGGGTCAATCTCCTATGTCTCTGAACAACTTTTTGCCATTTTGTGTTATCTTGATTGTTTTGACCCTCGATCACTTTTAACACCATTGGAATACCTCCAAACCACTTCTAAACTTGAGTGTTTGTACCTTAAGTGATTCTTTGATCAATCTATCTCCTTTGACTCTCGTTGTGCGAGAGGAACGTGTCAAATCCTATAAGTATGGTATCTATTTGTCGTCTATGTCTTAGAATGAGTATGTGGACATTGTGGCATGATATGATGAACGATATAGACATGTTAGGTGATTGGTGAATTGGAAAATGTACCGTAGAGTGGCTTCAAGTATCGTAGGCTATAAGGTATATCGTGGGGTGCATAGTTGGTCGATGGGGGCTTGCCTAATAGTCCGGATGAGAATAGGATAACTCGTATCCTCATGATTCATCTCGTTGATCTTTTTATATTCCTTTGGCATTCGTTCTATAAGAATCTAGTTTAGAACCTTGCGGGTGGTGCATCGTAGAGTTATTTGTGGGTTTAGCACATGATGAAGGACGTTGCGATATACTTAGAGGAATAACGTGAACTTGCGTATTACTCAATGTATAATGTGGTGTGTTTACAATGTTTGTATTGTCTTGTATGATGATGAATGAAAGAATGTGAACTAAGGAATGTTGTTTGCTTGTATATAGATTGATGGTGCGTGTTTGTGTGCGTGAGTTGGGAATTTGAATAGGGGAGTCCCGCAACATGGGGTGGTAACGCGAATACTCAAGAGGGTCCCACAACGCATGGGGTGGTATTGTGGAGACCCAAGTGGAGAGAGTTCACTGTAATGCACGGAGTGGTAATACAGTTGAATTTCGCGATATGGAGGGTGATATAGTCAACGTCGGAAGTACATGTTGTTTCTTGAATTATTTGCTACTTGAGATTGTGACTATTGAAAAAGGAAAAAAATGATGGATTCTATAGAGGTTCTTGAAAAGAAAGGATTCGGGTTTTGGAAAAAAGATTTTCAATAGAAATCCTCAAGTATTCATGGGCGAATCAACAGATCCGGTATTTGGGCACAAATCAACTGACTCTGGCATTCAAGCTCGAATCAACGGAGTTTGACCCGTAATGGTCTTGAGTTTTCTCTAAATTATTTTGCAAATCAAAAAGGAAAGTTTTATAAAAAAGAGGCTTAATGGCGAATGGTATGAAATAAAGAAGTTATTTGTGGCATTCAGTCGAGGAGTCATGAAATGGTTGAGAAATTGCCTTAGGTTATTTAGATTGATGCGAGTTTAATAATGCTTCTAGTTTGACATATGAATGGTTAGGGATATCTATAAGATGTCTAGAATCCCGCAGTCATAGTCCGTCTGTTCATTGTGGTAACCCTTTGTTTCTCATGTTTGCTTGTTGAAATTCGTTCTCTCTCTTGGTGCATGTTTTCATTGCATTTTTATATAGCTTGAGTACATATTTCTCTACTGGACGCGTGTTTGCTCACCCTATCATTTTCAGGTACACTACAGGGACACAGTAACTGTTATGGTTTAAGCACTTTTTGGGAGCTACCTATGTATCTTTGTATAAGTAAATTGTAATATTTTCCTTTGGAACAATGTAACTGTTGGACTAGTTCGCTAATTTGGGAACTGAAATATCTTTTGGGGTATTAATCGTAACTTTTGCGAGGATTTTAATTACCTAAAATTATAACTGTTTATGTTGAAAATCGAGGACGCGACAACTTGGTATCAAAGCATAGGTTCTCAACTCCTCGAGATTGTGGGGAGACTTTTTGTCTCATGGGTTCAAAAAAAATCGTTGCATTCATTTTCAAAACACGTGTATGCTTGCATAAATGTGTTAGTACATCGATATGGCATTACATTTATATTGCGGTAGAGTGGCGTAGTGTTGTTACCCATGTTAGAAAGGTTGGAGACTTGCGTCATATAGCAATGTAATTAATACTGATACTGATGACTTCCTTTCTTATGCTTTCATAGTAAGATGTTTTCGAGACATGGAGTTAAGTGGGGAGGAATCATGATCACCAGGGCCATAGTGCATACAGGGAGGATGAGGTGAATCAGCGTACTAGGGTGGAGGCAATATTTCTTGAGATTGTTGAGTGTCCGAAAGGGGTTGAAATTCTAGAGGGTGCGCAGAGAGGTATGAATTTGGGGGAAACTGGCGTCAAGCCATTAGCACAAGATCATCTTCCGAGAGTGTTGAAAGTTCAGGAAGGAAGAAACCGAGGGAATCGTACCAGTCTTTGCAGGGCCAGGGGGGCTTTAACCCACCTTCTCATTTCGGGATTCCAGGAGTTTTCTTTAGGCATCAATTTGCGTGCCACAGGTGTGGTCAACCTGGTCATATTCGATCTCAATGTCCGTGGCGTCAAAGATCTTGTTTTACTTGTGGAAGCTTGACCATTTCACGAGAAACTGTTAATAGATTGTTAGCCAGCCGCAACCCCCGAATACACAAAGGCAACTGGCCGTTAGAGTGAGTACGTCGCCAGGGAGGAAAAGGCAAAGGGAACCAAATCAGCCTTCGCAAAACTAAACTAATCTTAGACCACCTACTTTTTTTGGGAATCAGGGAGTTTCTCAACTTAATAGGCTTTGTTACGTCTGCCGCGAACCTAACCACTTTGCAAGAAATTGTCCTCAAGGATCGAGAGTACATGGTGAGTCGAGCTTAGTGCAGCAGCATAAACGTACACCTAAACAGCGACAGATGCAGTTTCGCCGCTAAACTACCACCTCCTACTACTCTCTAACTCTCAGAAACATTAGTTGTTTGAGGTATCTTATTTCCTTTGTTGTTCGACTCATTCGTTAGTCACTTCATATTAATATGTTATCTTGGGCCTCTTTAGTTTACGTATATCGAGGATTGATATGATTTGGAAAGAGGTTGGTTGTTTCCATGATAGTTGGTGATATTCCTAACGCGATCCTGTGAGAGTTGTTTCTTTATTTACCCTTTTTCTGTTGGCCTAGCTGAAATCTAGTTGGAATTGTATCGTAATCTGCTTTTCGTTAGTCTATCGTGCTGTTGACCTGTTATAGTTCTTGACATTTGAGTTGATTATCACAAAATCATTCTTAACATTTCTTGGGAACAATCAAATTCTTGTGGCAAAGTATCCTATGACTCATTTGCTATTAATGATGACAAATGCTCCTCATTCCCGTTCGAAGTCTTATTGTTAACATTGTTTTGCTTGAGATAAGTTTTTGTTGGTCAATTTAGTTCCCCCTGTTACAACTACCAGTTTTGCCGTTTGCTTGTAACTGTTATCCTATGCAAGTTCTTATGTTGCAACTTCGACGTATAAAATTCAGTCTGTGATCGCGTACTTTATGATATACAACATCTTGGGTACCGTTAAATTCAGACTCGTTGCTATTGCTACCTACTTTGGTGCCACTATTTATTCTGACTTCTTAACTATGAAGTCACATGATTCGAACTCGTTTTCGTTTTGTATCCGTATGCTTGCCTAGACCTATCCAATTGATTTGGATTTCAATATTGCAGCTACTAGTCTATTTGTTGGAAATTGTTACCCTACTCAAATTCTTATGTTGTAATTGGAAACAAATGTCATGGAGACATTCATTGATACCCATTTGTTGGTGCCGTTCAATTTGAAATTCACTTGTTGTAGTAGCTCTTAGTGTCACTCAATTCTATTGTGATTCCTCAACTCTGAAGGCACATGATGAGTCGTTCTATAACGCTCAGTCTTAAATTGTTAGAAGTTTTGCTCATTACTGGTATTAGATAGATTTTTGATCTTGTAATAGCTTGCCTACGGGGGGCCTTATCCCACTATTTGGTGTTCGTCCTCAGTAAGGTTATGATAGATTAATTCAAGATTCCTCGGATTATCATGAGATGGTACACTGTGTTTGTTGCCTAACCGTTGCCTGATCATTTTAAAGATTCCCTGTGTTCTTTGAATTCCGGACACCTTGTTACCATCCTTCAAATTCTCAATTGGTGTTGTTGAGTCTTGGAGCTTACTCGTTTCATTTGAGATAATAATCGAATCCTTTTCGTAACCTAGAATGATCCAACCTAGAGTGAGAATTTGGTGCGACTTTTAGAAGAATTGGCTTGTATTCATGATTCGCTAGACTTAGTATTGAGGAGTATGATGAAATCTATTCACCAATGACTTTTGGAAGCTCGAGAGAGAATGATCGAATAGAGCAAGGTAAATTTGTCAAAGATTGCTAACCGTGCAAGGCCGACCAAAGGATTACGCCAACTGCCATTGTCATCCATAGTCATTCAAAGGGGAAAATCGCGTGTTCCATAGAGTGTCACAGCATTGGAGTTTGTCTCGTATTGGGCAAAAAAGGAAGCTTTCACCGCAAGAAAGATAGGTTAAGTGTCGGATACCGCATGCGTCTTTCGGATACCCAGGTGACAACCGATGAAATCCAATTAGAAGAGGCGCTTGATCACTGTACCTTCTAGATGGAAGTCTCGAGAAGTCAATTGGACCATCGGGTTACATTTACAGGTAAGATCTCTGTGTTGGAATAGATAACCTGTAGAGACCCATATATTTTTTTTAGGCGATATTTTTTTTTTCTTTTGTTAATGTACGGCCTGTCGAGATAGACGGTACGGATATTCGGTGTGACGCCTTCGTTGGAGGATATAAGGGTAATTGTGTGAAGGGTGCACGTGTGAGTGTGGTGTGAGAAGCGGGGGATTGCTCCCCACTTCTATAATTTCCCCAGGAGAATCATTTCTCCCATTTCCTCCCTTTCTCACTCTCTCGGCAGTCTCTCTCTCTCCTCTTCTCCTCCTATAGACACCCCAATCTGACTTCCCGATCGTTTTACTTTGTTTTTCGATTTCTTGTTTCCCCGATGATGAATCAGGTTGAAAACAGTCTTGAGAGCATGAAATGGCTTGAGTTTGGCACGTGTGGAGCCCATCCTTAATCCTGAAACCTTTGAATCCAAACCTGGACCTTAGGTTAGTTAGTCGCGCGACGCCTTGGAACCCTCGCGCGATGGTTTAGTTGCCAGGTGGTGGTCAAAGTCAAAGTTTTTGACTGTTGACCATCGCGGGGTTAACTTGACACTCAAGCGAGTGTTCCAAACCCTCGCGCGATGGTCAACACCTATCGTTTTCACCCAGATTGCGTGGTGATCAGGGGGCTACAGGCCTATGTAACCCCGTTTCGTCGACTGAACAGCGTTCTGGGGGGCTCCCTTTGCACCACCTCTCCCCCCACTCTCCCATCACCTTTGGCACCCCACTTCTGCACCAAGTAATTACAACCAGCCTTGTTGGCTGGTTGCATTGCCTTGCTTAGCCACCAACCAACTCCTCCTTCTATAAGTACCCCCCCCCATGCTTCATCTAAAAGGGTTACCAAAAAAAATTCCCAAAAGAAAGAGAAGGAAATGCAAGCATTCACATTCCATACTGTACTCATCCCTTCTTAGTCTTCGTCCTAGCTGCACCACCTCATTCAAGCCATCTTCAAGATACTCAAGCAAAGGTATAATACCTTTCTTTTCATTGTTTAGACCCCTGAGGGCTGGGGGGGCTGGCAAGGTCAAGACTGGTAATCAATACCAGTTCTGGCCCCAAAGCTAGCAAGGTTTCCAGAGCGGTGGCCGGCATAACCCTCGCTCGATGGTCCCATTAACTCGCGCGACAGTTTTGTCCGTACGAGATTGGACCACGTGGGGAAGGGACGTTGGTCATTAAGTTTCTTGACATGATCTTAGTCATTTTCAAGTATTTTTAAAGTATTAGCTCACTGCTTCGCATGTTAAAAATCACAGTTTAGCTTAGCTTAACACTTCATTTGATTCAGAATGCCCTTGGGACGCTCTTGTACATGTCTCAGATCCCTGAGCGTGCAAAGCAATTTCTGGAAGTCCAGTAAGAACACTCGCGCGTGTTTCTCACACCCTCGCGCGATTGTTCTCATATTTCCATGGATTGCCCTTGCATGAGCAGCCTAGCCTTGGTTTCTATTTGATCACCCCTACTGTTTAGGGGTCGTATTTCCATAATATTTCCATTTGTTGTAATATTGTTTACTTCCATGTACATATAAACTGCCTGGTTTGCACCTGGGTGAGCACTGGTCCTTCCAGAGCCCAGAAGGGGGTAAAATTCAGACTATTGGTGAGGCACCAACACTCGCGCGAGTGTATGATATTGTCGCGCGATGGTTGGCTTGCATGCAGATTGATTCACGCGTGCAAGTTGGCTGTTCGTTTGTGCCAAAATCATACACAGCACTGTCTCGATGTTTGATCAATATTTTGAATTTTATTCCACTTGTTATTTATTATCTCGCTCATCCACGCCATATCTATCGCATCTTACAAACGTGTTACAGTATTAAAATCCCCGATTAAATTGTTCCCCCGCCCTGATTGGCTAAAAATTGATTAATTAAAACAGAATCGCAAACAAACATTTTCGCAAATGCCGAAGTAGAGACCGATCTCCGGATTGGGCGAGAAGGGTGCCATAAAGCCCTTCCCCTCTCGTAACCTGGCTCCCGAACCCAGATATGGTTATGACAGACTGGTTCCTTAACTTTTTCAAATCAATCAGCGCGGCAAGTGCTTCGAAATACGGTTCCTTGGGTGTCAGACCTTCAAACCCGAGTGGCGACTCTGTATCTTCGCGAGCACTTGTCGTCCAGCTATGCGCTCTCCCGATTCCGGGCTCTTGCATTTTGGAATCTGGAAATTCCAAGGGCACGCTGCCCACAGTGGCGACTCTGCTGGGGATCGAACCAATATTGGTCTATACTTAGAGTTTAAAACACTTGAGAACAATCCCCCAAAAGCCTGTCAAAATAGTGAGCTTCGCGCTGCTAAAGAAAGGATTGGTGATTTAACAGGACCACGTGTCCGGCCATCCAATCTGGGGCTTTTCTAATTGTTCTCTCGTGTTGTTTCTTCTAAGTATTGATCAATAAAGAGAGCCAAATTTGAAAAGGTATTCGCGAATTTGCAATTCTATTTCATTAATCAATTTCTTTAGCATTCTCATTTACATCGATGTGGGATAAGTCTCGTTGGATCGTTTTGGCAATCCGGCATAGTTTACCGAAGCCCGGGGACCCCAAATGACTAACAACCTCCGACGATGATGGGTCATTCTGCCGTTTGACTATTGCTCTGCGGTTACGCGGGCAACGGGAGGTATATCTTTGGCCCTTGTCCGAGGAACCCGTTACAAACCAAAACCAGCCTTTGCATATACGAAGCACTAGGACCCTCCAAACTAAGACAGGTACCTGCAGGATAAGATCTACTTGCATCTAACCCCATATACTGTCTTCGTGTTATTGCTTTTCTTATCACATGCACTATACATACATACCGTTCTGCGTAGGGGCATGTTTAAGGCGGCTTCTAGGTTGTCTTTCCTTCGAGTCTGTCTTATGTTTATTAAGACACTGCCATAACCCGATGAAGAGTCATGCATCTTGAAGGTGCGTGTTATCAATTTATAAAGTCCTTAGGTCAGCAAGACTTTGGGAAATTGAGACTTTCTAAATCCTTGTCTTTATACCCCATTGAAGTTTCAAACAGAAAACAAGGAACGACGGAGGAAATGCCGTGATGCTAATACTGCCTCAGTTATTGTGCGCAACACGTGCACCACTCAGGCTATAATGCCTACGCCACCCCGGTAAAGGTATCACGTCATCTACCCCGAGTTATTCCGAGCCCAAGCTTGAGACTTCAAGAACGGAATAGGCAAGGGTTTAGTCTGTTTTGACATCTCTTAGTATTTGTCGATTCAAACAAGGATACACCCTAGAAAAGAAATCTGAGGATTTTGGCAGCGTCTGAGCGTCGTGAGACAGACTCGTCTATAGTCTTAGAGTATAGGGGCGACACTGACGACGACGGTTGTGTTATCATTTTATTCTTTTATTTAGAATAAAGTTGCTGCAGGGTCCTTATGGAACCTTTTCTTATTTAAAGGCAAAGCAAAACAGGATTCTGAACCATTGCGCCGTCGAGGAAAGTATTGAGGCAGAAAGCCAAACCCACTTGGGAACATATGGATTGGGATCCGGTTCAAAGGCTAGTCAGGTTGCAAGCTCAGTCAGTCACAACGGAAGACTCCCCGTGTTCCCTGTTGGCTACTTTACAGTCAGAATCGCCGTCGGTTATCCAGGAACTTGAATCTCCGGCGTCACCTACCTCTCCGTCCTCCTCAAGCTCATCTGGGACCTCCATTATGGCAGATCATCCGCAACCACTAAGTCTCAAAACCATGCTCATGAACATTCAGAACAGCATCGCTACCATGCAACAAAGGACTGCTCAGACCGATGCAAATCTCACTAGGCTCAATGACCTTATCAACACTCGTCTCCCGCCAGCTACAGAAGCGGGGGGCGACGTCGATGAGGATGACCATGCGGAGCCGATCTTTGTTGAGGACCCCAACCATGCAGGGCGAATCATAATTCAGCCCAATCCGAGAGAAGCTCACTCAGAAGCAGCAAACCTGAACCTTGCAGTCGCGAGACCCGTTCTAGACCCTGACATGACTACTCTCATGGCCAAAATCGTCAAACTTGAGGAATCTATTTCCAAATCTGAGAAGATCAGTGCCGGGGGAATTGACCTAGATCGCCTCTGCCTATATCCCAATGCCAAGCTTCCCAACAAGTTCAAGATGCCTGACCTCGCCAAGTTTGATGGGAGCGGTGACCCGAAGACTCATCTTTATGGCTATCATGCTGCCATGAAACTTTTGGCTGTTGAACCTGAGGCCATGTCCCAGCTATTCCCTCAGACTCTCTCGGGACCCGCTTTTCACTGGTTTTTGTCGCTTGACATCGCCAAAAGGAGGACGTGAGAAGACATCGGTGCTGCGTTTATTTTGCAGTATAGTTACAACTCCCAACTCAGGATGACAACCCGAGAGCTTGAGTCCACCAAAATGGAAGCTAAGGAATCCTTCGCGGATTTTGTCAAGAGATGGAGGACAAAGGCTGCTCAGATGACCGATCGCCCGAGCGAGAGAGATCAGCTCCGAATCATCTCCCGCAATCTCTAGCCAAATTATGCTAGGCATTTGGTCCTTGTCCAAGATTCCTCGAACTTTGATACTTTCTTCGAATCTAGGTTGGCTATAGAGGATGCGCTGCAAAGTGGGATCCTGTCAAGAGGAGAGTCCTCTAACCCTCCGAAATCAAAACCTCGGGTCTACTCAGGAAACACCAATGCGTTGTTTGGCAGTGGGACATTCTCCAACACAGCCACCAGCGGCACTGACGCCTCTTCTTCCAATGCGACCAATCGCATCACTGAGATTAACCAGGTGCAAGCCCCTTAAAATAACCGGCCCCGCAATCAGCCCCGCAGCTTCTCTGCATTTGAAGCTCCATTGTCATCTGTTATGGAGAAATTGATTCAATCAGGGCATCTGAAACCCCTCGACCCGACTCCTTTGCCCAAGAACCCTTCACCTAACTTTAAAGCCAATCTTTATTGTGCCTACCACCAAGGGGCTGGTCACCTCACGAACTCCTGCTTCCGTCTTCGACATGCGACCCAGGATCTCATAGATGAAGGGACTCTCCACGCTCCACCTCCACCTCCACCAACCCAAAAGCCAAATATCCTTTCCAACTCCCTGCCAAAGCACAATGCTGCTCCTCACATCAACCAGATATCCCTTAGCTTCACTAATATCGACCCTAACTCCACCATATTCAACCCTACTGACCATATAGCCTCCACAAACCAACCCAAGCCGGTTGTGCTCATACCCTTTCAACCCGAAGCCGAGATCTTCTATATTCGTCTTGAAGAAGGGCAGTCGTCCAATTTCAATGTGCCCCTCGCACGCCTGCAGAATGGAATGTTTGTGTTCAATGCTTCCATTAGCGACATGTTTCACCAGTCCATCCCTTCTGTGCAGCTCCACTCTACCTCTTCCTTGGACAGCTCGTATTTTGATGTGACGGATTCAAATCCCTCCCCGAATTTGATGAGCCATTTCAGGACCGCTGTTCCTCCTCTACCGGAATGGCAGATTGATATGCAAGCAGTGGGATGGGCTATAGCTGATAATGATGACTATGCAGCCCCCATAATCAATGAATGGACAGAACTAGAATTGGACGGCTTCCCCCAGAACCCTGAGTATGTCCCTTTTAACCATGCTTGGTATGACGCCTAGATGGCTAATTATGAGGCAGACATGCTTGATCCTTTGGATGGTTTCTCTCTGAACATGCTATTTCAACAGCCTGAGCCTGTTCTTCCTGAGGAGGAGTACTATTGGGATCCAGAACCCGCGTGGCAGTTTCCGTTGGAATTTGACCTTAATCCTCTTCAAGGATATGCTTTGCCCAATCATGAGATTCAGTTTATAGAAGAAGGTCTCATTCAGGAGGAAACTCATGTCTTAGGGGAATGCTTTCTCCCTTCTACTCTCGACAGGCTGGTTGACTCTGTAACTAACGTCGAGTATGACCCTACATTTACATCGTTAATGAGGAACTCTTGTGCCCCACACCGCCTTATCTGACCGAGGAGGATTGCAGTATTATGGTTACAGACCTTATTCCACCAGTTGACCTCTGGAACGTTGATGATGTGGTTAATATCCAAGTTGGGTTCGAGGTTTGGACTGTCAACCGCTCTTTTGCCGATGGGGGACTCTGGGACGTCCTGTTTATTGCTAATACGGAGCCTATCGGGGAGGCTGCAGCTACTAAGGATCCAGGCTTCTGGGAGTCACTGTTGTTGAATGATTTGGCTGAAGACCTGGGCTTAGGCATGGAAGTACCTATGGCCCCGCCGCTCTCTGACAAAGGGAAACGCAAAGTGGGAGAAGTCCCTGCTGACCTTTGGGATGATAGTCAAGATCCGCAAGTGGTGCCCTCGCTAGAGAACGTTCTCAACGTTACGAGAAGTGGACGAATTTTTCAGCCTGCTAATCTGCAAACTGGGAGCTCGTCCAATTCTTCTAACCAAAGGAACGAACCTTCTGCTTTCTCAAGGTCTGCACCATTTGAGGTACCTTCTAGCTTCCCGAATGACAACATGATTCAAAGGCAGCTAGAGCAGATTCCTGCTGCTATATCATTCTGGGGACTAATCTGTTCCTCTCGTGAGCACCGTCGGAAGTTCTGCCACACTCTCTCTCGTCTTGAAATCCAACCGAATGTCACACCTGAGGCAATGATATCTATAATCCTCCCGTCTACTTCTAAGCACACCGTGATCTTCACTGACAAGGATCTACCGATTGAAGGGGTTGACCACAACTGCCCCTTACACATCACCGTTAAATGTAAAGGACTTTGGATTCCAACTGTTCTTATCGACAATGGATCGGCGATCAATGTTTTCCCTTTAAGAGTGGCTTACCGCTTGGGGTTAGCCAAGAAGGACTTTGCGCCCTCTAATCTGGCTGTCAAGGCGTATGACAGTACCCGCCGTGTGGTCGAGGGCACACTCGAGCTCAAGCTTGATGCTGAGGGTTTTGAAATGGACGTTGAGTTTCATGTAGTTGACATCCCCGCCACCTTCAATCTTTTGCTAGGAAGGCCATGGCTCCACCGATCCGATATCATGGCTGTACCATCTACTCTTCATCAGAAGGTTATGTTAGGGCTCCCTACTAGTACTTTGACTATCTGCGGGGACTCGGGCATTCTCCCACTTAAGGAGGATGGCTCACCTATTCTGGGGATTGCACATGGTGACGAAGACGTCGATCTCGAAGGTTTCTCTTTTAACACTTCTGGTTCGGTTTTAACCATCAATGTGGATGGGGACTTCATCATAAGCTCTGTTGCTTTAGACATCATGAGGAGGATGTCCTATCTACCTAGTCTTGGTTTAGGGATTAACCAACAAGGGATCTTGGAGTTCCCTGTCTTTCCTTCCTGTGAGGGCCGCTTTGGGCTGGGGTACTTCTCCTCTAGCAAGGATATGCCAAAAGAAGGAAACGCACGGGAAAACCTTGATCTCTCTATGGTGAGCCCGACAGCTACTTTGTACGTGAGGTGGGGAATGATATCTACACTGGGCAGCCTGAGCCTTTCGTTGATTCAGTCACTGGGGAGTTGCTGCCTGGGTTTGAGGTTTTCGCTGATGACACTTGGTCCTCTAGTGATGAAGAACCAGCAAGGGCTGGTTTCAAAAGGAAGCTTAGCCAACCCAAGCTGAAGACCGATTGGTTGATATCTTTTGATCAGGGAAGCTTGGAGCAGCTGTTTTATGAGTTCTCCCAAGTGGGTTTGGCCAAGGAAGCTGAAGAGGCCGAGGTGTTCATGCTCGAGTCCGGTGATTTCAAGGATCCCATCTCCCTCATAACGGAAGCTAAGGTAGCCTCAAAAATTGCATTTTCAAACCGCCTTACTTGCATTGATGATGTATCAGAGTTTGACACTGAGTCTGTTGAGTCGTCTGAGTCTAAGTCTAGCTCTGAGTCGGAGTTTGTGCCTCTCGGCCCTGCACGTCATAGCTTTTACTTTGAGTTCGATTCCCTTGTACTTGGCGACCCTGTAGGGTCTTATGAAATGAAGGAATCCTCTTCTGATTACTTGAATGATCTTTACATAAACTGTGTTGACCCCGACGATGAAGGGATAGATTTCAATGGGGATGTTCCCAAGGAAATCCGTGCCCTCATCGAAAGGGAAGATGAAAGGCATGCTCAGCCGTTAAAAGAAGAAATAGTTTTAATAAACTTGAAAGATGAGAACGATCCCCGAATGGTTCAGCTGGGCTCCACTTTGTCTCTAGAGGAACGTCATGATTTCAAAGAACTGCTCTCAGAATACAGTGACATTTTTGCGTGGTCCCATCAGGACATGCCTGGCATTGACCCGGAGATAATGGAGCATCGAATCCCCTTGCTACCAAATGCCAAACCCGTGAAGCAGAAATTGAGGCGAATGAGGCTGGATTGGGTACAGAAGATCAAGGAGAAGGTCACTAAGCAGATCGATGCCGGTTTTCTTATGGTTTCTCAATATCCCACCTGGGTTGCCAACATTGTCCCAGTTCCTAAAAAGAATGGACAAATCCGAGTATGCGTGGATTTCAGGGATTTGAACAAGGCAAGCCCCAAGGACGATTTTCCCCTGCCACATATCGACGTTCTGGTCGACAATATGGCGAGCCACGCCCTGCTTTCGTTCATGGATGGTTTCTCCGGATATAACCAGATTCTTATGGCACCGGAAGACCGTGAGAAGACGACTTTCATCACTGAATGGGGGACTTATTGTTACTTGGTCATGCCGTTTGGTTTTAAGAATGCCGGTCCTACATACCAGAGAGCTGCTACGACCATTTTGCACAACATGATGCACAAAGAGGTTGAGGTCTACATGGACGACATGATTGCTAAATCAAAAACTCGGGGGGGGGGGGGGGGGGCACGTTCCTGTATTAAGGAAGTTTTTCAAGAGGCTCCGAAAGTTTCGCATGCATCTCAATCCACAGAAACGCACCTTCGGGGTCACAGCCGGCAAGATGCTCGGTTTCATGATCACTTCGCATGGGATTGAGGTCGATCCATCGAAGATCAAAACGGTGCTTGAAATGAAGCCACCAGAGACTGAAAAGGGAGTGCGAAGCTTTTTGGGAAAGGTTCAGTTCATCAGCAGATTCATCGCCAAGCTAACCTTAACTTGCGAATCGATGTTTCGTCTACTCAAGAAGGATACCCTGTTCGTGTGGTCAGACAGATGCCAGGCGGCCTTCACGTCAATTCAGAACTATCTACAGAATCCACCTGTTTTGATGCCACCAGTACCTGGGAAACCCTTGATTCTATACTTATCTGTGAGCTCCACATCCATGGGATGCTTGTTAGCTCAAGAGATGGACCAGGGAGTTGAGAAGGCCGTTTACTACTTGAGTAAGAAGATGGTTGGATCTGAAGAGCGCTACACAGCCTTGGAGAAAACGTGCTGGGCTCTGGTTTGGGCCTCTAAAAAGTTGAGACACTACATGCTGGCTTACCCAGTGAAGTTGATTTCTCGAATGGATCCTCTCAAGTATCTGTTTGAGAAACCAGCTCTCACTGGTAAGTTAGCACGTTGGTTGCTCCTCTTGGCAGAATTCGATCTTGAATACGTCACAAGAAAGTCTGTGAAAGGACGAGCTATTGTTGAGTTTTTGGCTGATCGCCCTGTGGATGGGCCGGAAGATGCAGATTTTGTGTTCCCAGATGAAGAAGTCCTAACAGTTGTTGAAGACGTTTGGACTCTTTACTTCAATGGGGCGGCCAATCAGAAAGGATTTGGGATTGGGGTCTTGTTAGTCACCCCAGATGGTTCTCATATCCCGCTTGCATTCAAGCTTAACTTCGATGTTACCAACAACCAAGCTGAATATGAGGCCTGTATTGTAGGCATGGAGGCTGCACTCACGCTAGGTGTTGCAAGGCTCGAAGTTGTCGGGGACTCTAATCTTGTTGTATCTCAGGCCAATGGGGACTGGAAAGTGCGTGAAGAAGGGTTGAAGCCCTACCATCAGAATTTGGAAGGACTAATTCCTCGCTTCAACAAAGTCGCTTTCACCCACATCCCCCGTCTGAAGAACCGTTTCGCCGATGCGCTCGCAACCTTGGCTTCCATGGTTGAGTTACCTTCGGGAGTCAAACTACGTCCAATCTTAATTGAGCAGCGGGACTGCCCCGCTTATCAATATGTCAATGCCATCGATGATGTTGATGATGGCCTGCCCTGGTACTATGACATATGGAACTTCGTTGAGAGTGGTTTGTATCCTGCCGAGGCCTTTAAAAAGGATCAGACTGCGTTGTGAAGAATGGCTGCCCAATACATCATTTGTGGGGGAAAGTTATACAAGAGATCTCATTGCGGGATGCACAAGCTTTGCGTCAACGGTACCGAGGCTGCTAGAATCATGGAGGAAATCCATGAGGGGGTCTGTGGCCCTCATATAAGCGACGTTATGCTCGCTAGGAAGATCTTATGCCAAGGCTACTTCTGGTCTACTATGGAATCTCAGTGTGTGGATTATGTGCGGCGATGTCACAAGTGCCAAATTCATGCTAATCTAATGCATGTACCACCCTCTAACCTGTTTGGCATAGCTTCGCCTTGGCCTTTCTCTGTATGGGGTATCGACGTCATCGGCATGGTCAGACTGTCTGCTTCGAATGGTCATAGGTTTATCCTTGTGGCGATAGATTATTTTAACAAATGGGTTGAGGCTGAATCTTATAAAACCCTGACTGCGGTTCAAGTTGCTCATTTTATCAGGAAAAACATCATCTACCGGTATGGGGTTCCGCAAGCATTCGTATCTGACAACGAAAGTCATTTCAAAGGCAGGGTCCTGGAGTTGTTCGAAGAATTCAAGATCCAAATCCATCACTCAACGATCTATCGCCCTCAAACGAATGGAGCAGTTGAAGCGGCCAACAAGAATGTTGAGACAATCATCAAGAAGTCTGCAGAGTCTGCCAGGGACTGGCACGAGCAACTGCCTTTAGCCCTTTGGGGTTATCAAATATCGATCCGAACGTCAACGGGTGCGACCCTCTACTCCTTGGTCTATGGGATGGAAGCGGTTCTCCCTATTGAGCTGGAGGTGCCATCTATGAGGATCATAGTGGAATTAGAGCTCTTGGAATCTGAATGGCTCAGTGGAAGATTTATTGAGCTCATGCTTTTTGATGAGAGGAGGCTTTGGGCCTTGTATCACGTTCAGGGGTATCAGCGGAGAATCGCCCGGGCATTCAATAAAAAGGTGAAGTCTAGAGACTTGGTCGAAGGGGACATGGTCACAAAGGAGATTAGAGCACCAGTTTTTGACCCCCGCGGCAAATTCTGACCTAAGCGTTCCGGACCTTACATCATCAAGGCCATCCTTTCTGGGGGAGCGGCTCAGCTCATCGATCTCGACGGCAACGATTCAGCTCTCTGGTTAACCTGGATCAACTCAAACGATACTATCCCTGAGAGAAGCTCGTTGGGCCGAAAACCACAAGGGTGGGCGGTTCCAAGCAAAAATTAGAGCAAGCCTGCTAGACCGAAAACCTGAGAAGGCGGTTTAGGCAAAAATAAATAGGCATCAATCAAAGCTCGCTAGGCTGAAAACCCGAAGTGGCAGCACTAGGCAAAATTTAGAGCGTAAAAGGAGAGCTAAAATACTCGAGTGAACCTTAGCCTGAACTACGTGCTGACCTGATTCCCGAAAGGGATACGTAGGCAATCTCTCTGTGAGATTCGGTCACAATCCATCAACTTGATCCACGGTTCCTTATTACCAGAAGTTAACTCGATACTTGGGCGGCACGGTTCAACACTTGTATCAAAAGGGGAAAACTCTCAAACTTTCATTTTTATTAAATTATAACTTCTATTACACAGGCTGAGCAGTCTTAAAAAGAGTTAAGCATGAAAACAGAATAAAGTGCTCGAGGCCTTAACAGGCTCACAGTTTATTACAGATCATCAGGGTTCGTCAGAAGTCAGTCATTGTTTTGCCTGCTTGCAACTTCCCTTCTTAGCCATACTTGATATCGGTGCATAAGTTCTGCATGGGTCAGCTCCTCCGAGTTGCCTCAGGCCCCAATTGTGCTCATATCCTCTCAAATTCGAGGCAGTGAAGGCAGGGATTTGGAAGTCTTCGATCCCAGCTCGGTGAAGCCCTTGGCTCATTCCTAACTGACGAAGGATGCGTCCAGGGATGTAGAATGTGAAAGCGGTCAGCCCAGCGATCACTACTCTCTCGAAACCTGCAGAACTCAAGGCCATGTCTGGAATGTTTAGGGCATCGTGCCGCCATGATTTCATTCGGCAGCATTTCTCTCATGAATGTGTACCATTGATGCAGACATTTCCGGGTAGATCATGCCCCTGATGCATTCGACCGGGCAGATGGGCCAATTTGCTTCCGGTGCTGTAAGCAATCCCAATTTGTCGATAACCAGAGCTGCATGAGTGGAAAAACAAGTGAGAAGTCATATAAAGCTTGAGAGGAAAAGACAAGTGAGAAGCTTCCATATAGCCTTAGCCGAGAGATGAGGTAAAAGCAGAACGTGAGAAAACGAAAAAGGTGAGCTGAGTGAGAGTTAACCTACAGTAGAAGTGGACTACCACCGAATACGTCTGTTTGGCCCGTAGAAACCAAATCCAAACCCATGAGTGTCTCTGCCAGGACCAGTGGCACCACATTTCTTCGGGCACCCATTTGAGCGGCAACGCTCACTAACATGGGGTTAACTTGCCCATTTGGAGACACCAACAAATAAGCGGCTAGCATGCTAATTGCCAGAGCAAATCGGCGCCGAGCCTGCACGGCTATGTCCTCTACATCCCCCTTCGGCCCATACCACTCCATCAGGCGCATGATGTTGATTTGCCCTCCGGTTAGTAAACTTTCGGCCGCTCCCCGGGTAATGCCAAGGCTTGACTGTAGGAGCTTTGGCATGCTTTTCCTATAAGGCGGCACGACAATCACGCTTGAGGCAACTCCTTGGAGGTATGCTTGGAATTCCTCCACGGTTGGGCACAGCTCATTAACCCCAAACCTGAACACGTGAACCTCTGGGTCCCAGAATCGCAGGGCTGCCCTCAGAAATTCAGAACGAACTTTCACATTGCGGAGAAAATGGAAGGCGGCCAGCCCGTGGAACCGAAATGACAACCAATCTCCGGCAACAAAGGCCGTGAGCCATGGGCTAATCAAGACCGGAAGATTGTTTGCCATGTTGCTTCTCGTAGGACTCTCAAACTGTGGTAGGGATGCTTTCCATTAGCAGAGTGTTGGCCTCTTTATAGATGGAATGCATAGAGTGTTGTCCTTTCCCAGTGTAAATATCCATATAACGTGGCATCCGCTTCTCCAAAGTGAAGACATCTCTGCACTGTCCCTGAAGTACTCTGAGCAGTTGAAAGGTGATGACAAGGCTTGGTCGTTCTAAAAATCTGAGACGGTCAAATAAAGGTGGCCTGGCACGGTCCAATAATCGTGCGATGCTCTCATTCCCTCGCGCGAGTGACTAGCATCACTCCATCGCGCGATGGTTTGCCCTACAACTTGACAGATTACACCAGCTACTGTCCAATTTTGGTCGCCTCCTATTCCAAGGGTTCTTTTGCAACTTTTATGGCTCCAACAAGTCATTACAGCATATGTAACCATGTCCAAGTGTCGGATTCTAGAAATTGTGTTTAACGAAGTTTTTGAGCCTTCGACGGCCCGTTTCAAGTCCAAATAACCGTTTCGGGGATTCGAAACTCAGTTCAAGGGTTCAAACTCCTTTCTCTCAGGCCGTACGAGCCATTGTGACTTAATATGACTGTACAGAGGTGTCGGTTTCAATCCGGGACATATTAGAGTCATATTTTTCCATCTTGTGTCCGTTTTGTGTCTTTTGTAATATTTCCGGTTAAGTTTGCATTTTGGGATGTGTTTCTCGAATTTGCCAACTATTGCAGGTCATTTTGCATACATGTGACCTTGCGGAAGCGATATTTTCAAATAGGGTAGAGTATTTTGAGTTTTGGCTTATAATATTCCGCTCGCTTGTATCCTCGTACCCTAGCCATGTCCTAAGGCACTTTCTTATTTTCCTTCTAAGCTAGTGCTGTCAGTGCGTATGCGTGCATTTGTAAGCAGTCTCAGTACATTATCAATGCAAGCATGGTATTAGTGGTGAACGCTTACTTACTCTAATTCATTACAAGAGTGAGATAAACTGAAAATGCAAATTTTATAGCTAAACCATAATCTGTCTATGCAAAGAAACCACTGTGCGTGTGCGCATCGGCCCAGTCAAAGTCATCATGTCAAGTCGGGCACACTCGCCCATCAAGTCAAAAGGGCACACAGGCCTCAAAAACATGTATCGAGTATCAACTAAGGCACTCCGGCCTTGAATCTATCTACGCGGGCACGCAGGCCCAAAAGCAAAAAAAGAGTGCGGAAAGTGAAATGAGGCTTCTTAGTAGCCCTCAGTCCTCTCTGAACCAGTCACCATCTCCGTCGTCGTCATCGCCATCCCTCTCTCTAGGATCCTATCTAAAATCAGGATCGTCCGCTGAGTCGTCTGAACCGCTGCTGTCGGGCGCCTCTTCGTCTTCTTCTTCTTCCTCTTCCTCCTCTTCCCCTTCTTCCTCAGAATCCTCAGGCAGGATCAGCCATTTCTTGCGGACTGGCTCATCTTGCGAGGGCCTTTGGCGCATCTTCAGTTGATACCTCTCCTCAGCGCGCGCCACGGCCTCTCGGGCCGCCTCCTCACTCGCAACTGGTGGCTGTATGCCCCGCGTTTATGGTCTAGTAGTAGGTGGAGGAGTAGGAGTCCTAGTTGATTCTTTTGTGGAGGCTCTCTTGCGCTTTTTCCTCCTAGGAGCCGCCCGTCCCTGTGTCTGCATTTTAAACTTTTGCACATTTAGTATACATCTATGTTATATGTTTGCAAGCAGGTACAATCAATTTCAAAGTCAAACGGCATTAAAGTATACTATGTATCGAGCAAGCATGCATGTGTCAAGTATTGAATGCAGGAATGTATCGTTTTCTAGAATATACCTGAGATCTCTGAGGGTGATGGCCGGTGGTAGGGTAGCGCAAGTCCAAAGGCAAGCCACTGCCGCTCGCCTTATCACATTCTCCAGTGCAAGCATACGCCGAACACCTCGTTCACCCATTCATTGGGCACCTGCACGGATAATTTGAACATAAGCAATTGGGCAATGTTTCAGGATTTTATAGAAGTATAATAATGAAGGCTACAATGTCTTACTGGCACAGTAACAGGCGCTGGCTCAACTCTGGCAGGGACTAGGTGTAGCTTAGCTGGGTTGCCCTGGGAGTCCACCACTGCTATCTGCCATGTCAACTCTGGTGGCCCACCTCTCACTGGTCCACTCGGACCCCGTCTTCTACGACTTTCGCTACTACTCTGTCTCACGGTAATGGCTCTCCTCTCCTCAGCAGCTCCACGAGCCTGACTCCGGATATCCCTGAACTCTCGTACTCTCAGCGGCCCCGCCAAGCGCTCTCTCTGGTAAACTGCGTAGTCCATGCCGGGACGCAGGTAGTGTGTCAAGTCGGTGTCAGGCCGCGTAAAGACCTCTAACTCAGCCAGCGTGTACTCCCCTGTGTGTGAGGCCCATGGTGGAAGCGGTCCGGGTACCTGGAACTCTGCATAGCCAAGTGACTGGCGTGTCACTCGGTCACCCAAGTACCACTGCCAACCAAATGCCGACTCAAGTAGTACTCTGTTCGCTGTCACAACCCTGCTCCTAGCCAGGTATTCAGGCTCTGGCTCTGCCACCCTCCAAGGATCCCACTCTACCTGCATAAGCAAACAATGCTAGTATCGGTCAGCAACAACATTAAAGCAATAAAAAGGGATGCACATTTTCGTTCGATAAAGTCATGTCATACCTGTGAGGGTCAGAGCTTGTCTAGGTATATTCGGAAGCCGTTTAGGTCGCCTCTCCCTCTCTTCTCTCCCATGTTCTTCTTGCTCCAGATATGAGCGCGCGGAAGGATCCCCAAGTCTAGGCTCTTTGTCACCGGACGACACATGTTCAAAACCTCATAGGCCCAGAGCTGTACAGTTGTCAAGAGATCAAATCATTGGTACAACACTGGAATATGATCGAATAGGTTATATATACTCAAAAAGATAAATGTACATTGGAAATGTGCTTTACTCTATTATGGTCATACCTCCCAAATCTACCAGTACCCTGCAGTGCTCATCTTTGTCCTCGATGAGTCCCCCATGAAGCCATAAGCTGGGCCAAGTGCAGCTCCTCCCCAGTCAAAGCATGAGGCTATCCTCAGATCCTTCAAAGCAGGCAAGTACGATAGGTGAACCTTGCTATGCCTGTTCGGGTACAGGGTAGTGCCGAAAAGGTACAACAGGTATGCCCGGGCCATCTGCTCCGCCTCCTGCTCAGTCGCCACCTCCTTCGCAAGGTACCGGGTAAACTGTCCATACCTCGCCATTCCCTCTTCAACCTTGGGCACCTCTCCCAAGAACCATTCCAAGATCGCCTCGTCCTCCTGGATTCCTGATCAAATGGGATGGGATCACCTCCAGCCCTCAAGCCGGTGATTGCCGCAAAGTCGGTAGGCGTCACCGTCATCTCCCCGAGCAGTAGGTGAAAGGTGTTGGTGGTATCCCTCCATCTCTCTGCAAGTGTGACCAGGACAGCATGGTCATTTCTGGCTGGAGTAAGGGTCTATATGAACTCCCTGAAGCCCGCCTCATCCACCAACTGCCTCACCCTCTCAGGCAAACCCTGGTACAACGCCAAGGAACTGCATGCGCCCCCAAAACCTCGAATGTCTCTCTGTCTCGCTCTCTCCTGCATTAGACACGGAAACAAGCAACAGGGGATATATCAGCGTGTGAAGTTTTCATTCTCAAGTTCTAGGTAATCAATGTAACCTAGCAGTAGATAGTTGGTTCAAGTTATTATGTCTCATGCATGGCACTCAACTCGAAACTATGGTATCACTATTCGAATCTACTTCAAAGGATTACACTACATATCTCGGTATTCGAGCACATGCATTATATTTAAGTTTGCAATCACAAAAGGAAATGAGGGGTTATCAGAAGTTTACCTCGGCCCAGCTGCTCGAAATGTGGGTATCAGGGTCTCTCAGAACGAGCTCGGGGTCGTACTCTGCCTGCCGTGGCCTGTAAGCTGCAAGACCTGATGGCACGAACAAGTGTGGAATGGGTGGCTTGTACCCCTCTGCTGAAAATGGAGCTCGGGTCAGACTCTCCGCCTCAGACACCGCTGTCACCCTAGGCCCATGTACTCTAGCTCCAATCCTCTCCTCGGTCTCTGCGTCCCTCAGTGCCTCCTCCTTTGCGGCTCTCACCCTCTTGGCCCTCGCTGTGACCTCTGAGGCTGCTATCACCCGCTCCCGCTCCTCTCGAGCCTCCAAAACAGCAACCCCAATCATGGGATCCTCCTCGAGGAGCCGGGCCAATCTCTCCTCGCTCAGAAACTCTGCGAGATCTTGTCTCGTGATCGGTCTGTGGCCTGACGATGTTGCTGCTGGCCGAAACAGTACCTTTTCTTCAGGAACCTCTATGGCACCCTCCTCCTCAGGCGCTATACCCTTGCCTCTCGCCGGATCCCTCGGCGGAGTCTCGCTCGGCCTGGCTCCGCCATCCCCAGTACCTCTACTGCCGTGCCCTCGGAGCCACTACCAACCACCACTGAACCACTCACGGCCTCGCTCGGGTCCAGTTGCTCGATTCCAGTACTCGCGGCCACGACCCCCTCTGTCGCGCGACCCTCTGACACCGTCGCGCGATACTCAACGCCTCCACTAGCCTCCTGCATGCGGCCCCATTCGCCATCACCGCCGCCCATTACCTCTACACTGGTATCCACGACAGCCCCCGCTGGCGGTTGATCCTCTGTTTCAACCTCCATTGGTCCTCCCTCGCCCTTCGGACGATCAACTACTTCTCCACTACCCCGATTAACGCTGTGGTCCGCCATGGATGTTGGTACATGTCTGGGTTTACTTGGTTTTGAGATAAAATCGAGGGCTTGAAGAGGGAAGGTTTGAGAGGGAATGGTGTTAGGGGGAGTTTGAAACTGCTGTGAGCGGTTTCGGAACGTCCCTGTCGATTAAAGGGAAGAAGGTAGTCATGGGCCGAGTCTGGGCTGGTTTCAGACCCAAGCCCTAACAGGAAACCATCGCGCGATGGTGTGGCTTCCTCGCGCGACAGTTAAACTGGGCCGTTGGCCAGGTTCAGCCTCTTGTTTAGGCCCAATCATATGTATCGCTTTAAATGAAGTCCAGGAGTCTTACTCAGGCCTTGCAATTGGATCCATTCGTGATATGTCCAATTATCAATCAGCGACGATCTATTCGTCCAATTTCAAATCAGCGACGATCCATCCGTCCAATTTCAATCAGCGACGATCCACCCGTCCAATTATCAATCAGCGACGATCCATCCGTCCAATTTCAAATCAGCGACGATCCATCCGTCCAATTGATACGATCCATCCGTCCAATTATTAATCAGTGACGATCCATCCGTCCAATTTCAATCAGCGACGATCCATCCGTCTAATTCCAAATCAGCGACGACCCATTCGTCCAATTATCAATCAGCGACGATCCATCCGTCCAATTATCAATCAGCGATGATCCATTCGTCCAATTATCAATCAGCGATCGATTTACTCACCGATCTCTTGGTGCACGGTATTTGTATATACTTGCTTGCACTCCTCATTTAATCAGCTTTTGGGTAAATTGGGTGGGTGTCTAGAAATCTTTGACGTTACCTGCACCAGCCAATGGTGCTCCGCGTGCCGTCAAAGAGGGACTACTGTAGACACCCCAATCTGACTTTCTGATTGTTTTACTTCGTTTTTCAGTTTCTTGTTTCCCCGATGATGAATCAGGTTGAAAATAGTCTTGAGAGCATGAAATGGCTTGAGTTTGGCACGTGTGGAGCCCATCCCTAATCCTGAAACCTTTGAATCCAAACCTAGACCTTAGGTTAGTTAGTCGCGCGACACCTTGGAACCCTCGCGCGATGCTTTATTTGCCAGGTGGTGGTCAAAGTCAAAGTTTTTGACTGTTGACCATTGCGGGGTTAACTTGACACTCACGCAAGTGTTCCAGACCCTCGCGCGATGGTCAACACCTGTCGTTTTCACCCGGATTGCGTGGTGATCAGGGGGCTACAGGCCTATGTAACCCCGTTTCGTCGACTGAACAGCGTTCTGGGGGACTCCCTTTGAACCACCTCTCCCCCCACTCTCCCGTCACCTTTGGCACCCCACTTTTCCACCAAGTAATTACAACCAGCCTTGTTGGCTGGTTGCATTGCCTTGCTTAGCCACCAACCAACTCCTGCTTCTAAAAGTACCCCCCCTCCCCCCCCATGCTTCATCTAAAAGGGTTTCCAAAAAAATTCCCAAAAGAAAGAGAAGGAAATGCAAGCATTCACATTCCATATTGCACTCATCCCTTCTTAGTCTTCGTCCTAGCTGCACCACCTCATTCAAGCCATCTTCAAGATACTCAAGCAAAGGTATAATACCTTTCTTTTCACTGTTTAGACCCCTGAAGGGGGGGGGTGCTGGCAAGGTCAAGACTGGTAATCAATACCAGTTCTGGCCCCAAAGCTAGCAAGGTTTCCAGAGCGGTGGCCGGCATAACCCTCGCGCGTTGGTCCCATTAACTCGCGCGACAGTTTTGTCCGTACAAGATTGGACCACGTGGGGAAGGGACGTTGGTCATTAAGTTTCTTGACATGATCTTAGTCATTTTCAAGTCTTTTTAAAGTATTAGCTCACTGCTTCGCATGTTAAAAATCACAGTTTAGCTTAGCTTAACACTTCATTTGGTTCAGAATGCCCTTGGGACGCTCTTGTACATGTCTCAGATCCCTGAGCGTGCAAAGCAATTCCTGGAAGTCCAGTAAGAACACTCGCACGTGTTTATCACACCCTCGCGCGATTGTTCTCATATTTCCATGGATTGCCCTTGCATGAGCAGCCTGGCCTTGGTTTCTGTTTGATCACCCCCACTGTTTAGGGGTCGTATTTCCATAATATTTCCATCTGTTGTAATATTGTTTACTTCCATGTACATATAAACTGCCTGGTTTGCACCTGGGTGAGCACTGGTCCTTCCAGAGCCCAGAAAAGGGGTAAAATTCAGACTATTGGTGAGGCACCAACACTCGCGCGAGTGTATGATATTGTCGCGCGATGGTTGGCTTGCATACAGATTGATTCACGCATGCAAGTTGGCTGTTCGTTTGTGCCAAAATCATACACCGCACTGTCTTGATGTTTGATCAATATTTTGAATTTTATTCCACTTGTTATTTATTATCTCGCTCATCCATGCCATATCTATCGCATCTTACAAACGTGTTATAGTATTAAAATCCCCGATTAAATTGTTCCCCCGCCCTAATTGGCTAAAAATTGATTAATTAAAACAGAATCGCAAACAAACATTTTCACAAATGCCTAAGTAGAGACCGATCTCCGGATTGGGCGAGAGGGGTGCCATAAAGCCCTTCCCCTCTCGTAACCCGGCTCCCGAACCCAGATATGGTTATGATGGACTGGTTCCTTAACTTTTTCAAATCAATCAGCGCGGCAAGTGCTTCGAAATACGGTTCCTTGGGTGTCGGATCTTCAAACCCGAGTGACGACTCTGTATCTTCGCGAGCGCTTGTCGTCCAGCTAAGCGCTCCCCCGATTCCGGGCTCTTGCATTTTGGAATCCGGAAATTCCAAGGGCACGCTGCCCACACCTCCGAAAACTCTCTCCTCGATTTCATCTACTTAGAGCGTGATTCTGAACAAAGTTCAAGAATTAAAATTGTCATACGGCACATGGGCTTTCCGAATATCTAAGAAAAATCATGATCGGACCGCGTGGGAGCTTGGTTGACTTGGTCAAAGGTTCGGGTTTTGCTCAAAACCCATGAGGTAGGGATCTCTTACTCTTGTTATGCGTTTATACTGTGTTTATGTACCTGGATCGTGCTTTGTTTCGTTGTTTGAGGTTGTTTGTTCCATTTCCGAAATTCTGCAGAACAGGGTCTTTGTTTTTGGGGTTTTACACCTTCTTAAACTCGTGATTGAATTTTGGTTCCTTCATATGAAATAGAGTAGACTTAAAGCCTGTTCTAATGCCGCTTGAATCACCTAAAACCGTTGAGAATTGAATTAATGGTGGATTTTTGAAATCTGGTCTGCAATCTGCCTCGTTTTCTGGGTTTAACCCCACTTCGAATGGCCATAACTTTCTCATCCAATGTCCGTTTTACGCAAACTTTATCTCGGTTTGAAGGTCTTCAAATTAGCTTTCGTTTGCCACCGGAATCGTCTTAAAACTCTAAGTACACAAAAAGTTATGATCGATTGAGTGGAGGTATGTCAATCAGTCAGGCAGATTCGTGTAGCCTCGGTAAACCCCTGATTAGCCACCCTTGGAGTGCAGATTTGACTAGGGTTCCTTTGCATCTTTCAAAGTTCATTCAATCGCCCAACTAGTGGGACTGGAATCACTCAAAAATATTAAGAACTCGATTCATAGTGATTTTTAGAAGATTGAACTGAAATCTGGAAATTTGGGCAGCGTACAGGGCTGCGGGTTTTTCATCGTTTGTTATAGCTAAATGACGCTACTGGTTATGGGTCCTTATGGGTTTTAAAGATTGGTAAGTTTGTGATCTTTTGGCGTTAGAATCATTGAAAAATATTGAATGTGGAATTTTTAATGAATTGTCGAACACTGACTGCTCTCTGGGACAGTTTTGATCCGTTGATTCTCTTTTGTCTGTTTTGACTCTCAATCACTTCTAACACCTTTTAAACATCGTTAAACCATCCCTAAGCTTGATTACTTGAGTTCCTATGAGTTAATAATCATTCAAATTCCTTTGATACCCATTGAGCATAATCTTAGTGTTGTTGTAAATGGAATATGTGATTTAAGGTTGTTTAGGAGTATCGAAGGCTAAGTGAGACGTTGTGGGAAGTACAGTTGGTAGACGTGAGCTTTTCTAGTGATCCGAGTGGTAGCATAGTAATCCGTGTCCGCATGATTCACTTATTCTTCAAACTCTTTTGGCGCTCGTTCCACGAGATCAAAGTAATCAATATTAGTAAGTAGTATGTTGTAGAGTCGCTATGGAGTCGATACGATATTGTGTTGTACTAAGAGAGAAAGGCGTGTACTGATTAGTCAGTCGATGTTCTGTTATGATTGATCGTTTGGAATACATTGAAATGTGATTGTCGATGCGTGTTTGACCTATAAATCAGTTTGATTGACGTGCCTTATTGTGTCATGAGATTAGAGAAGTGTTTGTTGAATGAGTTGTATGATTGTTGGGATTTGAATGGTTGTAATTGAGAATTTGAATGAGGAAGTGACTGCAACGCAAGTGGTGGAAATGCAGACTGCAACGCAAGGGGTGGTAATGCAGAGACCCAAATAATAGGTGATGTTGACTGCAACGCAAGGGGTGGAAATGCAAACTGCAATGCAAGGGGTGGAAATGCGGAGTGGTTGAGATTATGAGAAGTGTCAAAATGGTTGCGAACCTATTGTGAGTACGTTTGATTGATGTGATTTTAATAATATTTCTACATGACATGTGAACGGTTAGGAATACTTACAAGTTGTTTGGAACTCTTTGGCCGTAGTCTATCTTTTGTTGTGATAAACTCGTGTTTCTCATGTTCACTTATCGAATTCTTTCACTCTTTGTGCATACTTCATCGCATTTTCATATAGCTTGAGTATAGATTTCTCTACTGGGCTAGTGTAACTCAACCTACCATTTTCAGGTACACTACATGGACACAGTCTTGGAGGGTGTGAAGTGCATGTAGACATCACAGGCTAAAGTTATTTTCTAAAGAACTTGTCTTTCCCTTGTAAATCAAACTGTATTGTACTATTTTCTCTAATTTGGAATACTGTATCAATTGACAAAATTGTGAGATTTAGAAACTGTATGTTGTAATTTGGGGTACGTATGTACTATTGTGAGGATTTGTATTTAAAATGGTATTGTTATTTATGTTAAAAATCGAGGGCGTGACATAACCGTATATAGGAATTTTGCAATAAAGGGGAGCTTAGAAATTGCGTACCATTTGGCATTGCCGCCGAAACTTTCAAGTATTCGTGATGCGCTCTAGGTATAGATAATGAGGGAGTACGAACTAAATCCATTACATGTGTTATGAAGGTCCGAACTTGAGTTAGAAGCCGACGAGTCCAATGGTAAGGAACCGATACGTATCCTTGATGTAGAGACCCACAATAAAAATTCGGTAAATTTATTTAATTTGTTAATTTTTTTAACACTCGTTGACTTGGTTGGATACGTGGACTGTGGATGGTGTATGTGGGACCACTAGTTTGTTAAGGTTGCTCGAACCTTGAAATTGATTATGTAATTAGTTGATAATGTTAAGGGCCTTAGTGTATTGATTTGCATTTGTGGGAGTTGATGTGCTGCTTTAGTACTAAAGGGGTTTGAGGTGTAATTGTGACTATATATGTATATAAATCAATGACAGGAGAAACCAAAACCCACTTTCCTCTTCTTTTATTCTCACACGGCTCCCTCCTGACCTCTCACTCTCGGTATCTCACTCTCCCTCCTCTCTTGGATTTTCTCCCAGACTTTGAATCCTTAGAAACCAAAACTCAATTAGTAGTGTATTAGAGATCTAGGCTTGTAGATTGCGTGGATAAAGCTTAGTAGAGGAGTATTTGGTGGATTTTCAGTTCGGAGCTTAGGGCTTGCTTGAATCTTGGGGTTTTCAAAACCCACGAGGTTGGGATTTGTCCTCTCTCTTTATGTGTTTATGTGTTGATTTGGTGTAGTTTTTAGTATATGATCTTCCATTTCTTTGAGTTGGGTTGAAATCTGTCATAAAACATGAAATTCGTGATCGACTCGCATAGTTTTGCATAATTTGCAGGGGTTCTGTACCTAAAACCTTTTATCACATATTGTTGATGTTGAAGAATGAACGTGGGTGCTATTAGGATTGATCCAATTTAGGTTTTTGATTAATTTTACTTATTCCCGTGTAGAATTGGATAGCACCGGCGGACTTTGGTAAAATGGCCATAACTCCTAGCTCGGGACTCGAAATGATGCACCGTTTGTTTTGTGAGAAACTAGGCACATAGAGCTTTCCAACAATACATCCCTTGCATTGTGGTTATGTCCGAGGATAACATATTTTCATTTAAAGGTGACCCAAAATGTGCCTTCGCTCTAGTTTTTACTATTATGTTGAGCTATAATCACAAGGCTGTAGTAAGGTTACCTGAACTCCGTTTTTGATGTATGACCTATAGGTTCGAAGAAAAAAAAGTCTACTTTTCAATGGTTTAAGTGTCATCCCTGAATTCACGTTGTTTAATTGGATATGGTCAAATGTAAATGATTAATTTTGCCAATTTGATATGTGGGGATACGATGAATTGACCTAGATGACTAAGTGTTGGTTAAAGAGAACTAGTAAGTATAAAATTTGATGTTTTCATTTGAGATATGATGATGTGGTAGGATATATGAATTTCAAGGAAAGGTTTTGGAATAAAATGGACTATGAATAGTGAAATGAATGGTCCGCTTAGACTTTGATTATTTTGACTTACTTCCATGAGATTGATAGGATTGATTGACACGTCAGGTTATGTTATTGACTAATGATGACTAGTTTGTTCATGAAATAGAAAATGAGAAGCATAATAGTTGCTATGTATTGAAATAAGAAATGGAGGTGACCAAATTGTGTGAGAACTTGCGGTGCAAACAGGATATGTATTGTTGGTGTATTGATATGCGAGAAACTACCTTGACGTTGATGTTATCTAATACATGGAGAAAAGCAAGCAATTTTCTTAGCTTTATGTAATGTATCCATGGATTGGTTTGGTATGCGTATTTTGTTATCTGCTGAGATTAGAGAAATGTTTGATGATGGAACTATTAAATTAGTGGGAATAAATGGTTGTAGCAAAGAATTTGGGGGGCGGATGTTGACTACAACGCCAGGGGTGGTAATGTGAAAATCCAATTAATTGGTGATATTTTACTGCAACGCAAGGGGTGGTAATGCAGGTTGCAACGCAAGGGGTGGTAATGCAATTGTGAGTAAGAGTCCTTTGATGTAAATTGTAAAATGATATCATTGTTCATACTATGGTTGCATGACACTATTATCGAATATGGAACCAGTGATTCATGAGGAGAGTTGGGAAAAATGGAAGGTTTTAATTGAAAATCTTTTTGATAACCAATAATGTGGAAATAAGAAAGAATGGAGTATCCATATGAGAAACTGTGAACTTGAATTGGAGCTAGTATGTTGGATCATTTAAGACATCGATATTTGCCTTCTTCTCTTCCTTATAACTTTACCAATTATTGTGAATTTTCGTTACAATATCGGTGTGGAAATTTGTTAGATACTTGAGGTGCAATATAAGACCAAGACAAAAAGGAAAAGTGTGTGTGTGTAAAGGTGGGTAAACCTTGACTTGTTGACATTGAAATGACTGGGTGATATAGAGGGATACGATGGAGGATACGATGGCCATTAGCTTGAGAATTTAAAAGATTAACTGGGTAGACATGTGAGTATCTTTGTTGTTATGGTGCGGCATTATTCGATGTGTCATTGTCTGCTTTAAATTCCTCCTCTATATGCTTAGTGTGAATATGTTGATGAGAGTTTGGCTAGTGGAACGAGAAGAGAAAAGAAAGAAAAAAAAATTTGTTAAAGAATTTGGATACACTAAGTCATTGAAATGGAAAGATAATAACAAGAATGGATATTGGTGATGGTAAGTTGAGTTTTTGGGATAAAGACGTGCGCGTGTGGGTGTAAATGTTGATATGTGTATGTTTTCCCATAGTAATGAAAGTGTTGGATGTAATTGTCATTACTTTTACCAAATATTTTCTTGGCAACTGTCATCTCATTGGCACGTAAGGTTTGTAGAGATTTTTCCTACTGGGAAAGTGTATGCTCAACCCTTCATTTTCAGGTACCAATCAAGGTGTATAGCACGGAGTGCCGGGGTGCATTGCCAGACGTCTTGGAACCTTATATTGATAGACTTCGTTTATCACCTTGTTTAGTCATGTTTTAAAGAAGAGAGGTGTAACTTATGTATAAGTCTTTTGAGTTCAACATTTACAAAATATTGAGTTGTAATCTATTGAGATACTTTTTCTCTTAATTGGACTTGGGCATGATGGATTGATTTGGCATGTCGTATATGGGTATTTATTTATGGAGAATGATGATAATTTATGTATGAGAAATCTATTAATATTATGTTTAAAAATCGAGGGCGTGACACTAGATCCGCGATCAAGTGTTGAGAGGTAAGACAATATCATTAGTGCAAGTCTACGTGGAAAACGGAGGATGAAGTTAGAAGGAAATATCTGCATCTATTTCGGTTTGGTCGATATGAGTTTTGACGTAGATTTTCATGATTATAAAATTGTTGCTTGATGAATACTATTACGGTTGATGTATATTTATGCGTTGCATGTTTGGTTGGATTTGGCTTGGCAAATTTTGAGGACGAAATTTTATTTAAGTAGGGTAGGATGTAGAGACCCGTAATTTCAGAAAACTATTGTAAGGGTTTATTTGATATTGAAAGTTGAGGAAAAATATGAAATGTTATAAGTTTATGTGAAGTTAGGGTTAACGTGAAGTTTGTTGAGTTTATTTGATTTGGGGTTTGTATGATAGAATTGTAATTGGAAGGAGTGCAAGTGTGATTTGTGTGTATCCTAGTATATATGTGTGTGTAGGGAATCGAAGTTTCCATCTCACCTCTCACATCTCTCCTCCCCCCTCATGGCATCTCTCTCTCTCTCTCCCATACTGAACTTCACTCAATCTCCTCAAAATCCCAAAGATCCACCTACATTCCACCTCTCAATTGTAGTCTCAAGCTTGTATTTCATGGGTTTCGCTTAGAGGAGGAGCACTCGGTTGATTTCGAAGTTTTGAGAGCTAGGGCTTGCTCAAATCAAGTGGGTTTTGATCCTTGACTTGAGGTAGAGATTTCTTACTTATTCTATGTGTTTATGAGTTGATTTTATACTTCAATCGTGCCTTAGATTGAGGTTTGTTGTTTGGGTTTCGTATTTGAAAATTTGCAAAAAAAATTGCCCTGAACTACCTGGGGATCATTCCCCTTTGCATGCAGGGATCGATCCCTCTACAATCTGGATTTTTACCCTCTTAGGGGTCATCCCCATGTAATGAGGGATCGATCCCCCATGTCTCTAGATAGCTTTTTGCCATTTTGTGTAATCTTGATTATTTTGACCCCTGATCACCTCTAACACCATTGGAACAACTCAAAACCACTTCTAAACTTAATTGTTCAAACTTTAAGTGATTCTTTGATCAATCTATCCTTTGATTCTCGTTGTACAAGAGGAACGTGTCAAATCCTATATATTTGTCATCTATGTCTTAGAATGAGTATGTGCACATTGTGGCATGATGAGATGAATGATACATACATTTGTGGGCTACCACAGCCCCGAGTGAGATCGGGGCGGCCCAAAAAAAAAAACAAACACCGCTCCGTTGAATCGGTTCGAAAAATTTTGAAGAGTCGCCACCCGGATTTATGGTTCGCCACCCGAGAAACCGTTTTTGGTTTGAAAATTGATTGATTTGAATTGAAAACCAGAGATCATTCGAGGGTTCGGAAGCCATGTTACGAGGGGGGAAGGGTTTTACAGCACCCCTCTCGCCCGACGCGATGTGGGTCTCTACTAAACGTTTGTGGGATTTTTCAAATGGATTTTGTTTCATTAAACATATCGCAGGTATCCACAAATATAGCAGATAGAAGGTGTATGCTGGTGCTTGTGTACAAAGAATGATGAGATGACGATAGACACATGCATGATGGCAAAGTACTATAAATTGCCACTGGATCAACTCTCGAGCACTTGAGAATACACTCGAGCGCTTGGGAGTATTGCTGACCAAATCCTGCAGAATTAGTTAGTCACAATTAGGATGCCAAATCACGGTGTATATTGGTGCACATGTATAATGGGTGGGGGGGGGGAGGGTGATCATGCGATGAAAGACAGCAAGATAGCAAGAAATGAAACAATGCTCACTGGCTTCACTCTCGAGCGCTCAAGAGCACTCTTGAGCGCTTAGGAGTGTCTGAACCCTCACCTGTACTTTCTGTTAGTACTAACAGAATATAATGTGAAGACTGCAAAACAAAATGCTATTTACACAAACTACTGGCTCAGCAGAGGACTTGAAAGACTGAGATAGGACCTCAAATTTTCAAGTCGTGTATCCTTGCCATTGCACAAACAGATCCACAATTTTAAAAGAGAAAATGTACACATCTATACATGCAGAACCTCAGAAAACACAGAAAACTGGGAAAGTGGAATGCGATGGCATGCGTGCACTCCCAAGCGCTTGGGAATGGATTTGAGCGCTTGGGAGTGAGCTGCATACTAGCTTACTCTTGCGAATACATCGACAATTGTAGAATTTAGAAAACTTTTATCGACCTCTAAGCAGAACCTTTGGGCAAATGAGGATGATCCGGAATAGATTACGAAACGAAATCCGCTCTCGATTGCTCTGTCTCGACTCGGATTTAAACAGGACCGAGATTGATTTTGTAAAAAAATCTTGAAGGATAATGATCCTTAAACAAGGTGCTATGCGTGAGCTTACGAAGAGTAACAAAAAGAGTCAAGCACTGGGGACCCACTCCCGAGCGCTTGGGAGTGGTCTTGAGCGCTCGGGACCGCCGCTGGGGACCACCGACCCTTCATCTTCTTCTTTGAGTTGGGGGTTAAAACTCTGGTTCTCGAGGGCTCGAGAACCAGACCGACGTCACCTTCTCGACTGCTCTCACTCTCGATCTTCTCTCGCACAGCTCTCTAGGCTCTCTCACTCTTCTCGACTCTCTCAGCTCTCTCACTCTCGATCCTCTCCCGCACAGGTCTCACTCGCGACCCTCTCCCTCACAGCTCTCACTCACGACCCTCTCCCTCACAGCTCTCGCTCACAATTTTGCAATGGCGAGGGGGAATGGAAACATGGTGGTCAGCAGCGGTGAAGGGGCGGAGCCCGCTGGTTAGGAGATCGAGGTTGGTGCCACGGTGGTGGCAGCCGAAGGGGGAGGTGGCGGTACAGGGGCGGAGCCTGGCGGCGGGGACGCCATGGTCGATGCCGCAGCGGTGGCAGCTGCCGGTGACCAGGGAGTTGCGGTTGTTGTCGGTGGTAGTGCAGAGGCGACTGTAGCAGGGGGTTCCAGTAGCGGGGACGGAGGTTCGGGTAGGCCTCTCACCCTTACCGTGGAGGAGTTGCTTGTGGCTGCCGAGCGGGTGGGTGACGGGGGACCATTTGATCTCGGCGGTGAGGAGGTAGTTGTCGGGCAGTTCAGCGCGACGCCGGTGTTGAGGACGGCGACGGCGTTGGAGCCGAGGAGCGGGGATAGCGGGATTGGGTCCTCACGCCCTGTTCCCTTTGTGGACGGGGACTTCTTAGAGGGCGCGGAGCCTCGAGGTGTCTTGGACGCACTCGATCTCGACTCCGTGGTCGCCGCAGTGCTGAGGGATGCTAGCACGCCTGAGGACCAGGCTTCGGCGTCGCTTTTGGGGGCTCTGCTGAGCGGAGCGGGCTTGGACACCCAGGAGGTGGTTGTACCGGAGGCGGAGGAGTTGGGAGGGGATAGGGTGGATGCCGAGGCGGCTGCTGAGGTACGGGTTACCGCAGTAGACGAGGCGAAAGCCTACTTGGAGGAGCAGCGAGCCTACCTGGCGAGGGAGCGGCCTGAGCTCACTCCAGCTACCTATGCTCCTCGACTGCATTTCTTTGAGCCTGTGGGGATGACGGCTTATGTCCCCGGCCGCACCGACTATCCTGAGGAAATGCTCCTCCGGGATCGAGCCTCACACATTTCCTCTGGGTGGACTACGGTGAGCTTCTGATCATTATCTTTTCTCGAATTTCGCAATTTACTCCCAAATTTTACTTCCTGCTTGAGATCTAACACTATTTCTCGCTATGTTGAAACAGCGCACGACGAACGTGTACAGCCACGGGGGCTCAGCCAGCTCCCTAGGCACTTCAGGGCCTTGCCTGAGAGGGTACGAGCACTGGTGGAGGCAGCAGGGTTCGGGCCTTTCGTACAGCTGCTGACAGTGGTGAGGGTAGACCGGGCTGTGCTTATAGCGCTGGCGGAGAGGTGGTGGGACACCACCAACACCTTCCATTTCCAGTTCGGGGAGATGACGGTGATGCCCCTCGATTTCGCGGCGATCACAGGGCTCAGGGTTGGCGGAGACCCGATCCCTTACGACTTGAGCCTGGTGCTGGACGACGCGACTTTGAGGTGGTTCCTCAGGTGAGTGCCACGCCACAGCGGAGGGATGGCAGCTTATGGGCAGTTCGTGGAGTACTGGGACCACGAGCCCGCGACTGATGAGGAGGCGGCCCAGATGGCCCGGGCGTACCTGCTATACTTGTTCGGGACTTCTCTGTTCCCGAACAGGTGTAGTCGGGTGCACCTGTGCTATCTAGCGGGTTTGGTGGACTTGGGACAGGCGGGGCGCTTCGACTGGGGAGGTGCTGCTCTGTGCACGCTCTACTGTCTCCTTGGAGCTACTTCTCGCGGGGTCGGAGACACAGTTAGAGGGTACTGGCGAGTGTTCGAGGTATGATTTTGAATTATTACTTTCGACTGCTTTTTGACTTGAATTATGCACTTGAGATTGATTCGCCCTAAATTATAACATTTGCAGCTTTGGGCTTACGAGGTTCTTGGATGTTCCCGCCCGAGAATACTTGTACGGACCCGAACCTGCTTCCACGCGATTTAGCCTGGGGTAAGGCGTACCAGAGGGCAAAGGAGCGACGAGGGGAGGTGATGACTTTTCGGCACTGGCTGGATAACCTGACAGGGGTTGTGGTATGATCGATATCTCTTGCTTTTCTTTTATCAAATTTTTCGTAGAGTGGACTTATGAATGGATCCCGAAATTTGAATTGCAGGTTCACTGGGACCGGTGGGTAGGGATGGAGGCTGACTTCCTCCCAAGGAGCCGGGAGGTGACACGGAGCAGGGTCTTGCTGGAGTGCCCTCTGGGCTGGCTGTGGTACCTGGGTGATCGAGTGACTCGCCAGTCACTTGGTCTCCCAGCGTTCGTGGTTCCCGGGCTGCTCCCCCCACACGTGTAGAGGACCGAGTCCTACACTCGCGCTGAGCTTGAGCAGTTCACCGTGCCGGACACGGATCTGGAGAGGCACTTGCGACATTCCTTGGACTACGCTACTTATGCGGACCGGTACCTGGCGAGGAGTCTGGGGGTGGAGGAGGAGTTCGAGCGACGAGTAGCTAGAGTGGGGGCTTGGAGAGATGAGAGCAGAGCGCCGAGCCGTGGTTGTCACTCTACACGGGGTCGAGGACGAGGCGCCAGGGCCCCTGCTGGTGGGCGAGGTGTAGGTGTTGGAGGTAGGGGAGAGGGGAGTACGAGAGTCCCAGAGGCCGGGGAGACTTCAGCACCACCGGGGCTGCCAACGCTGAAGTGGACTATAGGCGTGACGAGTTCGTCGGGCGCACGGGAGGTGATCGACGTGCCACGTCTCCCACAGCCGCCGATGCGATTTCCTGCTCAGGTATAAATACTATTTTCGTTTGCTTTGCATATTGATCATTCCCTGTTTGCATATTCTGAATCTTGGACTATTCTACAGGTGCCGCAAGAGTGGGCTGAGCAGGCCGTGATGCTGATGGTGGGGATGCGCCATCTCTTGAAAGACTGCGCTAAAGGGAGGGTCCTTCAGACGAGACCTGCCCCCGCGACTACTCCTCCTGTTGCTACCCAGGTATGACATGCATACATATTCCATATTTTGATTTGAGCAAAGTTATTTTCGAACATGCACAAAATGAGAAAATATTTGTGATATGCAGGTGCAGCCACGACGTTCAGCTAGGACGCATCCGCAGGGTACCACGAGCCCTCCCGTTCCTGCCAGCACGCGAGGTCGGGGTGCAGGATGTGCGCCACGTGCTGCTGCAGGTGCGGGATGGTTTGAGGTTTTGCCTCGGGAGGCGTCCCGGCAGAGGCCAGCTCGCGTGGAGCCGGAGGAGTCGGAGGAAGAGACAGAGGAGGGGACAGAGGAGTCCTCTGAGTCACGTGTCCTGGGGACGTCGGACTCGAGTACTGCTTTTGGTTCTCCTGACGACGACAGTGATGACGAGCCCGAGAGTTCCGAGTCTGTGGGACCACGACATAAGAGGATTCGATGGGTCTGAGCCTCGTGTTTTGCTTTGCTAGCTTTACCTCGCACATAGGCCTGCGTGCCATCGTAGTTGTAAATTTCGGGCCTGCGTGCCTCAGTTTTGTTTGGGCCTGCATGCCCCGATAGTCAGGATTTGGGCGTGTGTTTGCCCCAGTTTTTGTACTTCCTTCTTCACTCATTGTAAACACCATGTTCATTTATGAGGATTCACACTTTGTTCTTTTGTTCGCACTACTGTTACAGAATTGTATTTTATGAAATATATTCGTCTAGCTTTGAAAGAACGTAAAGAGTACGCGAATTTCGACTGATACTCTCAATGTGAGGGATAAAATTTGACATCGACACCAAATGACAAACTTTCGAGCGATTGACCATGAAATTTAGATTTAAGGGCTTTTGATTTTAACCGAGCGCGCTGCGTCGTTGACAATGGGTGTTGTGACTCGAGGTGACTGGGAGAATTACCCAAAACATTTTTGACATTCGACGCTCGCGTTTAAAATGATGGTTTTGGTAAGACCGGGCGATGAAAGCTTGAATTAAGAGTGTCGACACGTCTTTGGGGTGCGTTGTGCGGTCATTGAGATCCGCCATGGCTCGAGCGCGTTGCTTGACTCGACCAATTTCCTTGATACAAATTTCGACATTCCCAAGGAGCGAAAACTTTGGGGACACCCTTGAATACTCGACAAAACACATGGACGGAACTGCTGTATCCCTTAGATAACTGCTGGGAATCATCAAACTTTTAATGTTTGCGTGGAAGCCAAAAATGGGGGAGTTAGAATCTGCTGCAAAACAGCAGAACTCTCGAGCGCTTGAGAGTGGTCTTGAGCGCTTGGGACTTTACTCCCGAGCGCTCGGGACTTTTGTCATGGCCTGTCCCTTGCTGTTTCCCAATGCCACTTGTTGGCTGTCCTTTGTTGCTTTCCTCTGTTTGCACATTTTCAATGTACCTAAATGGCTTTGTATTAGCTGCTTCCCCAGAACAGAATGGCTTCCCAAGGCTTGACTTGTGGTTTTTCCAATATTTT
The DNA here is from genome assembly GCA_019656835.1 of Rhododendron ovatum. NCBI lineage: Eukaryota > Viridiplantae > Streptophyta > Magnoliopsida > Ericales > Ericaceae > Rhododendron > Rhododendron ovatum. Next base: position 19,070,109 of record CM033801.1, on the reverse strand, counting down.
CCAAGTTTCCAAAGTTTGAATTTTGAAAAGATTTTGAAATTTGATGAGTTTCAAAGTTGGTGGGGAAGTGGTGTTGCTCACTTTAAGCTTCTATAAATACCAGGCTCTCCTTTAGTAAGCCATTCACACTTCATTTCATCATTTTCCTTTAAAAATCCAGTCTTTCCATCACTATGCTAAACCAAGCCTTACTTCGCCCTTGGTTGGACAGTCTTGAGGGCATCGATTGGCTGAACTTCCGAGGGCATCGGCTTCATGCCCTAAAATATCTCCGAGAGGTTGCAATTCATCCCGTCTTGCTGCATGCGGTGGCGCGCTTCTGGGATCCAGAGGTGCATGTCTTTTGCTTCGGTTCTCAAGAACTGTGCCCCACCGTCGAGGAGTTTCATGCTTATCTCGGAAGCCATGACTCTGCCGAGCCGGTTGTTCCTATGATCAGGGAGAGCATGAAGAATATTTTGAAGGCAAAGCTGGGTGTTAGTGGTAACGCCGCTAAGTTTCTTACTCGGGGCAATGCCATTAACGTCGTGCAGTTGTTTGAGAGGTTCAGTCGATCTGGGGACTTGACAGATTTCGAGCACCAAGGTCGTAGGATGATGGCTTGTTGCATTTGACTCCTGGCGGCCTTCTTGTTGGTTCCGTCCGTAGGTCAGCCCAATTCCTTACTAGTGGGGGTTGCTGCTCAGATTGAGGCTTGTACGGACGTTGCGCCATTGGTTCTTGCTGAAACCTTGATGGGGTTAGATGCTGTCCATGCCGGTTGCACAAGGGTTTTTGGTGGTAGCCCGCTGTTGCTGCAGGTGAGGGACCTCACTCAGCTCTCCTTTTTCGATTTCCCACATTCATTTTACCTCGACACTCGGTTCAGGCTTTATCTGGCTCCTCACTTGTTTTCTCTCAGATGTGGCTTTGCGACAAATTAAGTCTGTTGACACCCCCAGCGAATGATTCGTGGTATCGTGCAAGCGGATGGAACTGTCCCTTTCAAGTGATGTATGGTAGCGAAGATGATTGGGCTGATTTCCTTGCTTCTGCGGAGGAAGATGACATTGCTTGGCGGTGCCATTGGCTGAGGCTTCCTGCTATGACTGTTGGCAATATGGGCTCGACGCATGTGTTTGTGGCTGGCTTGACAGGCTTCTCTTTCTACTCACCCTTCTGTGTTCTCCGTCAGCTTGGACTTAGCCAGGAGGTGCCGCAGCCGGGTTCTGAAGTGCTTCGTCTCCCTCCTTTCAGCATTTCGGGCCTTCGGAGTTACACTCAGTCGTGGGGGACTCGTAGGACCGAGCCAAGTGACCCATTGTTTTCTATTGCTTCGACCGAAAGGTACCGCAAATGGCTAAGGAGAGATGTGAAAGCAAGGATGGGTTGACTGCTTACTTTGCCAGACTTTGAAATAAAAAGTGTGCTTTGATTTTGTGCTTTTTCATTTTCATGCTCAACTTGTAATAAAGAAGTAATCTGAATAAAATCGATTGATTAAGGGTTTCCCCCTTTCGGTTCATTTGATCACATGCGGCTCTGAAAAGCATTTTGGATTTGTCAATTTGGAATTGATTTGGGATCGAATTTTGATATTTAGAAATTAGGACCGAATCTCAGGACGAGATTGCCTATGTATCCCTTGTAAAAGAGAATCAGGCCCGCGTGTAGTTCAGGCTATGGGTTCACTCGGGTATTGACGCTCTCCTTTTGCGCTCTAAATTTTGCCTAGTACCGCCCTTTCGGGTTTTCGGCCTAGCGACCTTTTCTTTGATTATTTGCCTTAACTTTTGCCTAGGCCACCCTTTCGGGTTTCGACCTAGCAGGCTCGCTCTAACTTTTGCCTGGAACCGTCCGCCCTTGCGGTTTTCAGCCCAGCGAGCTCTCTCAGGGATAATAACGTTTGAGTTGATCCAAATTGACAAGATTTGTAAATTCATTGCCATCGAGGTCGACAATTGAAGCTGCTCCTCCAGAGAGGATAGTCTTGATGATGTATGAGCTCGAGCACAGTTGCGCCATCTTTTCTCTGGATCACTCTTCTTGAATTCGTAGCCCAAGCCGAAGCGTTCATTGCTCCCGGGGAAATGAGGGAACTCGGAGACTCCTTGCTCATAGAGCCCCAAGCCCATACCTGGCAGATAATTCATTCGTTTCATGATTTCCAATGCGGCGGAACTCACCAAGAAACCATCTTCGGCCCGAATGGTGCAAACCTTCGAGGTTACGACAGCAAATCCTCCCATGGCCACGTCTTCTTCTCCATGCATGATTTCCAATAGCGGGGAATTATCTTCGGAGTGTGGACGAATACCAGAATCCCCGTGGATGATAAGAGTCCCAGAATTCAATCCTAGGATGAGTTTCTGATGCAGCGTAGAAGGTACTCCCATAACGTCAGAACGGTGCAGCCATGGCCTCCCGAGTAAGAGGTTGAACGAAGCAGGTATATCTAGTACACAGAATTCCACAGTAGTCTTAAACTTCCCAGTTGCCAGTTCCAGGTTGATTGTTCCCAGGACATCACGCCGTGTGTTATCATAAGCACGGACACCCAGAGTCGATGGCGCAAAGTCCTTATTTTTGAGGCCTAGGCAGTAAGCAGTGCGGAGAGGGCACACATTGATGGCCGAACCATTATCTATGAGTATCGTGGGGACCCACTTTCCCAGGCATTTCATGGTCACATGAAGAGGCTTATTATGATCGGTTCCTTCAGGCAGAAGGTCTTTTTCGATGAAAGACAAGGTGTGTTGGGTAAGGTTTGGGGTTATAAGGGCGATGAGGGCTTCTGGGGTTTTGTCGGAAGGGACCTCAAGCTTGGAGAGAGAGTTGACAAGCCTTCGGCGATGCACGCGGGATGCTACCAATACTCCCCACATGGACATGCGGGCAGGGGTTTCATGAAGTTGCTGGATGATGGGGTCATCGTTGGTATTTGGGTTTTGGTGGTGAGCGGTATTCTGGTTTGGGCTGACAAATGGATTAAGATGGGTGGGCGGGTCAGGTTGATATGGCAGGTTATCGAAGTTTGAGGAGCTATTTTGTGGAGCTGGTGAGACAGGGGTGGAGTTGGCGGGATTCTCGGGGATGCAAGGGTTACCCTACCGCTTCTGGTGAGATTATTGACTGCCATGGGGGCGGATTCCCATCGAAGACCCTCCCAGAAATCGGAGAGACCGGTATTGGCCTTGCGTTTTCCCTTATCGAGCTTTGTCTTCTCTAGGGTGTCATTCAAGAGTTCCATCTCCAGGGTATTCCATATGTTCTCTTCTTCAAGAGAGTTCCAGAAGTCGACGTTGTCGGTGTTATTGACCCGTAGAGAGCCTTCGTCCAACATAGCCTTGTTGACAATTAGTTCTTCACCATCGACCCATACGTTCACCATTTCAGCCTTACCCCAAAGGTCTTCAGGATCTAGTACGCAGATATGGGGTTCGTCAGGGATCTCAACGACTGGTTGTGGGGTGAATTCATTAATGATGTACTCTTGCGGGCAGAAGACATGATCCAAAGTACAAGCGAGGGCGTCAGAATCCCTATCGATATTGATTATGGTTGAAGCGGAAAGCCCGGAGAATAAGCGGGGGTTTATCAGATCAGGGCCTTGTTCCTCTTCCTGCTCCAAGAACAAGCACACCAAAGATGTTTCATCAAGAGGGTCCGAATCGTCTTGCCAGAGCCACCCACCGGGTTCTGGGTCCCATTCATCAAACTCCTCGACTGGTTCAGGCTCCGAGAATAGAGCAAACAGGGAATATCCATCGAATGGATCTGCCATCATCTCATCCCAGGCTCGTCTCCACTCACCATGTTCCAATTCTTCGGCTTGCTGAGCATTAACTGACACAGGCCACACTCCGCTGACAACGACTCGTTGTTCCACAGCCAGGAAATCATTCGCTAGGTCCTCCCACCTTCTTTGGAAATCCCACTCTACCGTTTCAAGTGCACAGATAGCATCCTCAGCCGGAATCTCGACAATTGGCTTGGGTTCAGTGACAGAAATGATGTGAAGACTTGGGTTGAAGGGGTGGCTCAGGGAAATGTGGTTTGTGCGGGCGCTTGCATGTTTCGGGAGTGGGTTGGAAACGGTATTGAGCTTTTGGTGAGACATAGGAATGGTCTTGTTGTCTATGAGGTCTTGAATGGCATGGCGAAGGCGGAAGCAGTTATCGGTTAGGTGGCCAGGATTTTGGTGATAGGCGCAAAAGGCATTGGGATTGTGAGAGGCAGGGAGTTTTTGTGGCAGTGGGGTAGGAGCAAGGGGTTTAAGGAGATCACTTTCGACCAACTTTTCAAACACCGCAGAGAGAGGTGCTGAGAATTGGGTGAACACACGGGGTTGAGACCGAGGTTGACTGGTTTGGGTTACAATCTGGTTGTCGGGTTCAGCTTGGGCCATGTTTGAGGAGGTGTTTGGGAGTTGGGTGTAATTGGAGTTCCCGAACATCGTGCTGCTGTTACCAGAGTAAACCTTCTTGGCTTTAGGAGGAGGTTCAGGTTTGTCAAGGATTCCGAGTTGAACTGCTTTTTCGACGGCCAAGCCTGTGTCGAAGAATGTCTTGAAATCAGAGCAGGCCTGAGCCATTACCATGTGCCTTATAAGGTTGGGCTGAAGATTCCGAACAATCATCCGGATTTGATCTCTATCGGTAGGCCTGTCCTTCATCTGTTCTGCCTTAGATCTCCACCTTTTCACAAAGTCTGCGAAGGTTTCCTTGGCTTCCATCTTTGTAGATTCGAGTTCCCGAGTGGTAACCTCCAGTTGGATGTTGTAATCATATTGCGTCACGAAAGCCGGGCATATGTCTTCCCACGAGCGCTTCTTCCTTTCATCCAACGAAGTGAACCAGTAAAGAGCATGCCCCACCAAAGTCTGGGAGAACATCTAGGCCATGGCATCTCTTTCTACTCCCCACATAGACAGTGCTCCGATGTACCCAGTTAAATGCGCTTTCGGATCCCCAGTCCCGTCGAATTTAGCAAAGTCAATCGGTCTAAATTTCTTCGGGAGCTTTGCATTGGGAAAAAGGCAAAGCTTGTTCATATCAAAACCTGTCGAGGCAATCTTCTCGTTTCTCACAACAGATTGTTCCAACTGGGTGATCTTCGCCAAGACTGCTGCCATCTCGGTATTCTGCGGGGCTTCTGCTTCGAGGATCGGCTGCTCCGGGTTGGGATTTAGATTAGTGTTTGGATTTGGATTCAGGTTTAGGTTAGGGTTTGGGTTTGGCATGGGGATTAGATTCGGATTTGGATTAGGGTTTGAGTTTGGATTAAGGTTCGGATTTGGATTAGGGTTAGGACTTGGATTTGGGTTTGGAAGTCGTCGGGCAACCCCGGTTATCATCATCATGAGTTGGGCGATCTGATTGTCGGTACGTTCGCCTAGACGCTGAATAGCTTGCATGATCTGCCTCATTTCTCCATTCGGGATTTCTTGGTTCGGTTTCGGATTTGGATTTGGGTTTGGATTGCCTTCGTTAGGATTTGGATTGCCTTCGTTAAGGTTGAGGTTTGGGATTGGATTTGGGTTTGGATTGTCTCCATTCGGATTGAGGTTTCCGATCAGCAGGTCCATTTCCACCCCTGAATCCAATGCACTGGCGGGGTCTGCCTGAAGTTGGAGCCGTTCCAATCTCTGTCCCAAGGATCTGGTCCAGGAGGGTATGATGTTCTTCTTCCTTGGCCCAATTGCTCAGAACTGATAGCAAAGCAAAAACCGTGCTCAGATGTGGTCCCTGTTTACATTTTATGCATAACGTTTTGAAAAATGCGTGCGTCACCCTCACCGTCATTGACCCCGATTTTTTTTTTTGAAAAATGATCGAATGTCTGAGAGATTGCCTTGATCCTCGGATTTTTAGGGTGTATCCTCATGTAGGGAGCGTCGTTCCCCAAAAGATGCTAAGATAAGTTAAGTATTCAGCTAGTTATCTCATCAAGGAATTGACCATCGGTTTGGAATGACTTGGGGTGAACAACGTGATACGGTAACCGAAGTGCGTAAGCAGCACATTTGCTTTTAGCCTGGGTGGTGTTGGTATCACGATGTTCTGTTTCCAAGTCATTCCTCCCTTTGGTTAATTCCCTGACCGAACACTAGTCAAGGACTCAACAAAGTCCCAGTTTCCCTTAGGTTTTCGCTTGAGGACTCACACAGTTAACAACATGCACAAGGGTGCGTGACTCTTCATCGGGTCTCGGCAATCTCCCAAAGACCGCGCGAGCAAGTCTCGAGAACTGTGGCTGACAGCATAAAGACGTGAGATGAAATGCAGCACGTAGACAGTATATAGCACGTAATCCTACCCTGCAGGCCCCTGTCCTAATTTGGAATGTTCTAAGGTTTGCTAAACATGTACAAAGGCCGATTTTGGTTTGAAAGGGCTTCCCCGGACTAGAGTCAAAGTATACCTCCCACTATTGAGCGTACACCCAATAACGGTACAAACGGTAGAGATGACTCATCACGGTCCAGGGTTGATGAGCGTTCTAGGATTCCCCATCACCGGCAAGCCGGGTAGGATTGCCGAAACACAACAGCGGGGCTGCACAAGATATATACACGAGAAGTAAATGATGAAACAAAATCAATTTGAGAATCCCACAAACGTTTTTCCAAGCTTGGCTCACAAGTTTAATCAAAACTCACTTAGTCCCCAGCAGAGTCGCCACTGTGGGCTACCACAGCCCCGAGTGAGATCGGGGCGGCCTGAAAAAAAAAACAAACACTGCTCCGTCGAATCGGTTCGAAAAACTTTGAAGAGTCGCCACCCGGATTTATGGTTTGCCACCCGAGAAACCATTTTTGGTTTGAAAATTAATTGATTTGAATTGGAATCCAGAGATCATTCGAGGGTTCGGAATCCACGTTACGAGGGGGGCAGGGTTTTACGGCACCCCCCTGGCCCGACACGATGTCGGTCTCTACTAAACGTTTGTGGGATTTTTCAAATGGATTTTGTTTCATTAAACATATAGCAGGTATCCACAAGTATAGCAGATAGAAGGTATATGCTGGTACTTGTGTACAAAGAATGATGAAATGACGATAGACACATGCATGATGGCAAAGTAGTATAAATTGCCACTGGATCAACTCTCGAGCGCTTGAGAATACACTCGAGCGCTTGGGAGTATTGCTGACCAAATCCTGCAGAATTAGTTAGTCACAAATAGGATGCCAAATCACGGTGTATACTGGTGCACATGTATAAAGGGGGAGGGGGGGGGGGGGGGGAGGGGGGGGGGGGGTGATCATGCGATGAAAGACAGCAAGATAGCAAGAAATGAAACAATGCTCACTAGCTTCACTCTCGAGCGCTCAATAGCACTCTTGAGCGCTTAGGAGTGTCTGAACCCTCACATGTACTTTCTGTTAGTACTGACAGAATATAATGTGAAGACTGCAAAACGAAATGCTATTTACACAGACTACTGGCTCAGCAAAGGACTTGAAAGACTGAGATAGGACCTCAAATTTTCAAGTCGTGTATCCTTGCCATTGCACAAACAGATCCACAATTGTAAAAGAGAAAATGTACACATCTATACATGCAGAACCTCAGAAAACACAGAAAACTGGAAAAGTGGAATGCGATGGCATGCGTGCACTCCCAAGCGCTTGGGAATGGATCCGAGCGCTTGGGAGTGAGCTGCATACTAGCTTACTCTTAGACAGAGAATGGCACTGCTTCACCATGCAAACACCCTTATCTAACTTCCTGACAAGAGAAGATCCTATTTTTAACCTAGGAAAACTTTTATTCTGACTTGAAATTTGTAAGGAACATTTATGTTTTAGAAAAAATGATCTTCTGTGTCTGCATGCCACAACAAAACCATTTTGTTTTAAGAGTGTATCTCATCCCAGCCTGCTGCTTAACAAAATGCCATGCATAGGACTGGAAACAGTCCCGAGCGCTCTGGAGTGCTCTGGAGCGCTCTGTAGTGTTTCCAGTAGGGGGTTTTGGGAAAACATTCTTTGTGGACTCTTTGTTCTTGCTTTTTCACTGAGGTCTCCCAACCATACACCAGTATTAAGGACTGGGACCGGCTGAGAGACCCTTCCTCAGAATGGAGAACAACCTCTTGATTTGAACCAAAGATAGAAATGTTTCTACCTTTATTTGGCACCTTGCTCCTTGAATGGTTGTGATAGGTGAATGTGGAGATCAGAAAAACAGAAGTACTCTGGGTTTCTTACCTTTTTCTTTGATAACTTTTGAGGAACACTTTTGAGATTGGGAATGAAGTTTTTGTTTTTTTTTTGAAGAATGTTTTGCTTTTTTTTTGGACGGGAAAGAGATGAGACAAGGAGTTTTTTGAGAGAGAGCCCCCCTTTTCAGCTGCAAGACATGGTATATGTATAGGGTTATAATCCATGGTCTTGAAAAATCAAGTGATTTTTTGAAATAAATCCTTTTTTAAAGAAGGAAATCTTTCAGCTGATCTCTTCTCTGACTGAGGTTGAGTGTTGACTCACCCCAGTCGGAGCAATGATGGCTTGCATGGATAGTGGGAATCTTCTTCACCCATTAGGCACTGGGAGAGGTCTCGAGCGCTCGGGAGTAGTCTCGAGCGCTGGGGACTTCATTCTCAAGCGCTTGAGAGTGAGCCATGACAGTGGTTTTTGGAAAACGGTTTTGAGCGCTTGGGAGTGCTTCAGAGCGCTTGGGATTGATTTTGGCCATTTCTTTCAAGGAGCAACGTCTCAATTGGTACGAGGCTTGTTCTGACCTATACTCATCATCGGGGGGCCTCATGGCCACAAATTAAGGAAATTTGACAAGTCCAAATTGGGGTGTCTACAACATCTTAGGTGCTATGACATGACGTGGTGATTAGTGAATTGGAAAACGTACCATAGAGTGGTTTCGAATATCGTAGGCTATAAGGTATATCGTGGAGTGCATAGTTGGTCGATGGGGGCTTGCCTAATGGTCCGGATGAGAATAGGGTAACTCGTATCCTCATGATTCGTCTCATTGATCTTTCTAAATTCCTTTGGCATTCTTCTATAAGATTCTAGTTTAAAACCCAGCGGTGGTGTGTCGTAGAGTTATTTGTGGGTTTAGTGCATGACGAAGGACGTTGTGATATACTTAGAGGAATAACGAGAACTTGCGTATTTGTCAATGTATAATGTGGCATGTTTACAATGTTTGTATTGCCTTGTCATGATGAATGAAAGAATGTGAACTAAGGAATGTTGATTGCTTGTGTATAGATTGATGGTGCGTGTGTGTGTGCGTGAATTGGGAATTTGAATAGGGGAGTTCCGCAACGCATGGGGTGGTAATGCGAATACTCAAGAGGGTCTCGCAACACATGGGGTGTAATGTGGAGACCCAAGCGGAGAGAGTTCACCATAATGCACGGGGCGGTAATATAGTTGAATTTCTCGCGAGATGGATGGTGGTATAGTCAACATCAGAAGTACATGTTTCTTGAATTATTTGCTACTTGAGATTGTGACTATTGAAAAAGGAAAAAAACTATGGATTCTATAGAGGTTCTTGAAAAGAAATGACTCGGGTTTTGGAAAAAGGATTTTCAATAAACATCCTCTGGTTTTCATAAGCGAATCAACGGGTCTGGTAGTTGGGCACAAATCAATAGACTCCGACATTCAAGCTCGAATCAACGGAGCTTGGCCCGTAATGGTCTTGAGTTTTCTCTAAATTATTTTGGAAATCCAAAAGGAAAGTTTTATGAAAAAGAGGCTTGATGGCGAATGGTATAAAATAAGGAAGTTATTTGTTGCATTCATTCGAGGAGTCATAAAATGGCTGAGAAATTGCCGTAGGTTATTTAGATTGATGCGAGTTTAAAAATGCTTCTAGTTTGACATATGAATGGTTAGGGATATCTATAAGACGTCTAGAATCCCGCAGTCATAGTCCGCCTGGTCATTGTGGTAACCCTTTGTTTCTCACGTTTGCTTGTTGAAATTCGTTCTCTCTCTTGGTGCATGTTTCATTGCATTTTTATATAGCTTGAGTATAAATTTCTCTACTGGGCGCGTGTTTGCTCACCCTATCATTTTCAAGTACACTACAAAGACACAGTCATGTAATACTTGGAGTGCATGGTGATGTCATGGTTTAAGCTATTTTCGGGAGCTACCCATGTATCTTTGTATAAGTATATTGTAATATTTTCCTTTGGAACAATATAACTGTTGGACAAGTTTGCTAATTTGGGAACTGAAATGTCTTTTGGGGTATTAATCATAACTCTTGTGAGGATTTTTACTATCTAAAATTATTATTATTATTTATGTTGAAAATAGAGGGCGGACAGTATTTTTACTATTCAATGTTCGGATCTTTGAATTTCTTTAAAACCTTTGTGTTGATTTCTTCCCACATTCAAGGCAGAATTTTCAAGCTCCTAATAAGCTCCTGTAGTAGCATTTTTAATTAGTGTTGTTTTTAAGAGTGTTCTGAATTAATTCAGTGTCTTCTTGTAACTGAACAAAATAAAGAGCTTTCTGAAAAATTACAAATCTCGTTCAATTTTGTTCTCTACCATTCCCAGAAAGAATTGAGTTTTGTTCACCATCCATGTAAGAGGGTGAACATTACCATCTTTCATATTGGTTGAAATGGTGTGGATCCCACCACAAAGTAATGTCATGCTTATCAAAAAGTGTATTGCACGGGTGGGACCTACACCATTTCAACCAATAAGAGGGAGGATATTGTTCACCCTCTTTTAAGGAGGGTGAACAAAATTGCACTCTTCCCAAAAGCGAATGGAGTAACTTCTAATAGGTTATTTCCAGAAGCAAATGAAGTCCCATGTAATGGGCAGTTCCCAGAAGCGAACAAAGTCATGGGCCGTTCCCAAAAGCGACCAAGATCTCATTTTTAAGGCCAAAGGCATAACTATGGACAAGGTTATGGTAAAATGTAACCAATTCCTAGGACGAAATATTCAAACATCAAATGGCAAGAATTCTATATAATTCCACCTGAAGTGGAATAAGCCTGAAGCTTGAAAAGATAAAGGGAAGATTTTGCAAAATAAATCTCCCAAGAGTACTAAAGGTTCCAGAAGTACTAATTGTGTCGCCCATCGGAACAAAGTTATGTATTGACAATGCTTTGTGTTCTACCAGATCCCGAAGAAAAATCTTTTGAGCTTCAGAGACATACGTCGTAATGTATCTCATGTGGAAACCATAAGTGAAGGAAAGAATGAATATCTAAATATCATTTCTATGAAGTCCAACCAGAAGTTGGTACTAGAAAAACTTCCTGATCCTGTGGTTTGGCATGATCACCTTGGGCGTTCGGAAACTATAATGATGTGTCAAATTATTGAAAATTCAAACAGACATCTGCTTAAGAACCAGAAAAACTTCCTGATCTTGTAGTGCTTGTTCACAAGGAAAAGTGATTATTCGACATCTCCCTCAAAATAAATATTGAATCCCCATCATTTTTACAAAGAATTTAAGGGAATATTTGTGGGCCGGTAAATCCTCCATGTGGGCCTTTCCCTTATTTTATGGTCTTGCAAGATGCATCAACTAGATGGTCACACTATGCATGGCTTTCTAATTACAATACTACTTTGGCAAACTCTTGGCTCAATTTATTAAACTACACACATTTTTCAGATCATCAAATTAAGACGATTTGTCTTGATAATGCATGATAATTTACCTTCAGGCATTTAATAACTACCGTATGTCTATTGGAATAGATGTAGAACACCTTGTTCCACATGTTCACACTCAAAATGGATTAGCAAAGTCGTTAATCAAAAGACTTCAATTGATTGCTAGACCTTTATTTATGAAGTCAAAATTTCCTATTTCTGCGCGGGAACATGCCATATTGCATTCTGCATCATATCTTTTATGAAGTCAAAATTACCTATTTCTGCGCGAGAACATGCCATATTGCATTCTGCATCATATCTCTTGTTCGCATTAGACCAACTTCATATAATAAGCACTCACCATTACAACTTGCCTATGGCCAACTACCCAACATTAATCACTTGAAGGTTTTTGGTTGTGTGGTTTATGTGCCTATTGCACCTCCTCACCGTACTAAGATGGGTCCTCAACATAGGCTTGAAATCTATGTTGGTTTTTACTAACCATCTATTATTAGATATCTTAAGCCCATAACTCTAGATATTTTTAAGGCATGTTTTGAGGATTGATATTTTGATGAAGCAGTACTCCAGTCATTAGGGGAGAAAAATCGCAGCCAGAAGCTCGACGTGAAATCACTTGGAATGTCCCAAAGTTATCATATCTTGATCCTCGTACCAATCAGTATGAACTTGAAGTTTAAAGGATCATTCATTCAAATTCATTGAGACAAAGCAAATCACAAAGTCTCATATATTTGCTAATATCCTAGAATTGATAGAGGTCCTTGTTGGACGAGTCACCAGTGCAGCAACAAATAAGTTTAAGACATGCCAGAAGCATGGGAGACTTGTTAGTGCAAAGGGTAAAAGTCTGGAATAGGAAATTCCAAAATAAAGAATAGGATACTCTTGAAGAGGCCAAAATTCGATGCTCCTTGAAGAGATCTAGCAAACAAACTACAGACACCCCGAAAGAGGTGAAACTCAAGTTTCTCTAGAAGAGGGGTCTTTTGAAGAGAATTCTTCTGATAAATTATCCCTTGAAGAGGACTAGGTACCTGAAAACAATGAGATCTTACTACACTACATAAATTCTGGAGAGGCATGGAATCGTTGTAGACAACATATTCTCATTCAAAGGTGCGCTTGACATAACAGAAGTAATGATGAAAATGAACCATAATTTTTGGAAGAATATCGACAAAGAAATGATTGGCCAATGTGGAAAGAAGCAATACAAGCAGAGTTGAACTCTCTAGCAAAACGAGAAGTTTTTGGACTTGTAATCTAAATCCCCGAAGGATATAGAATGCCTGAAGCATATTATTCCAAACCCAGAAGTAGTTATTCTGTCAAGATAAAATATCCTTTACATGAAATGAAGCAATCCAGACACATGTGGTACAACCGTTTCAATGGATATTTATTGAAAGAGGGTTACCAGAATAAACCAATTTGTCCATGCATTTTTATTAGAAAATAAGAAACCGGATTTGCTATTATTGTGGTCTATATTTATGATCTAAATCTTGTTGGATCTCCAGAAGAGCTTATCAAGATCGCTGAATATTTGAAAAAGAAATTTGAGATGAAAGATCTAGGCAAAACGAAATTTTAGTCCATCAGTCAACATAATACAGAAAAAGTCCTGAAGCACTTTTACATGGATAAAGTTGATCTTTTGAGCACTCTAATACTGATTTTCAAGTAATTCAACCACTTGAAGTTCTCAAGAAGAGGGTGAACGGCTACTTGGTCCTGAAGTACCATACATGAGTGGAATCGGTGCTCTTATGTATCTTGCCAATTGCACACAGCCCGATAGTGCATTTTCTGCTAATTTGCTGTCTAAATACCGATTTCCCACACTCGGGAGTTAGGTCGCAGGAAGACTTTCTCAAAAGGATTTGTCTCTGTATGACCTTCGTGTCCAACTAAAAGGCATTAGAATGGAATTAAGCATATTCTACGCTATCTAATCGACACAATGGACATGGGCTTACTTTATCCAAATGACTCAAAGCTAGAACTAGTTGGATATGCAGATGCTAGTTATCTGTTTGATCCACACAAAGCTCGATCACAAATAGGATACATCTTTACATGCGGTGGCACTGTTATAGCATGGCGTTCAGTAAAACAAACGTTGACTACCACATCCTCCAATTATTCTTAGATTCTAGCAATTCATGAAGCGAGCCGGGAATGTATATGGTTAAAGTCCATGATATAACATATTAGAGAAAGAAAGGTGGATTATCCTCAATCAAAGATAGCACAACAATATTATCTGAAGATAATTTTGCGTGTATCATACAAATCAAGGGTGGTTACATCAAGGGTGACAAAGCTAAGCATATCTCTCCCAAATTCTTCTACACGCATGAGCGCCAGAAGAATGGAGATATCAATGTTCAATAGATACATTCTAAAGACAATTATATTTGGCGGATTTGTTTACCAAAGCATTGCCGACGGCAACATCCAAGAAGCTTGTTCAAAATATTGGGATGTGACAGCTCAAAGAATTACCGTCCAACGTTGAGGGGGAGACAATGACCTAAAGATCATTTGTCGATTGAACTCTTTTTCCTTCGTCTAAGGTTTTTTTTTCCACTGGGTTTTCCTTAGTAAGGTTTTAATGAGGTAATTTGTGAGCATTTACCCCCATTGACCTGAAGATCAGTTATCAATTGTACTCTTTTTCCTTCATCTAAGATTTTTTTTCCACTGGATTTTTCTTAGCAAGGTTTTAATGAGGCAATCCATGGACATCAACCCCCATTTTAAGAAACACAAGAATAGTGTAATTTTTTTCCTTCGTCAAGGTTTTTTCTTATTGGGTTTTCCTTGGCCAAGTTTTAACGAGGCATATTCTTCATATAATCATCCAACCATTGGGGAGAGTTATAATTGGTTAGATTATGTGGTTGGATGACATCATTATTTGGAATCCTTCATGTTGAAGCAAAAGGTTGGGGCGGCTCATGTTGAGTCGGCAAACCGACTTAACTTTCCAAATTGCATATTAGCCCTTCGTCTTTATTTATTTGTAAGGACAATCCCTGATACGTCCTCTATAAATAGGAGCCTCAATTTCTAGTTTTGAGATTCAGAAAATCTGAGAGATACTATTGTAAAGGAATGAAAGTAAGGTTGTGGAAAATATTTCAATAATATTTTGTTTGTTGTTAAGACTAACCGCTCTCTCTTGATAGTTCCTGAAAAAACTATCTTCTCATATATATTGTGTTCTCTTGTTCTTTTGTTTTTATAATAGGATCTATTTTTTTTGTTTCATGTTTTTCTAAATTTTGGCTCTATTTTCCTAAATTTCTATGAAGCCTTGAGTAAATTGCGGATTTTGAACCAAAAGTTGAATCAATCGATGAAGCACGTACAGCTACTAGTATTCAATTAAACTATTTTTTTATTGAGAAAATGTAAATAATACTACGAAATGAATGACTTTGATTATTTATGTAAGACTCAAGGTGGACCCACACAACACAAATGTGTCCATCTTTGATACATGAAAGTTTTGTACCCATAGAATTATGGCTTCGACTGTGGTGGATTTCATGGATGACCATGCTGGTTTGGGGGGCAGGGAGATGCATGAAAGTTTTGTACCCATAGAATTACCATGCTGGTTTGGGGGGCAGGGGGGGTGTGGGGTGAGTGAGAAATAGGTATCACACATGCATGTTGGTACAATGTACTTAGTACCTTATGGGATTGTTTCTTATGAATCCCCATAATATGCAACAATTACATGTTATACCTAAAGCAAAAAAGAATAAATGGGTTGTGTGGGTAGGGGTAGTTGAGCTCAATCGATTTTACTTCTTTTCCCTAATAGTTCGCTCACATTTGGGTTATTTACCCAAGACACTCCTTCAAGTATACCTGTAACGCCTCTAAATTTGGGAACGTTAAATAAACATTTTTATTGATAACTTAAATAGAGTCTGGCTCATTTTTACATCATAACTCCCATGAGAGTACTTTTATTACACAAGGGAAGGGAAACTAAGGTTCCTAACTCCAGCTCTACCTGCTCCTTCATTTTTGCCAGCTCTTCGGCTCCGAAAGCCTCCAAGGTGTACAGCTCACTGTGATCATTTACAAAGTCTGACACATTATACCAGCGTCGCCCACGGTATAATATGTCAGGATCACCAAAGGTAACACCATGAGCTACAGGAGCTCAATAGAATAATCCATACCTATTAACCCTTAACTTACAAACGATATATCATAAAATTAACAATTTCCACATAGTACATGCATATTTAACAAAACAGTTAACAATGACAAATCCACATTTACTATTCTAATGTTAGTGTCCATGATTTTCTGAGTTTCTCCTACGAGACTCATCGTAGACCGTGTCTCATTTTTCATATACCAAATCAACATTTCCAAAATCATTTTTTTACACACCCAACCTCGGTTCCGTCGCTCCGGGTTCCTGAGTATCCTCACAATGGTTATGCCGCTCCGGGTTCCCATTGGCACACAAAAACATGGAATTTGGCATTGGCTCCTCTCCACGGATAACCAATCCACAATTCAAAACTCTCGGTTCTGCCACTCCAGGTTCCCGAGTATCCCATAATGGTTCCACCAGTTCGAGTTCCCATTTGGATTTTTCGAAAATCATTAAAACAATTGCGTTGGCTCCTCTCCGTAGATAACCAAACCACAATTCATCCCTCGGTTCCACCGCTCCGGCTTCCCGAGTATACCACAATGGTTCCACCGCTCCGGGTTCCCATTGGATTTTCGAAAAAACACACACACACCACACGATGGGCAAGTCCGGCCACATTGGAGTTTCAAAACCACACCTTGTCTTTAACACACCCTAGGTGTCATGTTTCTACTTTCTCAATTTTTGTGTCTCGTTACATGCATGGACTCCACGGTAGGACTTTTCACGTACGTACACTTAAATCATTCATTATAATTTTGAAACTAAACTTGTAGAGACCCGTTCTTAATTTTAATTTACTTTAAATTTAATAATGTGGATATGTGTAACTATTTTAATAATTTTGTGAACCATGGATTTTCTTTTTATGTATATATGTGTGAATGTACAGTATGCATGATTGATCGGATTCAATTTTGTGCGCCAAGTACGAGTTGTTGGGATCCACATGTTATGGACTTTTATGGAAAAAAAGAAAAGAAAAAGAACTCGAGAGTTACTAATTATTATAGATTTGTTAGCTTTAGGGGGTTTACTGTATTGATTTAAAACATTTTAGAAGTGGAGCAATAGCTTGATTCTTGGAGGGCCATAGTGCAATTTTGCACTTAAAATGACTGAGAACAACCGAGAACTTCTCTGCTTTTCATTTTTTTTCCTTCTCCGTTTTCTCTCTCTCTCTCTCTCTCTCTCTCTCTCTCTCTCTCTCTCTCTCTCTCTCAACTCTACCCAAACCCTAGACTTCAACCCCAAAATTGGATGTCAAGATTTGAGAATCTCGCAAAAAGGCAAGAAGATAACGTGATCTACGGACAGAGGGCTACGCATCTATCCCAACAATCTTGCATTCGGCCAACTTTGGTGTTCCTAGCATTTCAGGATTCGGCTCTTTTGAGGTAGGATTCTTGCTAAATGCTTAAATATGGGAAAGTATAGTGTGATACAGCTAAAATTTTGTGGTTTATATTATATTTTTCTCCAATTTCAAGAAAATCCTAATGTGTTCTAAGTAGATGTGATATATGCATGTTGTGTATTGTTCATGGGTCTATAGTTTTCATGATAGTGTATGATGATTATTTAGCCTAATATGTAATCTTGGGTACATAGATGAATTATTGATATCTTGCTAAGAACACATTTTGTTTTTCTTGGATCAATTGTAGTACACAGCTAGTAATGGAAGAGTTACCTTGAATAAGGAAAAACGATAAGTACATACAAGCTTAAGAAACTTGAACCTTGATGTTTGTGTTTTCTTGATTTTTCTATATTTAAATAAAGGATGATTTGGAATTGATACTTGATATTTGGGATAGTGAGCCTTGTAT
This sequence comes from Rhododendron ovatum, assembly GCA_019656835.1. NCBI lineage: Eukaryota > Viridiplantae > Streptophyta > Magnoliopsida > Ericales > Ericaceae > Rhododendron > Rhododendron ovatum. The sequence goes on along the minus strand of CM033801.1, from coordinate 19,052,457 downwards.
CGGTGGTTGACATGGCTATTTTATACTTGTTGTGTAGCAGGAAGCATATGGATAACAAGTTTATAAGTCAGTGTATAGTTCGTAAACCCGCGCGGGATAAGGTGTTCCATAGGCTTTTGGGTTAGTAGCCCATAAATTTGGATGATTAGGGACCTGATCAGCCGCCTAGGATTGGTACACAACTTGTTAATTTGGACCATCGGTCTTATGTGCTCTTATTTTCTCCTACTTGACTTATAATTTGATGTGTTGTATGATTGAAGGATTTTGGATATACGAGATGAGATGAGCTTACGTGGTTTGGTTATAACTTGGTATTTGGAGATTTGGATTATTATCTGATTGGATTATTTTTATCAATCTTTTGGTTGGATGCTTGAGAAGTAAAAGTTATTATGTATTCATTTGTTCCAAGTTCTGATATATCCAATGGTTATCTTTTGAGGCTTAATAAAATGCAAGTTTCTTACAACATTGCAGATACTCACAAATTGATGTATTCAAAAAGAAGTAGACAAGAACAAATTATTTTGTGTATTGTGCATTTTGCTTGCGTTCTCTTATCTTCGCCATTAGCACGTTTCCCATTGAGTGTCGACTCATGTTGTATAATCCAACATTTTTCAGGTAAGGTGGTGGATCCGGAGGCATGATAGTGTTTGATTTGTTATATATACATATATTTTTTAGAGCTTAGTTGATATACTTATATTCCATTAATTTGATAATAAGATTTTGGAAGTCCTGTGACTTGGTATTCTTTTGGGTTGTAATAAATTTAATCACATATTTTGACTCTCTCAAAAACTTGAAATGTGAATACGCTTATAGGTAATTTTTTTTATTGTTGGAGAGGTGGGAAGCCTCATTGGTCTTTATGGTAAAACTTTCAGGTTTTCTTTTTATTGGTGTTGACCATTTTGAAAAAGCCCTTGAAACAAACACTCCCTTCTAATTTTTTTTTTATAAAAATCAAGTCATCTTTAGGTGCGATCTGATTTGGTATTATGGCATTTGACTTAGACCTTTTCATAAAGATATTCTTTTATCGTTATATGGAGTTTTTTTTTTAACTCACGTGCTCGGGTCGTGCGAGATCGAGGCGTGACAAAACTAGCAATATCATCCAACTCTATATTACTTATAATGCTCATATTATCACATAGTCATGCTCAAACATTTAGCACACAATATAAAGTATAGTGTCACATGGACGAACACCTTTAGAGTGGATACCACTTATGCTTTATCACACATCAAACAAGTAATCCAAGTAATCACATATACATGCTCATAACCATCCTTAAGATCAAAATACGAATACTTTCATTCAAGTCTATGTTTTCAAAATTCGTTCTCTCTTGCTTTTTGGGAAGTTCAAAACAACATTTGTTTTTCCAGTAATTCAAATCGAGATATTTGACATGGTCATATTTCCTTTCAAGATTTTTGTAAAGTAAGTTACTAGCTTTTACTTCTTCTTTTTCGTGCTTTTCAAACGTACAAACAATATACACATTTCTACTTATACTTAGAGATAGTAAGTAAGGAAAATCTACCGTTCTTCCTGGCAGTAGGGCGGCTACGGAAAAGTAAGTACGTCAGTGATCGCATGGAATGACTTCCTACGGTAAGCTTGCAGTAGTTTTGAAAGAAAAAGGTTTCTTGAAACTAGTTCTTGACTAAACTACTAAACTTTTTAGATCGAGAGGGAGGTCAAGTGGTGGTTTACTGGCGGCCTTGAATGAGTTTCTTGAAGAACTCAAGAACAAAGGAAGAACAAGCAAGAACACAGAAATTTCTAGAGAGAGAAGTTGAAGGATGGAGGTGTGAGTTGAATGGCATGAGGGGGTCCAATTTATAGAAAAAACTTGGTTCCCTCTCCCCCTCCTTGGCCGGCCCTCACTCTTTTTCTCCCATGGATTTGCTCCGTAGTCTTGTCAGATCAAGCCTTTCAAGCATGCCAAGTATTGTCATTTCCATTTTTAGGCTTAAGGCTAAATATCAAGTAGGATCTTAAGGCTTTTTAGGCAAATCCTAGATGGTCTTAGTCTAGGTTGAAAGTCTTACAAGTCTAATGATGCTAAAAGAAGTAGACTTTCCATGTTTAGTCCATCCTAGGTCTAGGTTGTAGTCAAAATCTAGGGTAATTACGGGCAAGGTTCTAAAATGATAAAAGGCTAGATTGTGTGCTTGAAGTAGTCTAGGAATGGGTTGTCATGTGGTAACAAGGCTTAAGGCTAAAGAAGGTGTAAGGAAGCATAGCTTTCTAGGAGAAAAATAGGCACACACACACACACACACACACACACACACACACACACCTCTCTCTCTCTCTCTCTCTCTCTCTCTCTCTCTCTCTCTCTCTCTTTCTCTTCCTTGGACTATGTGCTTATATATATGACTATGTATATATAAGTATACTCAAGTGCTAAGTAGTCCTATTAAGTCTAGGGAAAGGTAATGATTAAAGGTAAGCTTTCAAGTGTAATCGATTGACCATTGGTTAAAGGTTTCCTAGAAAGGCTATATATGCATATAGATATGATTATGGTAGGCTTTCAACGAGAAAAACATTGTCCGATGGTTAATACTTTTCCTAGAAAGTGTATATATGTACATAGTCATGATTAGGGCAAGCTATAATATATATATATATATATATATATATATATATATGTATATATATGCCTAGAAAATCTAGGAAATGCTACTTATAGGTCAATAATAGGTTCAAGGCTATTACTTATGGAAGAAAATATATGATGATGAATCATGGCCTTCTAGATGTGACAATACATAATCCTGGTTGTTTGGAAGAACAAACTTGGTCTTGGTCTTGATTAGACAAGTCCATGGTAGCATTATTTTCTAGACAATAGGAAGTCTTATTTCTATTACTCAAAGGATAAAAATTACCCTACAAACTATTATTCAATGGGTAAAGAGGTAATGATGAGAAAAGATATTCTTAGAATAAGTAATGATGAGTAATAAAGTCTTGAAATGATTAGTAATGAAAGTGAAATGATTTTCTAGTCTAGGGTTGAAAAGCTTCAACTAAGGTATAGAAAGGTTCATTAGGTTCATCTAGTGTTAGAAGAATGTAGCTAGGTTGAATGGGTACTTAGGTTTCTCTAACTAATAGGTTGGAAATTAATTCTAATTGTCAAGTAGGATTTCTAGCCAAGAAATATAATTTAAAGATTTTATTTAACTTGCTAGGAAAATATATAAGTGCTTCTACAAGCATACTTCTCTTTAGAAAAGGACTAAATTGTCCAAGACGAAAAGATATAATTTTATAAGTCTCAAATCTAATTATGACGGATTATTAGAAATTAAAAAGAAATTTTAAAAGCAAATTCCAAGTAATTAAAATAAAATTCAAATATTTAACGAAATTTTTATTTACTAAAAATCAAGGTCGTTACAAACTATCCCCCTTAAAATCACTACAAGAAAAATTAAAATTGGTGACAAAAAAGTGGCGACGGAATTTAATTTCGTCACTAAATGAGTATATTTGGCGACGAAAAAATAAATTCGTCACTATTTTGATAACTTTCGTGACGAAATAATTTCGTCACCAATTATACCTGTTTAGCGATGAAAAAAATATTTTTGTCTCCAAAGGTACCCATTTGGTGACGAAATATATTTTTTGTTGCCGAAAGCTTAAAAATGGTGACGAAATTATTTTTCGTCGCCAAAGATAATCATTTGGTGACAAAAAATATATTTCGTCGCCAAATGAGAGCAATTTAGTAACGAAATATTTATTTCGTCACCAAATGCTTAACTTTGGTGACGAAATTATTTTTCGTCACCATTTTAACGCTTTCAGCGACGAAAAATATATTTTGTAGTCAAATGGGCACCTTTCGTGACGAAATTTATGAATTGCACTTTGCCACTAAATGTATTTCGGACGTAACTCTTTACTAAAAACTCCGATTGTGATAATTCAAATTGGGTTTGAACAATAACTCAATTGCCTACAACTTTCATATTTATCAAATTTGCTAATTTTAATGTTTAAAGGTTCAAAATTACATTCGAAATATATTTTCATGTTAAACATATGTGTTATATATTAGATATTTCAAAAACTTATTGAAAAGTGTGTGTGGTGCAGTTGGTTGGAACTTGCGCGAAAAACTCAATGGACTCGGGTTCAAAACACAGCATGAGCAAGAAAGAATGATTTTTTTTCCCATATGAAAACATTTTTTGCAACGAAAAATTTCGTCACCGATGTGTCACATTGGTGACGAATTTTTTCGTCGCCAAAAGGAATAATTGATGACAAAAAATTTCGTCATCAAAAAGCACAATAAGCGAGGAAAAAAATTTCGTCACCAATTATTCACTTTTTGGTGACAAAATATTTCGTCATCAAAAGGCACTATAGGTGACGAAAAATAGATTTCGTCACTAGGTAGGAATCCTCGACAACCTTTAGTCGACAAAATTTTTTTCGTCACTCATATTATTTGTGACGAAAAACATGCAATTTGTGACGATTTTCATTCATCACCCAATTGAATTTTTCTTGTAGTGAATAATTTCGTCCTCGAAATTAGGTGCGCGCTTGGATTTGAATAGGTGAGGGTAATTCTTCTCGTGCGATCGAAGTTGTCGGGGTCTGTAGGCTACAACTTTTCCTTTCTACATCAGCACGCATCCCAAGCCGTCTCTTGACGCATCACAGTAAGCCATCCTTGGATGCTACATGTCCCAAGAACTTAACCACTTCTAGTCAAAACTCGCATTTACTTGCTTTGGGATAGAGTTGGCTATCTCGGAGTACTTGTATTACTATCTGAAGGTGTCCTTTGTGCTCCTCCTTATTGGCGGAGTATATCAAGATGTCATCAATGAACACTACTATAAATTTATCTAAGTAGGGTTGAAAAATCTTGTTCATGAGACACATGAATATTGCTGGAGCGTTGGTCAGTATGAATAGCATTACTACAAAACTCGTAGTGTTCATATCTAGTGCAAAAGGCTATCTTAGCGATATCCTCATCTTGAATCCTTAATTGATTATAGCCTGATCAAAGATCGATCTTAGAGATGCAGGTTGCTCCTCTCAATTGATCAAATAGATCATCGATCCTTGGCAATGGATACTGGTTCTTGATTTAGCTTCCTATAGTCGATACACAGTCGAAGCGTCCCTTCTTTCTTCTTTACGAACAGCGCAGGCACTCCCCATGGTGACGTACTTGGCCTGATAAAACCCCTTGTCCAATGCTTCGTTCATCGATGTATCAAATAAGATCACCCTAAACGTAGGGTATAAGCGTCCAATTAAAGCATAATAATCCGGAAGACCAGGATCGTACCCAATGGAATAATTAGTATGGCTTTACTGGATTTATAGAAGTAAGCAATGTTTTCAATTTTTAGGCAGCCAACTTTGTTTTACGTATGCGGGGGAAAGTAAAAAGGCTAAATTAAAAGCGAATTAACTAGGATAAAAAGCAGGTTAGGTCTATGAATTACTAACACTCATGACTCAAGTAAAACTATATTTTCCACCCAATTACATGGTTTAAGATACTCAACTAAGGTTCTCAACCCGAAAAATAAAATGGTTTGATTACCAAGCTAGCTCTAGAATTTATTTAGCAAACACCTCGAGCGACAGAGCTCCAACCATCATATGTGGTAAGTAGGCTCGCTCTTACCTACACATGATCAAAGTGATTAACACCTTAGCAATTTGATAAATAAATCCGAACTACACATCAATTTTCAAACCAACGATTCAAACTTTATTGGTGAAAAATGCAATTTTTACTCAAGCCATGAGGTGCTAATCACTCCATGACCTAACCTTGGAAAATTACTCACATAAATCTAAAAAGATAAAAGCAAGCAAAAATCTAGCTAGCATAATTGAAATAACACTTGAAGAAAACTAGATTAAATGATAGATCGGAGTAGTAGCTACAACTTTAATGAAGACAAAAACAACAAAACTAAATTAACTAAGGCAGAAAATGAAGATTCAAAGCTGGAAAAATGAAGAACAAGAACATTTCAAAAAGCAAGTAAATCTAGGCTAGATCTAAAATTATGCAATCCAATCTTTTCTACTTTTTTGTACAAATGACATCACGCCTTTTATATCTTCCAAGGTACGCACACGGAATATTCTCCAGGATGCTCCAAAGATACCCTCCGAAGCCCTCAATACCGATAGCAAACATGGTACGTTGCTTGATAAGGGCTCGGTACCAGTAGAAGGCATTGAGGTCTACCGATGCTGGACTTGTTAAGGGCTGGCCTGATATGCTCGGTACCGATGGAGAATGATTAGATTTACCAGTACCGATGTTGATAACTTGAACCCTGAACAGCTCGGTACCGATGGAACTTGTTTGGTTCTACCAATGTCGAGGGTGTTATTTCCAGCGCTTGGTCATTTGCTTGCCTTCTCGAGCCAACGGGCCACCATCGGGTCCTTGAATGTCTTTGGTACGCTTTGAGCTTTAAAACCCCTATTTTGAACAATTTCTCTACAAAACAAAACTAAACTACCTTACGAGGAAAAGTAATTAAAAACAACTAATTAAACGATTAACTTAAACTAATCTAGAGATTTAGCGCACCCTACATTGCATTACCAGGTGCTTATCATCCAATAGCTCTTGCAATTAGGTCTTGAGCTCCTTTAGTTTTGCAAGGGCCACTCGGTATGGCGCCATAGAGATTGGTGCGGTTCCAGGTTGGAGTTCTATGGTGAAGTCTAACCCTCTTTGGGGTGGAAATCCAGGAAGTTCTTTAGGGAAAACATCGGCGTACTTGCAAACGATGTGTGGTAATCCCACTTCCATTATCGGCTTCTTCCAATTGGAGGCGAGCTAGCCATCCAAATAGTTGATTCTGCCACTTCGATCTTTTTGTCGTCGAACTCGCCGTTTGTCTATCCCCCTTAAAACGGAAACGAGTCCCTTCTGGGCATAAGCTATCACCATCTTTAGATGGCAATCTATGACCGCTCGATGTGCTGGTAACCAGTCCATCCCTAGGATTACGTTGAATTCCGCTATGTTGATCACCCTAAGATCGCAGGTCAGAAGCGTGTTGGCTACTTCTAATTTGCACCCCCCCTACACACTAGACTAACAGCTATACTCCCCACCACCCAATGGTGATGTTACTTTCATACTCATACTTAGGGGTTCTGTTTCTAGTGCTAGTGCAGTTACGCAGGCGGTAGACATAAATGAATGTGATGCTCCAGAATCAAACAAGGCTTGTATGCAAGTACTGTATAATAGTAGCGTACCTTGGATCACAGAGGGATCTTACTCTTGTTTTTTAGCCTGCAGCGCAAAGACACGCCCTTCAGTGCCGTGTGGGGTTCCCATCGGCTGATTTCCCTTGTTCTGCCCATTTTACTGCTTCGATGGGCCTTCAAGGTTTTGTTTCACAAAACCAGCTTGTTCAGGGTGTTGAGCCTTCTGATTTCCAAAGCTCCCATTTCTCTCTCTCTAAGGTTGGGGGCAATCCTTCTTATAGAGGCCCAAAGCCCGACAGTTGAAGCACTGAACTGTTGCTATGTCTCGGCTACCCCTCTACGGTTCGCCATGTCCTAATGTAGCAGTCCTACAGGGTTGGTTGCTCTAAGGCGGGTTACAAGGTTTGGTGGGGTAGGGTCCACGGTTGTTGGGTGGTTAGGTTCGGATTGGTCTACCAATGCTGCCAATTGCTTTCCTCCACCGGGTTTTGAAGTCCATCTCTTCACTTTCTAGCCAGAGGGCACACTTTACCACTTTTGCACAGGTGGTAAAAGCTTGAGCCACCACAGCCCTTCGTGCAATCGTTAGTCCCCACTCAAATCTCCTTGCCTTCTTGTCTTCGGTTGGTATGGAGTTTAGGGCGTAACGAGACAGTTCCTCATATTTGGCCGCGTACTGGGTGACAGTCAATGTTCTTTGCTTCAGATTCAGGAACTCCTGTTCCTTGGCTAGGCGAAGAGGCATGGGAAAGTACTTGTTGAGAAACACGGTTTCAAACTCGGCAAAAGTCATGGTGGCTATGGTATGGATTGCTTCCATTAGGTCCCACCAATAGGGGGCCTCTCCCTTCAACTGGTAAGTGGCCAGTGCTGCTCGGTCTCCGTCCAGGTTAATTCCTAAGGTTCCAAGAATCACCTTGATTTCCTTCAGCCATGTCTTGGCCACAATGGGGTTGGCATCTCCGTGAAAGGACGGGGGTCAGCGTTTGCAGAATTCGTTCATGGCCTGGGTTTGGGTCATTGGTCCGTCGTTGCGGTTTTGGTTTTGGCGGTTGGCATTCAAGACGGTTATGAATGCTTGCATGATTTGGGTTAGGTCTGTGTTTGCGTTAGAGGATTCTCCATTTTCGTATCCTAATCTGTGGCGTGTGTTCACCATTTACAAGTAAGAATCGAAAGGGGAGGTTTTAGTCTACTTAAACAATTTTCTTTATGCAAATGGTGATCTCTTTTAAGGGTTTAAGTATATCAAGTAGTATGCAACAATACTCTTTTAAATAAAACAAGTTTTTCATAGATAAGCAGGAAAATACGATCATAAGCATAGAGTTCCACTATAATGGCAAGTAGGGACAACACAAGATTTTCCTAACACAAGTTATGACGAAACGATCCTACATACTCTTACTACATGGTCCTATAGGTTGTCCGGCTTTATTCTACGTTGTAGCTATTCCACTCTAGGGTAAGTAGATTCCATAAATCTCTCTCAGCCACTTCTTGTAGTTCCTTTCGGCAGCAGTCTCCATTTTATCAAAATACTCACCTTCCTGCGCAAGTAGTACTTCTGTAGTGAGAATGGGTGGCTCCTCCAATGGTTCTAGGTAGTACTGGGAGAGGTTTAGCATGGCGGCTTCCAATTCTGGGTCGGTCTCCATCTCGAACATAGGAAAGTTGAATGGTGGCTCGAAGTCCTCCCCTTGTGGTACAAGGACTTCAACAGGTGGGAGGTACTCGCGGGTCGTAGCCGGTGGGGGCATCTCCTAGGTGATTGGTACTTCGTAGAGTCCCAAGTCATCATCAGGTGTGGGTGTTAGTCCCGTGTACTTAGGCACCAGCAATGACCGGTAGTTAGCCATGTCTTGCGGGGCGAAGGGTGGGCATCCTCCTTGTCGTACGCTCGACATTTATAACAATAAAGAGAACTATATTCTAGACTTAACGGTGTAAGGCGTGGGCAGGCACAAAAGATAAATATGTACATGAATAGGGATCAAGCAACATATAAGAATAAGTAGTAACTAAAATAAGCCTTTTTATTAACAAACGTAGCACGAGTACAACCTAGGAAAGACAGACAACGGTGATTCTGATCTTCGACATCCTACATTCCGAAGGATTACAACGGTTACTAGATTTATTCTAGGTGAGCCTAAGTAGTATCTTTGGCTTTCATGGGTCTTTTGGAGCCTCGTCCTCTTCAAGATTCCCTTCATCTATCAGGTTTTCTTCCTTGGTCGTCTCATTGGTGTCCCCCTCATCATCGATTTCTTCCTCCTCATCACCAATCTCAAAGTTTTGCATTTGGGGCAGGGCACCAAAGAATCCATAGAAGGCATACAGGATTGGAAACATTTCAGGAAACCAGGGATCCTCTTCAACGGGAGTAGGGGTATTCTGCTGCACTTTCTTGAAATCTCATATGTCTACGAGTACAGCGGCGATGTAGTTGGGATCCTCCACTAGTTGGGTTGTCATAGTTTCTATGGCATTTTTGAGTTGGTGAGCTCCAGCTAACAGGTTGACTAGGTGGGGATTCAGGTGGTTCATCTACAAGAAAAAAGTTTTAAACCGCAATTAGTAACGTTTTAAGACAAAGGTTTATTAACACCTAGAGAAAACCTTCGAGTTTCTAAGTTCTACATTCGATCCTTAATTTAAGTCATCACCCAATTATTCGGGAATTTTCAGCTCGGTGGTACTATCAATTTCCACACCTTGCTTCAATCCGAAGATTGTGCTGTCAAAATTCCACCCAATTTGGGACGCTAAATTTAAACTCAATTCACATTTGTGCAATGGCCAAACTATCTTATGGTTCTACTCATTCTACCCATGACCGAGGTTTTGAATCTAGGGCTTTGATACCATGTTGTAACGCCCCTAATTTTGGGAACGTTAAATAAATATTTTTATTGAAAACTTAAATAGAGTCTGGCTCATTATTACATCATAACTCCCATGAGAGTACTTTTATTACACAAGGGAAGGGAAACTAAAGTTTCTAACTACAGCTCCGCCTGCTCCTCCATTCTTGCCAACTCTTCGGCTCCGAAAGCCTCCAAGGTGTACAGCTCACCCTGATCATCTACAAAGTCTGACACATTATACTAGCGTCGCCCCCAGTATAATATGTCAGGATCACCAAAGGTAACACCATGAGCTACAGGAGCTCAATAGAATAATCCATACCCACTAACCATTAACTTACAAACAATATATCATAAAATTAATGATTTTCACATAGTACATGCATATTTAACAAAAAAGTTAACAATGACACATCTACATTTACTATTCTAACGTTGGTGTCCATGATTTTCTGAGTTTCTCCTACGCGACTAATCGTAGACCGTGTCTCGTTTTTCATATACCAAATCAACATTTCCAAAATCGTTTTTTTTACACATCCAACCTCGGTTCCACCACGTCGGGTTCCCATTGGCACACAAAAACATGGAATTTGGCATTGGCTCCTCTCCACAGATAACCAATCCACAATTCAAAACCCTCCACGGATAACCAAACCATAATTCATCCCTCGGTTCCGCCGCTCCAGGTTCCCGAGTATACCACAATGGTCCCGCCGCTTCAGGTTCCCATTGGGTTTTCGAAAAAACACACACACACCACACAATGGGCAAGTTCGGCTACATTGGGGTTTCAAAACTACACCTTGTCTTTAACACACCCTAGGTGTCATGTTTCTACTTTCTCAATTTCTGTGTCTCGTTACATGCATGGACTCCACGGTAGGACTTTTCACGTGTGTACACATAAATCATTTATTGTAATCTTGAAACTAAACTAGCAATATCATCCAACTCAATATTATTTATCATGTTCAAATTATCACGTAGTCATGCTCAAACATTTAGCACATAATATAAAGCATAGTATCACATGGACGGACACCTTTGGAGTGGATACCACTTATGCTTTATCACACATTAAACAAGTAATCCAAGTAATCACATATACATGCTCATAACCATTCTTAAGATCAAAATACGAATACTTTCATTCAAGTCTATGTTTCCAAAATCCGTTCTCTCTTTCTTTTTGGGAAGTTCAAAATAACATATGTTTTTCCGGTAATTCAAAACGAGATATTTGACATGGTCATATTTCCTTTCAAGATTTTTGTAAAGTAAGTTACTAGCTTTTACTTCTTCTTTTTTCGTGCTTTTCAAACGTACAAACAATATACACATTTCTACTTATACTTCGGGATAGTAAGTAAGGATAATCTATCGTTCTTCTTGGCAGTAGGGCGGCTACGGAAAAGTAAGTATGTCGGCAATCGCACGGAATGACTTCCTACGGTAAGCTTGCGGTAATTTCAAAAGAGAAAGGTTTCTCTCGAAACTAGTTCTTGACTAAACTACTAAACTTTTTAGATGAAGAGGGTGGTCAAGTGGTGGTTTAGTGGCGGCCATGAATGAGTTTCTTAAAGAACTCAAGAACAAAAGAAGAACAAGCAAGAACACAAGAATTTCTAGAGAGAGAAATTGAAAGATGGAGGTGTGAGTTGAATGGCATGATGGGGATCCTATTTATAGCAAAAACTTGGCTCCCTGTCCCCCTCCTTGGCCTGCCCTCTCTCTCTCTCTCTTTCTCCCATGGATTTGCTCCATAGTCTTGTCAAATCAAGCCTTTCAAGCATGCCAAGTATTGTCATTTCTATTTTTAGGCTTAAGGCTAAATATCAAGTAGGATTTTAAGGCTTTTTAGGCAAATCCTAGGTGGTCTTAGTCTAGGTAGAAAGTCTTACAAGTGTAATGATGCTAAAAGAAGTAGACTTGTTAGTCCATCCTAGGTCTAGGTTGTAGTCAAAATCTTGGGTAATTAAGGGCTAGGTTCTAGGATGATTAAAGGCTAGATTGTGTGCTCGAAGTAGTCTAGGAATGGATTGTCATGTGGTAACTAGGCTTAAGGCTAAAGAAGGTGTAAGGAAGTATAGCTTTCTAGGAGAAAAATAGGCACAAGCACACACACCTCTCTCTCTCTCTCTCTCTCTCTCTCTCTCTTGGACTATGTACTTATATATATATATATATATGACTATGTATATATAAGTATACTCAGGTGCTAAGTAGTCCTATTAAGTCTAGGGAAAGGTAGTGATTAAAGGTAAGCTTTCAAGTGTAATCTATTGACCAGCTTTCCTAGAAAGGCTATATATGCATATAGATATGATTATGGTAGGCTTTCAATGACAAAAATATTGTCCAATGGTTAATACTTTTCCTAGAAAATGCATATATGTACATAGTCATGATTGGGGTAGGCTATTATATATATATATATATATATATATATATATATATATATATATATATATATATGTCTAGAAAAATCTTGAAAAGGCTACTTACAGGTCAATAATAGGTTCAAGGCTATTACTTGTGGAAGAAAATATATAATGATGAATCATAGCCTTCATGATGTGATAATACATAATTATGGTTGTTTGGAAGAACAAACTTGGTCTTGGTCTTGATTAGATAAGTCCATGGTAGCACCATTTTCTAGACAATAGGAAGTCTTATTTCTATTACTCAAAACGATAAAAATTACCCTACAAACTATTATTCAATGGGTAAAAAGGTAATGATGAGAAAAGATATTCTTAGAAATGACTAGTTATGAAAGTAATCAGTTGGAAACTAATTATGAAAGTAAAATGATTTTCTAGTCTAGGATTGAAAATGTTCAACTAAGGTATAGAAAGGTTCGTTAGGTTCATCTAGGGTTAGGAGAATGTAATTAAGTTGAATGGGTACTTAGGTTTCTCTAACTAATCAGTTGGAAACTAATTCTATTTGCCAAGTAGGATTTTTAGCCAAGAAATATAATTTAAAGATTTTATTTAACTTGCTAAGAAAATATACAAGTGCTTCTACAAGCATACTTGTCTTTAGAAAAGCACTAAATTGTCCGGGACGAAAAGATATAATTTTGTAAGTCTCAAATCTAATTATGACGGATTATTAGAAATTAAAAAGAAATTTTAAAAGGAAATTCCAAGTAATTAAAATAAAATTCAAATATTTAACAAATTATTTTTACCAAAAATCAGGGTCGTTACAATACCCGTTTTTCACGGTCACCCTCTCTACGAATTTTGCTTACGGCCAGACCCCCTCATTAAAGTTTACTTTTTTCAGCCGTAGCTCTGTTAACGGAATGAACAAAATGGGTTGCCCTTATGAACTAGATGGGACCTGAGTCCATCTTCTTCGCAAACAAGTTCACTGGTTTCAGTGATGCTTTTTGTCGATCCAATTCAAAACCTCCCTCCTTGTTTACTTTTTTCAGCCGTAGCTCTGTTAACGGAATGAACAAAATGGGTTGCCCTTATGAACTAGATGGGACCTGAGTCCATCTTCTTCGCAACCAAGTTTACTGGTTCAGTGATGCTTTTTGTCGATCCAATTCAAAACCTCCCTCCTTTGACATGACAACCAGTCACCACACAAGAAGGCCTCTTGGAAATCACTCGTTCTCTCTCACCTACTTCCATTTCTCACTCCAAAATCGACCCATCTCTCTCCTCATTGGAGTGCCATGGATTCTGGCGTGATGTGGCTCTGGCGGTGCCGGCTGTGCTTTCCGTGTACACCGCAGCCCTCCTGCCCCCGCTCCGCGACGGTGCCACCTCCATATCTTGTACGCGGGTATCAACCCCTCTTTCGTAGCACAGACGACTTCATCGTCGAAGACGTCAGCGAGCAACCCCTCTTCCGGATCTTCCACGAGGTTTCTGCCTAGGCATTAACAACATGAAAAAAATATTACCCAAAAAAAAAAAAAACCAATCAACATGAACGTTTTTTTTTGTTTTTTGTGTTTTTGAACTGAAACAACGTGAATGTATGTAAGCAACAAAACTCTTAATAGGTTTCGGGAGGGGAAGAAACCAGATTAAGAAAAAACTTCATTCTCCGAAAATGACAAAACATGAAATGAATAAGGAAGCTTGGTGAAACCCTGAAATTTTGGTACTTCTGCATTTTGTATTTCTGCTCTTTTCTTCTACCTTCATCACATCACTAGTTTATAACGATTCAATGATGTTACTATACAAGAATAGTTAAATGTACCAGTTCTGCATGCACCCATTAAACCTAAACGGGTGGTAAATTCACCAGTATACTGTCTCTCTTGATGAAGGATGCTATGCAACTGCACCATTCTCGGTATACAAGTAATCATCGCGAACTATTTCCTCCACAGGATTCTCTTGAGCCCACACAGCCGCATCTAAGTATCCCAGCTCAAAGAGTTTATCAAGAACATGGTCCTCTGCCGGCTCAAGTGCCCAATTGAAAAGCTAAAATAACAGGGAGTAAAAAAATCACCAATGGTTAAATGAAAAATCAAGGAGATCATTCACCTCAGAGGTTACAAGCCTACCTCTCTGGGTGTAGCTCTGTTTTCAGGGTTGCAGTCGGGGCTAATTCCAATGCCTTCAAAGCCCAATCGGGTGGCCGGGAAAGCACAAACACGAACCTGAAGAAGTCAAATGAAGTTTTTTGTCTTTTAAGACGCAAGGTACCAACACCACAAAACAAAATCAAGCAGCTACAAGAAAACTAGAGAAGTAAACACAAATATTGCAATTAACGCAAGTACATTTACGGACCTTTTAATCCTAGATTAGTTTGTTACCAACCTACAATACATGGGGAATAATCAAATGTCAAGCTTTATCGAAGATGTGGTGGACCGAATCTGAACATAGCCTCGGGGCGGACCCCAGCAACCATGGGGGTGGATCGGTCTAGCCATGTTAGGCCGAACTCAGTGCGCTCAAGGCATAACAAGACGGAGTAAAGTCGAGCGGACGAGGAGGACCGAGCCGAAGGGTCCTCCGGTTTGAGTCGCTCAGTAAGAGACCCGTACCTGGGGGTTCGGATCGGTCGGTTGGGTCGGCCGGGTATCCAATGACAGTCCGACCCGAGGTGTAGTCCCCATTGGGAATACCCCTCTAGTGGGTTCTAGAAGTGTCTACGGGCTTCCAAAGCTAGGGCGAACGTATGCAAGATGTCATAGAGATATCATTGAGCTTAAGGCGGTGTATGGTGACATCATAGGCACGTGTTGGGCATAACATGGCTTGGGGAGCAAGTACCCCTGCCCTATAAATAGGAGAAGAGAGCCCAAGAGTAAGGTATGTTCGCACACCCACCTAAAGTATACTCTCTCTCCAGTATACTAACTTGACCGTCGGAGGGGCAAAGGGTGGACCACCACCTCTCGCCTTGGTGCAGGTTACGAGGAGGAGCACGGAGAGAGGTGACCCGGAGGAACCGGCAGAAATCACCACGCCACAATTGGCGCCATTGCCGGGGAATCTTCCCTATACATTGGTTTACGTAGCTCTTCGGAGGTTTTTCTGAGAATTCTCGGTGGGTATTGGGGCCTGGGTTTGGCAGGAAGCATAGTGGCGCGAACAGGCGGCCACGGACGGAACACAACCACCTCTAGGGTTTTTGGATCGAGCCATCTGAAACTCGATCGAACTCCCTCGAACGAGCTCATTGGTGGTGTCAGCGTCGAGCTTTGACATCGGAGGAAGGTTCTGGAGCCATTCGAATGGTGGTGGACGGTGGCGGAGCGGCGATTCAAAGGCGGCCCTGATTAAGAGTGATCATTTCGGTGGAATGCCCGAACGTTTGCAGCTTCGACCTATTTAATCAATTTGTAAATTTATGTATATCTCGGTGGTATGGCCGAGCGAGGATGAGGCTTGGGCCGGTTAGTAAACTTTTTATCATACTCGGTTCAAAGTTAAATTTTTTCCATCAATTGATATTAGACTGCCCCGAGGAGTCCAGCCGAACCCGAAGTGGGGGCTAGTTGGATGGTGTGATAGACTCGGTCTTACAATAGAAGAATTAAAAAAGTGTTGGAAAAAGAGCATGCATCCAAAAGAAATTGGGGCTACGGCCCCCTATTTAAACTATATTGTTCACTTGGCTAAATCCATGTTCGAATGCTAATTGCCGAATAGATATGCGTCATCATGAGGCATCGACCGGTTTGTCATTCTCCAAGCGCATAAGGCTTTCGTCGGTTTATTATGCTCGGAGCGGACGAGGCTTCGACCGGTTTATAAATTTGTTGATCATTCTCGATGGGACGGCCGAGCGAGTGAGGCTTCGGCCGGTTTGTAAAGTAGTTTATTATTCTCGGTGGTATGACTGAACGCAAACGAGGCTTCATCCGGTTTGTAAATATCTTTATTATTCTCGGTGGCATGACCAAGCGCGAATGAGGCTTCGGCTGTTTTGTAAATGTCCTTATCATTCTCGATGGAACAGCTAAGCAGATGAGGCTTCGGCCGGTTTATAAGTTTCTATATCATTCTTGGTGGTATGGCCGAGCGGATGAGGCTTCGGCCAGTTTTTAAATCTCTTCTACATTCTTGGTGGCATGGCCGATCGTATTGAAACTTGTTTATCATTCTAGGCAAAATTGCCGGGGCAGCCTTCGATGAATAGAGTTCGTGGCCAACCATGATTGGTGGTTAAATCCGGGGCTAGAGGTTCCTATCATATGGAAAGTTGCCTGGATCGATACCAAAGGAAGGGGCTCCAATGGCAGAGTTTTAACTCTTCACTTTCGGACTGCTCCAGTTTGTAAAGAGCACGGTCCAATTTTCATCATACGGTAATGCAAAAAATAACGAGGACCACTCTGGTTTGTTGAGAGATCGGTTCAGTTTTTAAGCGCAAGAAGAATGGGTCTGAGGACACAATGGTCCGGTTTGAAAGACAAGGATTCGATCCCACTGAATTGTTCAACTCCTTGAGCCCGCGGAAGGTGCACGAGAAGTTGAGAGGCTATTGTGGTGGGCCGAATCTGAACAAAGCCTCGAGGCGGACCCCGGCAACCTTGATGGTGGATTGGGCTAGCCACGTTAGACCGAACTCAGTGCGCTCAAGGCATAACAAGACATAGTAAAGTCGAGCGGGGGAGAAGGACCGAGCCGAAGGGTCCTCCGGTTTGAGTCGCTTAGTAAGAGACCCGTACCCGGGGATTCGGATCGGTTTGTCGGGTCAGCTGGGTATCCAATGACAGTCCGACCCGAGGTGTGGTCCCCATTGGGAATACCCCTCCAGCGGGTTCTAGAAGTGTCTACGGGCTTCCAAAGCTAGGGCGAACGTATGCAAGATGTCATAGAGATGTCATCGAGCGTAAGGCGGCGTATGATGACATCATAGGCACCTGTTGGGCATACCCGGGCTTGGGGAGCAAGTACCCCATGTCCTATAAGTAGGAGAAGAGAGCCCAAGAGTAAGGTATGTTCTCACACCCACCTAAAGTACTCTCTCTCTCTCTAGTATACTAACTTGACCGTCGAAGGGGCAAAGGGTGGACCACCACCTCTCGCCTTGGTGCAGGTTACGAGGAGGTGCTCTGAGAGAGGTGATCCAGAGGAGCTAGCGAAAATCACCACGCCAAAATTGGCGCTGTTGCTGGGGAATCTTCCCTATACGTTGGTTTACATAGCTCTTCGGAGGTTTTTCTGAGAATTCTTGGTGGGTATTGGGGGCTGGGTTTGGCAGGACGCACGGCGGCGCGAACAGGTAGCCATGGACGGAACATTGCCACGATTGGGGTTTTTGGATCGGGCTGTCCGAAACTCAATCGGACTCCTGCGAACGAGCTCATTGGTGGTGTCGGCATCAAGCTTCGACACCGGAGGAAGGTTCTGGAGCCATTCAAATGGCGGTGGACGGTGGCAGAGCGGCGGTTCAAAGGCGACCCTTATTGGGAGTGATCATTTCGGTGGAATGGCAGAACGCTTGTGGCTTCGGCCTTTTTAATCAATTTGTCAATTTTTGTATCTCTCGGTGGTATGGCGGAGCGAGGATGAGAATTCGGCCAGTTAGTAAACTTTTCATCATACTCGGTTCAAAGTTAAATTTTTTCCATCACTTCAAATTAGACTGCCCCGACGAGTCCAGCCTAACCCGAAGTGGGGGCTAGTTGGATGGTGTGATAGACTCGGTCTTACGATAGAAGACTTAAAAAGTGTTGGAAAAAGAGCATGCATCCAAAAGAAATTGGGGCTACGGCCCCCTGTTTAAACAATATTGTTTACTTGGCTAAATCCAAGTTCGAATGCTAATTGCCGAATAGATATGTGTCGTCATGAGGCTTCGGCTAGTTTGTCATTCTCTGTGTGCATAAGGCTTTGGTCAATTTATCATGCTCGGAGCAGACGAGGTTTCGGCCGGTTTATAAATTTATTGATCATTCTCGGTCGTACGGCCGAGCGAGTGAGGCTTCAGCCAGTTTGTAAAGTTGTGTATTATTCTCGATAGTATGGCCGAGCTTGAACGATGCTTTGGCCGGTTTATAAATTTGTTGATCATTCTCGGTGGAACGGCCGAGCGAGTGAGGCTTCGGCCGGGTTGTAAAGTTGTTTATTGTTCTCGGTGGAAAGGCCGAGCGAATGAGGCCCTGGCCGGTTTGTCAATATCTTTTTTATTCTCGGTGGTATGACTGAACGCGAACAAGGCTTCATCCGGTTTGTAAATATCTTTATTATTCTCGGTGGCATGACCGAGCGCGAATGAGGCTTCGGCCAGTTTGTAAATGTCCTTATCATTCCTGGTGAAACGACCGAGCAGACGAGGCTTCGGCCGGTTTATAAGTTTCTATATCATTCTTGGTGGTATGGCCGAGCGGATGAGGCTTCGGCCGGTTTTTAAATCTCTTCTTCATTCTCGGTGGCATGGCTGAGCGTATTGAAACTTGTTTATCATTCTTGGCAAAATTGCCGAGGCTACCTTCAATGAGTAGAATTCGTAGCCAACCATGATTGGTGGTTAAATCCAGGGCTAGAGGTTCCTATCATATGGAAAGTTGCCTGGATCGATGCCAAAGAAAGGGGCTCCAACGGCAGAGTTTTAACTCTTCACTTTCAAAAGAGGACTACTCCGGTTTGTAAAGAGGACGTTCGAGTTTTCATCATAAGGTAATGCAAAAAATATCGAGGACCGCTCCAGTTTATTGAGAGATCGGTCCGGTTTTTAAGCGAAAGAAGAATGGGTCGTTGAGGACCCAATGGTCCGGTTTGAGAGACATGGATTCGATCCCACTGAACAGTTCAACTCCTCGTGCCCGCAGAAGTTGCACGAGAAGTTAAGGGGCTATTGTGGTGGGCCGAATCCGAACACAGCCTTGGGGCGGACCCCAGTAACCATGAGGGTGGATCGGGCTAGCCATGTTAAGCCGAACTCAGTGCGCTCAAGGCGTTACAAGACGGAGTAAAGTCGAGCGAGGGAGGAGGACCGAGCCAAATGGTTCTCCGGTTTGAGTCGCTCAGTAAGAGACCCGTACGCGGGGGTTCGGATCGGTCTGTCGGGTCGGCCGGATATCCAATGACGGTCCAACCCGAGGTGTGGTCCCCATTGGGAATACCCTCCAGCGGGTTCTAGAAGTGTCTACAGGTTTCCAAAGCTAGGGCGAACGTATGCAAGATGTCATCGAGCTTAAGGCGATGTATAGTGACATCACAAGCACGTGTTGGTCATACCCTGGCTTGGAGAGCAAGTACCCCTGTCCTATAAATAGGAGAAGAGAGCCCAAGAATGAGGTATGTTCTCACACCTACCTAAAGTACTCTCTCTCTCCAATATACTAACTTCACTGTCGGAGTGGCAAAGGGTGGACTACCACCTCTCGCCTTGGTGCAGGTTACGAGGAGGAGCATGGAGAGAGGTGATCCAGAGGAGCTAGCGGAAACCACCACACCACAGAAGAAGTGCAAATCCACTTCAAACCAAGCTTAGTAGAGTGCATGTTTCAATTTGAGAAACACGCTACATATCTATATCTATCTATCTATATTATAAAACAGAGCAATTTTTGTCTACACATATAAACAAGAGCACCTCTCCAACCGTCGGATTGAATTTTCAATAGGTTATAGCCATCCAACCAACTCCTTTAATAAATTTATTATCTCCCTACCTCTTTTCTTACTTCTTAGACAATGTTGTCTTTTCTGGGAACAGACATTATTTCTTTATTTAATAGTGTGCTTTTTATTATCAAAACGTTTTCTTCTCCCAATCGTCAATCTTAAACTCTATCATTGTGGTGTTGTGCATGGTCCACCCATTCATCAGAAAACTCTATTCAATTCCTTTCTTCCATCAACTGAGGTAACAATAGAAAAACATTATAGAAACTTTAGTCATACAAAAGAAACTTTACTCATACAAAAGAAACTTTAGTCACCTATTTCTTGGATGCATGATTCAAAGTAGTAGTGCTTGATAATTTGTCTCAGTTGTAGGCCTATATCATTCCTTTGATTTGAAGGGGGGAAAACTCAAGTTGTAGCATTCCGTCGCAATAATCATTTTCAATGTTAAAGAAGTGGAGTTTTAAAACTATTCCTTTTTTTTTTTTTTGGATTAGTTGCTGGTTGAACTATATTTTATACGGGTGTGATATAAGTATTAGTTGATCTTGATAGCTGTTAATTAATGAATGATTGTGCATAAGTTAATTAGAAATTTCATTTGGGTATGTGCTCCTATTTTTTCAATGGGTGTGGTATTATTTGTTGTGAAACTATTCTTAGAATAAATTAGTTTAGTTTATCCTATTTAAAGAGAATTTTAAAAAATAAATTATAAAACTTTCCATTTGGGTTTTGTTAAGATCACTATAAGGGAAGGATAATTTTTTTTTAAGTTGTAATAAAAAAAGTGTTGTGTCGAGCCTCTTTTTTTTTTTTTATCAGCGTGTCGTAAAGGCACGGGCAATCACTAGTTTGTAAATAAGTGGCCACAAAAATCCAAAATAATACGAGGATAATAATCAGAAATAGGAAAAACAACATTCTTAAACGCCAAAGTTGGAACGAAACCATGTCACGATAACACCTTGATTTCAAAACTCTTTAAGGAACGAAAAGTCTAAAGAAACCAACGCCAGCCACCAACCAAGTACGGCCATGCGGGGCCCCGCACGTATGATCCGATTCGGTCAATAATTTTAAAATAAAAAACCGAGTGGGCCCGCGTGAAATCAGCTCCACCGATATGTGTAGATGCTCAATCCAATCTTTTTATGTTTGAAAAATCGAAAAAAATTGAGAAGATTGGATGAAAAATAGAAAGATTGGATCGAGCACCTAAACATATTGGATGGAGTTGATTTCACGGGAGCCCACTCGGTTTTGTATTTTAAAATTATTGAACGGCTCGGATCATGCGTGCGGGGCCACGTGGCAGTCAATACGCCTGGTCGGTGGCCGGCGTCGGTTTCTATAGCAGCGTTGTGTAAGGAAACATCGGTTCAATTTCCCCTGTGGTAACACAAACTTTCAAAAATACCCCCCTTAGCATCAGAATCAGAAGGGATAAGTAGACAGACCCAAATTTAAAACAATACATATACAGATATTTAAGTTCATCGCATACTTGTCAAGAGAAGTTAAATGAGAGGTGGGGGTTGTGTAAATGAGCTAGACTGATCTAGAATTTTACCCATTTGATAATAGTCTGAAGCATGTTCTATTTGCCGAATCAAAAGCCCTGATGAAAAAAAAATGCCTATAGTGTAGGGCTAATGAGTGACAACCCCTTCTTGGGGTTCACTTGCACTGTTAAGCATACAATCAACGCAGTAAATTTTAACTGAAGAAGTGAAAATTAAGCACATAATCAAAATAATTGGTGGTGGTGTTGGATCATATAATTGGTATGTACTGTTTAGTAGTAAAAGTCTATGTAGGAACAGTAGCATCAATTATATGGGTACTGTGTTATGAGGTAATCAGTCATGTTTGTATTCCTCTCCTTGCGCCTATAAAAGGACGAGGCCTCCACCAATGTAAAGGCAGATCTAAGTAATATATCTCTTGTGTTGTGTACTCTTTACTACCCTCTTGGTTTGATCCTAACCTATTTTGAGTTTGTACCCACTTTGTGTCAGTCCAATTTGGTATCAGAGCAATGTTGTTTATTCTAGCTTAAACCCTTTCTGGGAACTTCTTTCCAAAACTACTTCAAATTTTTTCTATAAAAAAAAATGAAGCGTATGTTCTGTGGTTTCCTTTTAAGGATATCCTCCACATCAGAAACTTCATTAACTATTTTGGTTAAAGAATTTTGTATCAGTGAGTTAAAAGTACCTTGAAACTTTGGCTTTTGAGCGGTGTGTCTCGGTTTATCTACCCTAGTATACAAAATTTTATTAATCAAAATTGATTAAAAGATTTTACATTGAAAAGTAAAAGATTTGTTGTATGAGGAAACAAATAACCCAGACTTTTATCCATAAAAAATAAATCATTTATTTTCCACCTATTCCTCTGCTACCTCCTCTTTAGTTCCTTCACGATCATCCACCAGTAGAAATTCCTCATCTTCTTCTTCTAATCTTGAGTACTTGTATGAGTTTGAATATCTACCTGATGATAGTAAGGTTCCCTTTACTGATCTTCCTTTCCTAAACCCATATAATGTCTTTGTCAGATCACAAACTTCTGTAAAAAAGACTGCCCCCTAACTCTTTTCCACAAAGCATCCAACCTCCGTAAAAGAGTATGTCCAAGCCTCTAAGTTTGATCAATGTTTTATAGCAGCTACAGAAGCTGAACAACTTTTGCCCCTGGAAATCCCGGTTGATTTGCCTCACCTTTGGCAACAAGGATTTACTCATCTTCACTTTGGAGCAATCAGACTGGCTGTCACTTTCCATGGCAGAAAAGGTTTACCTGTTACTTCCAGACCTGCTCTGGTAGACACCAGGTTTATACAGTACCAGCACGCATGCATTGCTACAGTCCAAACCACGTTAAATGCTGGAATTGTGGTCTTTACCTTTTATTCCAATTTCAACATGCCACCAGCAGATCCTCATTTGCTATCAGCCTTAAAAGTGCAAGTTCAAATTGGTGGTGCCTCCCAAATTTCTACCACATATGCAGCAACTCTTCACTATCAAATTGCCTATCGCCTTCAAAACTATGCCTTTGACATGTCGTTACCTTCCTCCATAGATGAAGCCCTTTTCCTGACTGTCAACGCCCCTCATCAAGCTTCTTGTGTCCATATTCCACATCAGATTTCCCGTTATAAGCTTCTCAAGCTTCTCCCAGAGTCTTGGGTTACAGCTTATGAGAAAAACCAACAAAAGCCCATACCAGTTCAATCCTCAAATCCAACTTTCATCCGAAAACCTGATGGTATAATAGAGATTTCATTCCCAAAAGAAGTCTCTGCCTCATCCTCCATTCATCCTGTCATTTTTCCCTCGAGAATTGGCATGTTTGTAGATGATTTTCAACCTGGCCCTCCAATTAAATATTTTCAACCCAATAGCTTTCCAGTCTTCTATTTCAAAAATTCAGAAACAGGTCATTGTTATTTTGATGCCTGTGACTGTGATGAGTGTCTAGAAGACAGTCTTCTAGAAGATGAAGAAGACTTTGAAAATCCATGTCCCATATGTCCCTCGTCACCTTCCACTGCTTGCAAATCTCCACCTCCTCCTCAACCTCCATCTGATGATGGTTTTTCGAGTCAACCAAGTGAGTGTTTTATGCTCACCTCAACCCCTCTTTGGAATTCCATAATTCTCAAGAAAAGACGACCCACCGGCATAAAATTCAAAATCCTACTATCATTCTCCCTGATAGTAGCACCAAAGCAGTGTCAGCAGCAGAAGAAGCAATAAATTGGCAGTCATCAAATTCTTTGGCCCAAAACAAAATTTTTCAGAGAGTTGCTAGCTCTCAGCAAAATTTGGAGAATGTTGTCCATAAGAAGTTATCATCTTTGGAACTTCTTATCAGAGATTTGTAGCAGAAAATTCAAAATGTTCACCAGGAACTTCTCCAAATGGCATACTCTAACCAAGCATTTTCAGCAGCATTTTACCAAAAGGATGTTGAGATGAAGCATCTAAAAATTCATCTTCATTCACTTCAAGCTCAGCAGTATTCTCAGCAAAAAAACCCATTTGATTTGTTCACATCTTCCTCTCAACAAAGTTTGTTTGGGTATATTCTCAAATGTCTCAACCCTTACCTATAAACCCTACCTCATAATTTGGTGAGTCCAATATCTTTGCGAGCTCATCAGCTTTTCTTCCTCCGCCAAAAGACCATCTCCACCAAAACTTTCTTTCCCAAAGCCCTAGATAAAACCTATTCAACCTCCAACAATTCAGTCTCCACCATCTGCGTCTACGTCTATACCTACTACCTCTACTCCTTCTAAACCATCCGATCCAAATTCAAAGTCACCCCAATTAATGGTTTAGTCAACTTATAGCCCTTCCAAAAATCCAATCTCCACTCTCCTAAATACCTTAACCACTATACCAAAAACCTTATCTCCTGAACCAACCATTAAGTTTGATTACCAAAAACCTCATCTCCTGAACCAACCATTAAGTTTGATTCGGATACTGAATCCATTGACCCTATGCCAATTCCCCATGTTTTTATGATGAACCCAGAAAATTCTCCAGAAGAACATGTTGAAGATCCTATTATTGAATAAGGTCCTGAGTTTGGTACACTTCCAGAAATTCCAACCTTTGATTCCTTCTCACATTCCAACATCTATACCCAAGGTTTCTCCTTTGATAACATTCCCCCATCAAAATGGCTAGATAAGCTTTATGAGATTCATGCTTGATGCACAGCTGCTATGCTTTCTCCAAACGCTACACTGAGTATTGTCATTACTAAGTGTACAGCAAAATTCCTTGGCCGTTTTCGTCAATGGTACTTGGCTCTTGGTGAGTACCGACAACTACAGCTTAAACAACTGCCAACCCTTGATCAATTCATCTCAGTCTTGCATATTGAGTTTCTTGGCGACCATAACAACACAAAAGAGTTTGTTCGAGAGGAGTATCTCAGCATGAAGTGGTGTTCATTCAAAAGAAAAGATCTGAAGACTCATTATGACCGTATGTCTCAGAGATTTTATCTTCTCTACGGCATGGATGATGTCAATCTTAAACAAGCCTTTCTCAATTCCCTTCCTGAACCATTGGGACATGAGACAACAAGGTTACTTCAAACAAAAGGATTGACGCTGAATGCAACATCTCTTGGCGATATTTACCAGCACTCCTTGATTGCATTGGAAAAACTATGCAATCACCAGAAATTCCTCAGAACTTTTGAAGAACAGGGAAAACTTCTTGGCAAAGCATGTGACTGGCCAGACCTATCTATAAAGTGTGAAGACAAGAAGTGCACTTGCCGCCCTTCCAATCGGAAGTCCAAACATTTTCAGAAATGGAAGTTCCAGTCCCCTGGCAAGTTTTCAAAATTTTCAAAATCTGGCAAGTTCTCACACCAGAAAAAATAGAAATTTTTCAAGAAGAAAAAGTTCATAGAGTAGCGAAAGTCTGATCGCTGCTACATATGTAGAAAGAAAGGGCACTACGTAAAACAGTGTCCAAATAAAGCAACAAGGGACAACGGTGAGCTCTTTGGCTCTCATTAATGATGATCTTGAAGATGCCGATGTTTAATCACTGTTTTCTATTGATGATGAAGCAACAGCTGAAGCAGTCCTTGCGTTCACTTTTGATGATTCAGATGATTCATCAGAATTGGATGATTCTTCTAATGGTTCTGACTCATTCCCCTATGAAATCCAAACATTTGAGTTCTCAAACATCATGATAACTCAATCCTTAGCCAAGGTCAAAATCTTACTTGGAAAATAAAAGAAACCTATACCAGTTATTGCTTTCTTTGACACAGGCGCAGCAGCCTCCATTCTCAACCCAGCAATCTTCCCCAGGTCCTACGGGCAATCATGTTTTAGACCCTTTACAGCAGCCAATGGAGAAACTTTTGTCGTCACTTTGATCAGCAAGCCTATTACCATCCAACTTTTCCCTAGATACACTACAACACCAAGTCTATGGTTTTGATCTCCCAGGAAAACATTTATTATTAGGCTTTGATATTTTTCAAAATCTCAGCAAAGTCTCCTGACTCAAAAAAGGTTTGAAATACAAAAACTACCTGTTACCCTGGACCACCCAACCAAATCTTTTTTCCATAGAAAATTTCTCCTCCATCAAATAAGCCATAATCCAAACTTTCTATGCTGAATCTCATTCCCAATTCCTCACCAAATGCTCCAACCCTCTCTGGAAAACCCCAGATTTCTTTATTGCTCTTTCCTTTAAGATAAATGAAGACATCAACCCCACAAAAACTACCCATCATGGAATGAACCCAGAACTACCAACTTGCTCTCCAAGAGCTCCAACAACTTCAGTCAGAAGGTTTGATTGAGCCCACAACCTCTTAGTGGGCATGTGAGAAGCATTTTATGTAAATAAAAGAACAGAGCAGATAAGAGGAAAACTTCGCTTGGTTATCAATCACCAGCCTCTTAATCATTTTCTGTAGGATAACAAATTCCCTCTTCCTCGAAGAAGTGTTTTTTTTGCAAACTTGCCTAAAGCTCAAATTTTCTCAAAGTTTGACTTGAAAGCAGGTTTCTGGCAGCTGGGCATCCATCCAAATGATCGTCCCAAAATTGATTTTTACATTCCAGATCACCACTTCCAATGGTCAGTTATGCCGTTTGGATTGAAAACAGCCCCGTCTTTGTTTCAAAAGGCCATGATTCGGATATTTTCCCCCATTCTGTCCTCAGCACTTGTCTACATTGATGATATCCTACTCTTTTCCCCAGATATTGAGTCTTATGCTGTTTTACTACAAACTTTTCATTCCCTAGTCCAAACCCATAGTATCATGCTCTCAGAGAAAAAAATGCTTCTTGCTCAACCAGAAATTAATTTTTTAGGGATACATATCTCTAAAGGTCAATATGCCCTTCAACCTCATATAGCCTCCCAACTTGACCATTTTCCAAATGAAAATCTCACAGTCAAACAAGTTCAATAGTTCCTTGGAATTGTTAACTATATGACTGATTTCATTCACAACCTTGCCTAATACCGTACTCCTCTCTCATCTCTACTGAAAAAAACTCCTCCTCCTTGGTCAACCCTTTGTACCAAAGCTGTCAAAGACCTCAAAGCCATAGCCAAAACTCTTCATCCATTAACCATACCTTCAGATGTGAAGAGAGTCCTTCAGACAAATGCCTCTGATTTATATTGGGGGGCAATTCTTTTGGAAGAAAATTCAGAACAAAAGCACATAATTTGTGGATACAAGAGTGGTGCATTCTCTCCAGCAGAACTTCATTACCACTCTACTTACAAGGAAATTCTGGCAATTAAAAGGAGCATTGAGAAGTTTGAATTTCATCTAATCGGTCATCATTTTCTAATTGAGACAGATAGGATAAGTTTTCCCAGCATACTCAAGTTCAAATAGAAGCACCTTCCAAAGGCACAGTTACTTAGATGGGCAAATTGGTTTTCTAATTGAAGTTTTGATGCTGTTGACATAAAAGAAAAAACAAATGTCCTCCATGATTTTCTGTCAAGGCTCAAAAAAGAAATTAACCAATTTTCAAAAACAAAACCACACTCCTTCGTTCCTGATTGTTTTCCAATGATTTCCTGTTTTCACCCAATTAATCTTCCTGGCCACCTTCAGTGTCACATTTTAGAGTTAGCCTTTCTTTTCAGGTGTGTCCAAATGTGTCAAAATCTTCAACATCTCTGCATTTTCAAGTATGGTCTTGATGAAGGTCCCATAAAAGGTTTACCTTTTCATCCTGTCTATCCCTTTCTCACCCAGTTTGAAGTATCTTATCATAATGTCTTTTATTTCAAAAAAGAAGCCTATTTCCTCTTATGGTATTTAGTCAATGTGTACACTATAAGTGTTTGTTTTAATAAATTAGAAGTATTGGTTTATCTGGCACATGCGGCGTTCAATCAGGTCCCTCCTCCAAAGGATTTCTTTTTGAAATTTCTCTTGCTCTTCGGAAGCATATCCTTCTGGCAACAGAAGATCAGACAAATCCCCAACAGTGCAGGCGGCGATCTCCAATTTGCTTTTTGGACAAGTCGCAACAACATATGTCTTCCTAATCCAGATGGTTCTATCACTTGGCGAAAGGAGTATCATACTATATTCCTTTCCGCACATCCAGAGTCTCAGAGAATCCAAATTGACAGTGGAAATTATCTTGTCATGACTCAAACACTGTGTTCACTTAATGGATTGACACCTGCAGAAGTTCCCTCATCTCTCCTCCATTATGAATCTGCAAACTGGAAATTCAATGATACTTATCCGGAAGAATGGCGCCAAAATATCCGCTATCTTTTGGAACAGTATTACTTGACCGACAGAACTGAAGACTATTCTGGAGAAAGTGGTTTAGATGATCCAGAGTGACATGTCGTCCTTTGCGAGAGGTGGTGAAATTATTGGCTTGTTGTATCATATAATTGGCGTGTGCTGTTTAGATTGTACGTAGTAGTAAATATGGCAAAAGTAGTACTGTTGTTGTTGTATCATATAATTGGTATGTATTGTTTAGTAGTAAAAGTCTATGTAGGAATAGTAGCATCAAGTATATGGTTACTGTGTTATGAGGTAATCAATCATGTTTGTATTCCTCTCCTTACGCCTATAAAAGGAGGACGCCTCCACCAATGTAAAGGCAGACCTAAGCAATACATCTCTTGTGTTGTGTACTCTTTATTACTCTCTTGGTTTGATCCTAACCTACTTTGTATTTGTACCCACTTTGTGTCTGTCCAATTTCCTTAAACCATCAAAGGAACTGAATTGCAGTATAGCCAGTATTAAACACCGAAATTCACTCATCAAAAGCTTAATGTTACTTGAATGCAAAAAGAACCCATTTAAATCAAAAGAAATCAAATTGTGCTTTAGTTGAGTTTACAGTTCAAGGGAACCGTATGGCAATTTTAAAAAACTTGAGGCACTAATGTAGATTCTAATGGGGATAAATGAAAGACAAGATAGATTTATGGGGGTGCTATCACAGTTATGCAAAATCCAAGTGGGCAAGGGGATCAATAGTGAAGACTACGCAATGCAATGCAAATAAAATATCTCAAGTTACCGTTTGAGCAGCAGATGTGGGTGGCATAAACAGAGTCAAACCCCCATCAATGCAAAGTCGATTCCGGAACCTTGTTGCCGGTCTTGGAGCAAGATATCTGCACTGAATTACACGTTCAGTTCAACTTCATTGCATTAATTAACACATGGAGGAACAAAAGTGAAGACATAAGTACCCTGGAATAAAGGATGACGTAAAGACTGCATTGATGAGGTCTTCTTTAGAGTCAAACCTATCAACCAACAAGCCTTTAGGTCTCCAGAGGATCTCTGTTACAGCAACTGTGGGGAAACAACATCAACCATCAACGAACTGCATACAGAAGCCCATTTAACTTAATGTTCAACGTGGCACGGTGCATCTTATTTTCTGCACTAATTCCATGTATAAACCAGCTCTCGGAAGGGAAGAGGAAAAAATACGAAACAACAATGAAAAATGACAACTACGCAACGATTAAACAAAATCCAATCCCGTTAAAGCAAATTTTACCCAATCAAGGGCATATATATCTCTGAAATTCTTAACTTTGCCCAACAGAGCCACTATGACCACAATCAATAATCATTATATACCATAGTCAATTAGAGTACAACAAGGAAAGGAAGACTTATTCTCACCACGAACCCTCCCATTGGATCGAGTATGTACATCATCCGGGAGAAACTGCTCAAGAACATCTTTTAGAACTGCCTGGACAGAGAAATATTGAACATATGAAATACTTAAATCTCTATTCCTAGACAAGAACAGCATGGTTATTCTTCCTATCTACAAGTTTCAGTCTCATGTTGCCTCACTAAAAATTACCAAAAATCTAGCAATTCTGGAACATCTTCTGCTACTGTATTTTTTCCAAAAACTTGGACAAGCCTAGAGCTTAGCACATTGGTGTCTCATCCAAACTAACGAAACATGACAAATCAGGATGTCCAAACTCCAAAGCACAATGGCATTTTCCTAATTAGAATCCCAGCTGATGTCAACGAATATGCTGATTTAAAAGTTAAAACAACTAGACCAGTATTTGTTCTGAAAATCCAATCACACCATACTTTCACAATTGCGTAGGAAAGATGTACACTACAAGTTAACAGGCTTCATGATTTATATACTATAGTCAAACACCAACCAATAAATTCCAGAGCGAAAAGAAATCTCCAATCCATATCACAACATTTAGAACCTATCTCCCATCTATATCACAACATCTAAGCAAAACATCATGGGATAGAAAAAGCCTAAATGTCCAAGGAGCTGAACCTTCTTAAAGAATAAAACCAGCAAGTATAAAGATCACTGTCTACTTGTCCATTCATAGAGCCTGTCCACTCATCCTACATACCCCTAGGCGAAACGCAGTCCCTCTTCGCCGGCAATCTTCAGCCAATATTTTGGTAGCTTCTAAAGCCTCTTCCATTCTGGCTCCAGAGGCAACCACTGCACAAACAATAGCACCAGCGGATGAACCAGCTAATGGTGTGGTGTCCTGTCAGAAAAAAAGCACTTCAATCGCGGAAATATATTATTAAACTTCAGAATCTTAGTTCTTTTAGCAACATACACAAGCAAACAGCTATACAGAGAAGGTCAAAACCAGCAGAAAAATTCAGAGTGTCGTCGCACTGATCAACGTCTAATAACCTTAAGTACCACTTACAACAAACATAAAAGAATGAGAAACCAAATAAAGTCTTCTTCAATTTTAATTTTTACTACATCACCGCATGTCAATTAAGCCTTCCCCTTCCTTAGGCATTTCCACTAATATTGATCCTATCACACTCCTTAACCTTTAATATTGAAGGCTTCACAAACTAGAGTGTGTCTGATGTTGGGAATGAGTTTATCTTGATTGCTATCATTGTTTTACGAGAGAAAGTCTCCTTCGCTTTAATCTTTACTACATCATCTCATGTCAATTAGATCTTCCCCTCCCCTTAACATTTCCACTATCAATGATCCAATCACACTCCTTAACCTAAACAGAGGTACTACAGTAATTGGCGGTGTAAACTCTAGGATATAGCAAACACTAGTACGAGCCATGGATGAATGTATCCTATTGAGAAGAAACCACGTAAAATCTCCTTTCATTTCTTTGTGTTCTTGCTTGATGTATTCTCCGTTGTGTGAGGAGGGTCGAATCTGCAACAAAACTAATACTATCAGATAACCCATCAGCATACAGACAAACACATTGTTATGTGTTCATATTCACCTGCAGACACCACTGGCACTAACTTAACTTGTATAAGTTATAAACCACAGCTACACTACACATGGACCTGGGTAACAGGTCGTGTTGGGTCGTGTTCGTGTCGCGTCAGTCGGGTTCGTGTTACAAATCATCCAACCAGAACCCAACCCATTTAGAATTCGTGTTTCTCGAGTCGTGTCATTTTCGTGTTTCGTGTCAGAAATACTCAACCCTAACCTGTTAACTTCATGTCCGGTTCGTGTAGTGCTATCGTGTCCGTTGCCCAACACTATATAGAATTACAGATATACCATATTATATATATATATGTGTGTGTGTGTGTGTGTGTTCGTGTTAACGGGTGACACAGATTAGTAACCGTGTTGGTCGTGTCAATTTCGTGTATCGCATATTCAACCCGAACCCAACCCATTTAGAATTCATGTTTCTTGAGTCGTGTCATTTTCGTGTTTCGTGTCAGAAATGTTCCACCCTAACTCGCTAACTTTGTGTCCGGTTTGTGTCATGTTTCGTGTCCATTGCCCAGCTCTAACTACACACTTGGAAGAACTCAAAGTATTCCAACCTTTATGTAACCCTTCTCAATCAGAAACTTGGCGACCCCGAGATGGTACGGAAATAGAAGTCCGGCGGCAGAGAAGCTAAACCCGGGGCTGGTCACAACCTTCCGCCCCTTCTCTGCCTCCACATCCTCCAACCTCTGCTCCCAAACCACGCCCGGTCCCACCGGGTCCTCCAACACCACCACCGACGCAGCCCCATCCTCCTTCCTCCTCCTCCACCGCTGCCAAAAGTACGAGAACTCCCTCTCCTCCTCCTTATCCTCAAACATCACAACCGGGGCCGAATTCGCGTCGTTAACAATTCTGTTTCGCCTCTTTATGATTCGCGTGGCGATGCCAAGGAACAGCTCGCCTGTGGCCACCGCGAACGACCTCTTCTCCTGAGGGGGAGGCGGGGGTTGATCGGAGATGAGTTTGGGGGTTTGGGAGGAGTTTTTTGAGGCGGAGAAGGATAGAGTTTGGAGGGGGATTCTGAGTGGGAGGTGAAATTGAGGAGGGTTATGTTTAGGGTTTGAGAGGCGGAGGGGGCGAGGGTTTGAGAGGAAGAGAGAGGACAGTGACGACGCCATTACCGACGGGAGAGGAGAGGGGTGAAGGATGGCCTGACAGGCTGAGAGGATATTTGTTTTGTTTTGTCATGTTGTCGGGGTCGTTTTCAAATGCATTTCCAACGTCTCTGTGATTTTTTTGGTATCCTTACAATCAGTAATAAAAGGGGCATCAATTTGTCACACCCAATCACACCCCTTTGCACATACATATATGTGTGTCTCATTTCAATATAAATGTTAGGGCCTCACATGCATATATGTGAAAGGGATATGATTGGAGTGTGACAAATTAATATGTCTCTAACATCTCTCTTTTTGTATTTGCATGTTCTCTATAGGTACACCAAATGTACCCAGGGAATCGAGACGTTTGGAAATTCACTTTGGGGTTTCACACAAATAATCAGAACCATCGCAGAATTGATCAAGCCCTTGCTCATGCCTGACTGGGTAAATATTTTCCAAAGATCCTTGAAAAAAAAATTTTAAACAAATTAAGCGATTCTGCTCATTTGTGTGAAATCCTAAGGTAGATTCCAAATAAGCCGGTGTACACCAAAGGGTACCCATAGTCAAAATAATCTCACTTCCTTTTTTTCTATAATTGGATGTCGAGTAAGCTTACGCGCACCTCGACCAATTCCAAAGCTCTAAAGTTAGGATTTAGGGTTTAGACCATGCAAATCCTTTCGTGGCTCCAAAATTTGCAATGTTTAGTGTCTGTGAGATTCGACCATAAAACCTTGTAAAGGACAAACACTTACTAGTTTTTGTATGCCCACTTGGCCAAGCCCCTTTCAGTTATTATGTACTTACTTAGGCTCACGTACTTGAAATATATAGCAAATATCATGAGAATTTCGTATATGTAGTTGAAATTATATCACTCGTATATCTATAAAAACATATGTATGTAATAAAAAATTATACCTATATATGCCTAAACTTTCCAATTACTATAAACTTATATATTTATATTCCCTCATAATTTTGTAATTCCTTTGAACATTTTCACCTACACAGTAAAAAATTTATTTGCAAGTTGTAGACCTATAAGAGAGTATTTTTTTTTGGGCTTGCTAAAGCTTGTGAATAAGTTCGAGTTCGACTCAACTCTAGGCAAGCTCAGTTTGTAAAATTTGTATTTAGTTCAAGGTCGAACTCGTTAAAAACTTAAGAAACAAACATAAATTGTAACACCCCGATTTTTAATAACATTAATTTAATAAATTTCAAACAAAGTTAAATATTTATTAAATAACCAAAAAAAAAATATAAGGTCATACATGCCAATTTATTCTCAAATTCAAATTACATTTATTAATTCAATAGGGAAGGGTACTAAGGTAATTTCTTCTCTTTTAGGCGTCCGTTCCCTTCAGTAATATTTTTCTCAGCATCAAACTCTTCCAGGCTGCAATATTCCCCATGTTCGTCTCTAAACTCTAGCATAAGATGCCAGAGCCTCAAAAATGTACCATGAGCTATAAAACTCTGTAGCTAACTCCTTTCCCTATGTCCCTTACTCTAAAAAAAATAGCATATAATTCGTGAAGTAAAATATAGAAATTTAACAGTTCAACAAACAAAAGTGTCAATGTTTTATCAGAGTTTTGTTGTCATTGTAGCTTTTCGTAATTCATGTCATTATTTTTCCAATATTGATTTCACTTTTTATTTTATTTTCTCGAGCACTGATTCCGCTGACCATCTTTTAGATCCTTCCAGACTCCCAAGCTCAACTCATATTTTGTCACTCAAAAGCACTAATTCTGCCAACCATCTCTTTAAGATCCTTCCGGGCTCTCAGTTTTATTCAATACTTCACTAAACAAAACCAATAATTTTTGTCCGTAATTCTAATATGGTGAACAAAATCAAAAACAAAATATAAAATATATTTGCTCCTAATTTTGAGAGGGGTCGGACCGGTGGGTTAGTCATCCACCGCCATTGTTCCTGGCGACTGCGGCAAACTACCTCCAATGATAAAAATTGTTCCTAGTTTGTTCATAAGGCATGTCTCTTCTCTCTCTTTTTTCGTTTTCTTAGCTTCGGTAACCATAAAAAGATGGACAAATACATTCTACGATTACTTTTGGCGGTACACTTTTGAGCAAGATTGTCATAGCATCCATGATCCAACTACGGAACTACCACAATTGGTACAATGTTAAGGGGACTTATGAGCTAGGGTACATATTTTCCTCTTTCTTCTTAAGGTAAGGTAAAGTGCTAGGCAGGGTGGGGTAGGAGCATCCAGTTGGAAATCTTTCTAGCTTGATTTATGTCCTCCGAGTCGCACGACGTTTTAACCGAAATAAACTTCTTGCGAATTCATGCATTTCTGTTGTTATGACTTGAGATTTTTTCTTGATTTCCATCTCTATAGGATAACATGAGCTAATTCAGGATTATCGTCATGTAGGGACTAGTTTTAAGCTCAATGTATGGTGTTGTAGAAATACAAACTATAGTATTTGACAATAAGAGTAAATTTGATTCAATCTGACCCTCATGATCGTCACGTGGGTTCTCTCAATTCGTAGGTAAAAATTCTTATTTACGTATCCCTTCGTCCCCTTTTTTAGAGTTCAGTATTCCATTTTGGACTGTCCCTAAATAAGTGTACATTTTATAAAGTTAGTGGGTAAAAGTTGGTGCATTTTTCATTTTCCCCTAAAAGTAGATTCCATTTTGAAAAGTTAGTGAGTAAAAGTATAATGATGATGTCTCCATAGAGGTTAAGTAGGGAAAGTGGAGATAAAAGTTGATGTGAAATGTGTAATAATGATGTCTTCTTAATAAGTTGGAGTTACGAAATAGGACACTTAAAAAAGGAATTGGGGGAGTATTTAATTGACAATTATGTCCATTAAAGTCTTTATAGCATGCAGGTCTGCAAATGGGAAAACTTATACAATACTTATGGTCCAAACAAGCCTAACGAGACCATCAGTCCTTGCACATGAAAGTGCAAAATCGTGTACATGATTATAAGCATCTTCAATGACACTGCATCTTCCTTGTGCCATCAAATTAAATCTTGTTGCAGTTGTCACCCTTTTTAAGTGCTAAAAAAATCTGACATAGTCCTTAGCTTTGGAGGTACATGGTTTGTTCCATACTATTTCGTTCCAGCTTATCAAGAGTCATGCACCTTCTGGTATTAGTCTATATTTGATTATGCGTCTTTTGTCAGCTTTGGCCCTATATTTTGCATTGTGCTCATAATTTGTATCAAGATACTCTTTTTGTCAAAACATATGCACTCATTTCCTAGACTTGTGGAGGGGTAGGGAAATTGAAGTTAACTTTTCTAGATTCTTGGGTTTGTTGTTGTGAGTTGGTGCATTGAGTTCGTAGCCGCTTCAAAAAAAAAAAAATCACACATATTCCATGTTATGCAAATTCATTCGTACTGTTGAATGAGGACCTTGTTGCCATTGTTGCCTACTTTAGCGTCAAAGTTTGTTATGATCCCTCAACCTTGAAGTTATGTGATTTGAACTCAGTTTTGCTTCAGATCGGTTTGCTCGTCTAGACTTCATTGGTTGGTCTGGACTCCATCGTTGTAGCTACTAGTCTATTTATTTGGAATTGCTACCCTATTCAAGTTCTTGGGTTGCAACACTTAGTTATTGGGGCCAAAATTTGTGGTGACATATTGATTTATAGTTGTTATTCAATTCAAATTCACTTGTTGTAGTTGGTCTCTACGGCATTTAGATTTGTAGCCTTTGTGATAGTCCCTCAATTCTGGAGGCACAAAACCCATTCTATGTTGCTCAATTCCAATTTGTTAGAAGCTTTAATTAATTATCCTTGGTAAAGGACAAATTATCAATCTTGCATCAATTTGTGTATGTAGTGGCTCACCTTGTTACTATGTGTTTGTCCTCAATATTGAAATCTGTCATTTGCAAGAAGCCATTCACAGACTCGTTTGACTTGTAGAGCAAAAGGAAGGTTATGATCGGTAATTTCTAAGTTCCTTGATACGTTGAGTTTGTTGCCTAGTGATTTTAAAGATTTCATGTATCCTTTGAATTTCTGATGCCTTGTCCCCCTTCTTTGAGTGTTTGATCGGTGTTTGAGTTTTGGAGCTCACATGTTTCGTTTGAGATAACTGAAGGATAGTGTTGGCCGTTGTCGTCACCCATTATCACTAGAAGTGGGAGAACCCACGTATTTCGTAAAATATCAAGCTTATATAGCTAGAAAGATAGGTTATGTATTGGATACGGTACGTGTCTTTCGGATATCCAGGCAACAACCGATGAAATTCAGTTGGAAGAGGCGACTGATCACTGCACCTTCTAGATGGAAGTCTCGGAAAGTCAATTGGACTATCGGGTTACAGTTAACGACTAGAACTCTACACTAAAATAGATGACCATATGCAGAAATCTCTTAGATAAAAGGGAGCTTATAAATCGCGTACCGTTTGATATTGCCACTAAATTTTTTTTCTGTATACATGATGCTTTTTATGGATAGATAAAGAGGAAGTACGAAATGAATCCATTAAATGTGTTGGGGAGGTCCGAACCTGAGTTAGAAACCGATACGTATCCTAAATTTGCGTGATAAAGTGTTGATAGGTAAGACAATACCGTTGGTAATGGCCTTGCGGAATAATCAGGATAAAGAGGATTCTACATGGAAAAGGGAGATTGATGTTAAAGGAAGCATCTGGACTTGTAGTGATTGTAATCATTGTAAATTTCATGACTTGAGTTTTGTGATTAAAGGCTTGTTTCATTCTCGTAGTAGTTGGATAATCAGCATATCTTAGTTGTTGACTTATGTGATTGCTCTGACATATTAAATTTTGAGGACGAAATTTCTTTAAGTAGGGTAGAATGTAGAGACCCGTGTAAATTTTTAAATTTCATAAATCGTTAGTGAAGGTGAAAATGTCGGAAATACGAGGAATGATGTGGTTATTTGATTTGAGGTTGATATGATAACTTTATTTGTAGGAGGGTGCATGTGCAATTTGCGTGTGTGTGTGTGTGAATGTAGTGGAGTAAAAATATTCCTACTCTCTCTCTCTCTACCTCCCGACCCCCTCTCTCTCCTCTCTCACACTCTTTCACTCAAAATCCCACTCCAAGCTCAAGACTCCCCAAGATCCTTCACCAAAATCATCCTCCTCACGGGCTTTTGACCTTGGGTTTCGTTGGAGCAAGCTCGGAGAGGAGTACTATTCTTGCTTGATTTCGAGGTTTGAAGCTCTAGGGCCGGATCGATCTCTTTGGGTTCAGCTTTGGTAATCGATGTAGGGACACTACTACAAAATGGTATAAAGATCACGGTCCAAAAACTAAAAAGATCTCACTTTTTGTAAAAGCATAATAAAATGTTATGGACTATAGTTTTAATCTCAGTTATACGAAAAAACTGAGATGGAAAGATTTTTTAATCTCAATAATCTAAAAAGTGATATTGTAACTTGAAGAATAGATCTCATTCTAAAAAAATTGAGATTATATATGAAAGACTATATCTCGTTTCAAAAAAAACTGAGATGAAAAGATTTTTTAATCTCAATAATCTAAAAGTGAGATTGTAACTTAAAGAATAGATCTCGTCTTTGAAAAACTGAGATTGTATATGAAAGAATATATCTCATTTCGGAAAAACTGAGATAAAAAGAACATTTAATCTCAGTCATCTAGAAACTGAGATCGTAATTTAGAGAATACATCACATTTTTTTTTTAGACTTAAGATGAAAGCTCTTATATTGTAAAAGTTGAAAGTCGCTTACTCCTTAATCGACTCCGCGTGCAATACCCTTAAATAAATGTCACTCTCAACCATTCTACAAAAAATATTTCGTCAAAAAATGGGTTACTTTCAGCAATGAAATTATATTTCATCGCCAATGGGTGCCTTTGGTGACAAAATTTATGAAGGTTGTGTTTCGTCGCCAAATGTATTTCGAGTATAACTCTATGCTCAGAACTCCATTAATTGAGATAATTCAAATTGGGTTTGAACAATAACACAAAGGGCTACAACTTTCATATTTATTAAAATTTCTAATTTTAATATTTAAAGGTTCAAAATGATATTCAAAATATATTTTAATGTTAAACCCATATGTTATATATTAAATATTTCAAGTATATATTGAAAAGTGTGTGTGGTGCAGTTGGTTGAAGCTTCTATGCAAAACTGAAGAGACTCAGGTTCAAAACCCAATAGGAAAAAATAAAGTGGGATTTTTCCCCTCAGGAAAATGCCACTTTAAAAACTGAGATTATTTCTCACTAAACAACCACGGTTTTATAATAAAATTGAGATGTTAAGTTATTTAAAGGTCACGGTTTTGTCATTTTTTAATCCTAGTTTTTATGTTTTTGTCACGGTTTTAATGAGTTTTAATCACGATTTTTATCATGTGGTTAAAAGATAGGGACTTTTAGTTACACCTTAATGGACCACGGTTTTAAATGCGAGATTAAAAGTAAAAGATCACACTAGATGACCGAGGTCAATATCTATTTTTGTAGTAGTGGGATTTCTTACTTTCTCTACATGTGAGTTGATTGTGTGCCAAAATCGTGCTCTAGTTGGTTGGATTCGAAGTTATGCTTTTTCTGCAAATCACTCACTATAATGTAGTGGTACCGATACCTTGACTCTGATTGCTCACTAAATTGGTTTTGGTACTGATACCTACTTTTTGAGGTATTGGTACTAATGACTTAGAAAAAATGTTTTGAACCTAATTGATCATTCGTCGATTGTGTTGATCCCCGATCACTTCTAACACTCTCCAACCACGTTCTAATAATCTCTAAACTTGATTGTTTGCATTCCAATGATTCGTTATTTGTTCCCACTCTTTTAGCTCTCGCTGTGACAAGGAAAAGTGTTAAACTAAATGATTATGGTACTTGTTTCTGTAACAACTCCGATTTTTCGTTCAAT
This sequence comes from Rhododendron ovatum, assembly GCA_019656835.1. Lineage (NCBI taxonomy): Eukaryota > Viridiplantae > Streptophyta > Magnoliopsida > Ericales > Ericaceae > Rhododendron > Rhododendron ovatum. The sequence continues at coordinate 19,012,877 of CM033801.1, read as the reverse complement.
AAAAATCTCGTTGTTATTTGAAATTTCTTAATTTCTCTTAATTTCTTGTTGGTTTTCTTATTTAATTCGTATTACGGTTGGTCTTTAAGAAATCGAATGCCTTATTATCGTATTTCCCGACTAGAAACCCTAATCGCACTTTAGCCCCTCAAGAATCATTTATTGACCTTTAGTCCGACTTAACAAGCCTAGTTAGCTTCTAACCGGCTTGATGGAGTAACCTAACTAGAAAGCTACCTAGTTACTTTTCCCTAACCAAAGAATGACCGTTTTGCCCAACATGAACCTTTTGAACCTTTTTGAACCCTAGACTAGAAATTGTTTAATTATTTCTTTTATAATTTTAGTTTATTCTTTATCCATTGGATGATAAATGTTAGGGGAATTATTATCCATTGGATAAAAGAAACCCATTTCTTTATATTAAAAGGATTTTGAAAGATTTAGGCAAAAGTACTATGATTGACATTTATATATATTTTGAAAAGTACTTTTAATTATTTTTTCTAATAAAAGTACCCAAGTAACCTTGGACCATTGGTTAATAACCATTAGGGTAATCTTTACCCATTGGACAAAAGCCTTTTCTTTATTTAATTGATTAAGTACATATATATATATAACACATGGGATTTTATAAAAAGGACATGTAGTCTTTCCAAAAACATAGTTTAATATTTAAAGTACCCGTACCTTATTATCCCTTGGATAATAACCATTAGGGATTCTATTAACCATTGGGTAATAGGCTCATCTTTCAAACAAAGTACTTACCCCATTAAACTAATGTTTTGTTAAGATTCCCGGGAGTACAAAAGTATATTATTTTATTAATTAAAGTACCCGTACTTTATAATTGTTTATTGGGGAAATCTTGACCCTTAAGGACTAAATTACCCTTTTATACAAAAGTACCCTATATTTATTTGTATTCTTACATGTTTGTACATATATATACATATGTATATAGCTAGTACATGGGAGAGAGAGAGAGAGAGGAGAGAGGAGAGAGAGAGGCCGAGAGAGGAGAGAGGGAGAGGGAGAGAGAGAGAGGGAAAGAGGAAGGAAGAAGGAGAAGGATTTGATGTGTACTTGACCTTGGTCTTCCAAAGTACTTCCAATCTTTGGTGATTCCTTTCCTAGCCAAATCTTAACCCCATTAACCTCCATTGTACAACTTTCAATTGTTTAAGTCATGAATCTTGTACCAATGTTTCCTCCATGGCAACATATCTTCCAAGAATCCCATCCAAGGACTAACATAGCCATGCAAGCCTACCAATTTAGCTTCCAACCTTTCAATCAAAGCATGACATGTGAAATAAAGTGTGACATAGAGAGAGAGAGAAAGGGGCCGGCCAAGAGGGAGAGAGGGAGAGCCTTTGCCTATAAATAGAAGCTCACTCCAAGCTTAAACTCACACCTTCTCACTTTGCTCCAACTTCACTCTAGAATTTCTTAGTGTTCTTGCTTCCAAAGTTCTTCTTTTCTTGAGTTCTTGAATGTTCTTGAGAGAAACCACCAAACCACCTCCCAAAACCACCATTAGATCTTTAAAGTAGCTTAGATAAGTTAGAAAGTTGTTTCTAGGAAGAGAAAAGTTCATATCTCTTCCTTTCGAAGCAAACCGACGCCGTTACGCCGCCGAAATCCAAAACCGACGACCGAACCTTCGTAATCATTTCTACCACCAAGAAGCACGGTAGGATTTCCTTAACTTCCATCCCAAGTAGTTATACTTACCTTCTATCTAGGTATAAAGTAGTTTTGTATCAAACAAGTTCATTAGAAAGTAACTTTGAACGTTATATGTGAAGTAGATAAGGTTATCTTTGTGAGATTATAAAGATGCATGATGTTGTTATTATGATTCAAACATGTTATGTGGTCAAAAGTTGGATAATTTTGTTGTATTCATTATGAGATTTGATAAAGTACTTGTTGTATGGAATGTCTTACGCCACGGAGTTTATGCATGATAAACGTGACACGAGAAACAAGATAGTAGAGACATGGCACCTAGGGTGTGTTAACAAAGATGAAAAAGTATGTATTCGAGGGAGGAAATATTTTGAAACTACATAATGACCGGTTTTGGGTGCATTATGTGAGTTAGATGTGTGTGTGTATGCCAATGGGAACCCGGCGCGGCGGAACCATTGTGAGGATAGTCGGGAACCCGGCGCGGCGGAACCGAGGTAGGGTGTGTGCTTGGTTATCCGCGGTACGGAGCCAATGCGGTTGTGTGCCAATGGGAACCCGGCGCGGCAGAACCATTGTGAGGATACTCGGGAATCCGGCGCGGTGGAACCGAGGTTGGGTGAGTTAAAAAAAGAGAGGAGTTTTTGGGTAAAAAGGAAAGTGAGTTAATAACATGGTCTACGATGAGTCTAAATAATGAACACAACGTTAGTTGAGTAAGGAATGTGGATTTGAATACTTGTTTGGACTTTATGCATGATCTAAGTTGTTGTTATTATGCTCTTATGATCATAAGTTAAGGGTTAGAGGGTTTGGATTATGCTATTGAGCGTTAAGCTCACGGTGTTGCCTTTTTGGTGACCCTGGCATATTATACCGGTGGCGACGCGGGTATAATATGTCAGATCTCATAGATGAGCAGGGCGAGCTGTATACCTTGGAGGCCTTTGGAGCCGAAGAACTAGCTGTGATGGAAGAACAAGCGGAGCTGTAGTTAGGAACCTTAGTTTCCTCCCGTTTGTAATAAAAGTACTTCCTTTATGTTTTTGTTGTAATAAAGAGCCAGACTCAGCTTTTATTTCAATAAAATGTTTTATTTAACGTACCCAAAATCCTGGGCGTTACAACTTGGTATCAGAGCTTTAGGTTCAAACCTCGACCATGGGTAGAATGGGTAGAACCACAATATAAGTTGACCGTTGCACCGTCGTGAATTGAGTTTAAGTTTACCGTCCCAAATTGGGTGGAATTCTGTCAAAACAATCTTCGGATTGAAGCAAGGCACGGAAATTGGCAGTACGGCCGAGCTGGGAATTCCTGAACAATTGGATGATGACTTAAATCAAAGAATCGAATGTGGAACATAGAAACCGAAAAAGTTTTCTCTAAAATTTTACTAAAGACTTCCTTTTCAAAACTTGACTAAATAGAATTCTTTCCTTGTAGATGAATCACATGAGCTCCTACCAAATCAACCTACTAGCCGAAGCGCGTCATCTCGCAAGTACCCTAAGGTCTATGACAAACCAACTGATAGAAGATCCTTACTTCCAGTATGCTTTTCCCTACACCAATGACTACTATCAAGAGCACGGCAGTGTCATATTTTTCGATGGAGGGAATGATGCCAAAGCAGCACCTGTCCTAGTCCAATTGGCCCCTCCCATCGATGTGGAGCTCTTGATCGAGGGTAATGAAGAGGACGATGCGGGAGCAGCCCTCGCCCAAATTTCGATGATCCCGCCCATCAACATGATAGCAGGAGAACCCGAAGAAGATCCCGAGGAAGATCCGGAGGAAGAACCTATGGAGGAACCCGAAGAGGACCCCGAAGAGTTCAGTGACGGAGAAGACTTTCAGCAAGCAATGAACGGACCTGATTTCGATGCACCGACCGACGACGAGGATTGGGAATCCGACGAGGAGGAAGTAGCATTCCTAAGAGCGGAACCCGAAGTCATGGACATAACCGTTAACCCCGGGGATGTGCCACCGCCACCCTTCGAAACCGACATAGGCGCTTATCGAATGGAGTTCCCTAGTATTTTCTAGATTAATTAAGAAAGCTTAAGTAGAAGTTGGAACCCTTTTGATGTAACCAATCTTAGTAGGAAGTTGTGGCTAGTAAGCTTTTTTTTTTTTTTATGTTGTACTTGCTTATTATGGAATAAAAGACTTGTGTTTCCTATTTGACATGATCATTGGTTATGTATATTTGTATGCATGCGATTACATTTCCCCCCATTTTAAGTCTAATATATAACTTTCCTTATTGTAGATATGGATTGCCGTACCCCTATCACCGTAGCTGATTTGCTGTACTACAAGACTTTGATATCACCCGAGAGTCCCATTTCCATCCCACGCTTGGGAATCCGTGACCCCGAGACCGATGAACAACTATATGAGATAGTGGTAATGACGCCCTTTACCAATGACGAGCAGTATTTGACGTTCGACCCTCAAGAACCATTGTTTAAAGAGTTAGCCGAGAAGATTCACAAGAAAGGGGAGCGTTGGCTCGAGATTCGAGAGAAAGAATGGATGGAGCATCTGAGAGAGTCATTCGGACTCATTCCGCCCCGTCAGTAGAGTAGTAGTACTAGAATAAGGTCTTGATAGCTTAAGTTGCCCTTAAAAGCACTAAGGCTAGAAGAATCATGTAGTAGGATTGTTTCATCTTGTAGTAGGAATCTCGTTTTCAGTCTACTTGTTTTATAGTAGAACTCTATGCTTATGACTGTAATTTCTTACTTATCAATGAAAAGCTAGCTTGTTTGTTAGTAATATTGTTGCTTATTAATTGATAGAATTACGTTTACAAAAAGGAAATTTTTTTTAAGTAGACTAAACCGCCCCTTTACAATTTTACTCGTAGATGGTGAACCGACGCAGTGGACTAGGATACGAGAATGGTGAATCCTCCAACCCTAACCCTAACACCGACCTCGCTCGAGTCATGCAAGCACTTGTGACTGCCTTGAACGCTAACCGCCCTAACCAGAATCGCGATGATGGACCAATGACCCGAACCCGGGCGATGAATGAATTCTGCAAGCGCCGACCCCCGACCTTCAATGGGGATCCTAACCCTACTGTGGCCGAAGCCTGGCTGAAGGAAACCAAGGTGATCCTGGACACCTTGGAGATCACCCGGAATGGAGACCGCGTGGCCTTAGCCACTTACCAGCTGAAGGCGGAAGCTCGTTACTGGTGGGAGTTGATGGAGGCCACCCATGCCATAGCCACCATGACCTTCGCCGAATTTGAAAACCTATTCCTTGACAAATACTTCCCTACACCCCTTCGCCTAGCCAAGGAGCAAGAATTCATGAACCTGAAGCAAGGAAGAATGACCGTGACCCAGTACGCAGCCAAATTTGAAGAGCTGTCCCGTTACGCCCCAACTGCTGGACCGAGTGCATAACGTGTTTCACGTTTCCATGCTTCGCAAGTATCTAGCCTTGCCCATTCATGTTCTCAATTGGGAAGACATCACTATCGAAGAAGACGCGAAATACGAAGAGGAACCAATAGAGATTCAAGACCGAAGTGAGAAGACTATCCGGAACAAGACCATTAAGTTGGTACGAGTTTTGTGGAAGCACCGAGGAACTGGAGAAACCACATGGGAAAGGGAAGAAACCATGAAGATGAAATATCCTCATTTGTTCGAATCCTAGCGTCTACCTAATTTCGAGGACGAAATTGTTTAAGGGGGATAGGTTGTAACAACTCCGATTTTTCGTTCAATAAAAATCTCGTTGTTATTTGAAATTTCTTAATTTCTCTTAACTGCTTGTTGGTTTTCTTATTTAATTCGTATTACGGTTGGTCTTTAAGAAATCGAATGCCTTATTATCGTATTTCTCGACTAGAAACCCTAATCGCACTTTAGCCCCTCAAGAATCATTTCTTGACCTTTAGTCCGACTTAGCAAGCCTAGTTAGCTTCTAACCGGCTTGATGGAGTAACCTAACTAGAAAGCTACCTAGTTACTTTTCCCTAACCAAAGAATGACCGTTTTGCCCATCATGAACCTTTTGAACCTTTTTGAACCCTACACTAGAAATTGTTTAATTATTTCTTTTATAATTTTAGTTTATTCTTTATCCATTGGATGATAAATGTTAGGGGAATTATTATCCATTGGATAAAAGAAACCCATTTCTTTATATTAAAAGGATTTTGAAAGATTTAGGCAAAAGTACTATGATTGACATTTATATATATTTTGAAAAGTACTTTTAATTATTTTTTCTAATAAAAGTACCCAAGTAACCTTGGACCATTGGTTAATAACCATTAGGGTAATCTTTACCCATTGGACAAAAGCCTTTTCTTTATTTAATTGATTAAGTACATATATATATAAACACATGGGATTTTATAAAAAGGACATGTAGTCTTTCCAAAAACATAGTTTAATATTTAAAGTACCCGTACCTTATTATCCCTTGGATAATAACCATTAGGGATTCTATTAACTATTGGGTAATAGGCTCATCTTTCAAACAAAGTACTTACCCCATTAAACTAATATTTTGTTAAGATTCCCGGGAGTACAAAAGTATATTATTTTATTAATTAAAGTACCCGTACTTTATAATTGTTTATTGGGAAAATCTTGACCCTTAAGGACTAAATTACCCTTTTATACAAAAGTACCCTATATTTATTTGTATTCTTACATGTTTGTACATATATATACATATGTATATAGCTAGTACATGGGAGAGAGAGAGAGAGAGAGAGGAGAGAGGAGAGAGAGAGCCGTGAGAGAGAGAGAGAGAGGCCGAGAGAGGAGAGAGGAAGAAGGAGAGAGGGAGAGGGAAAGAGGAAGGAAGAAGGAGAAGGATTTGATGTGTACTTGACCTTGGTCTTCCAAAGTACTTCCAATCTTTGGTGATTCCTTTCCTAGCCAAATCTTAACCCCATTAACCTCCATTGTACAACTTTCAATTGTTTAAGTCATGAATCTTGTACCAATGTCTCCTCCATGACAACATATCTTCCAAGAATCCCATCCAAGGACTAACATAGCCATGCAAGCCTACCAATTTAGCTTCCAACCTTTCAATCAAAGCATGACATGTGAAATAAAGTGTGACATAGAGAGAGAGAGAGAGGGGCCAGCCAAGAGGGAGAGAGGGAGAGCCTTTGCCTATAAATAGAAGCTCACTCCAAGCTTAAACTCACACCTTCTCACTTTGCTCCAACTTCACTCTAGAATTTCTTAGTGTTCTTGCTTCCAAAGTTCTTCTTTTCTTGAGTTCTTGAGTGTTCTTGAGAGAAACCACCAAACCACCTCCCAAAACCACCATTAGATCTTTAAAGTAGCTTAGATAAGTTAGAAAGTTGTTTCTAGGAAGAGAAAAGTTCATATCTCTTCCTTTCGAAGCAAACCGACGCCGTTACGCCGCCGAAATCCAAAACCGACGACCGAACCTTCGTAATCATTTCTACCGCCAAGAAGCACGGTAGGATTTCCTTAACTTCCATCCCAAGTAGTTATACTTACCTTCTATCTAGGTATAAAGTAGTTTTGTATCAAACAAGTTCATTAGAAAGTAACTTTGAACATTATATGTGAAGTAGATAAGGTTATCTTTGTGAGATTATAAAGATGCATGATGTTGTTTTTATGATTCAAACATGTTATGTGGTCAAAAGTTGGATAATTTTGTTGTATTCATTATGAGATTTGATAAAGTACTTGTTATATGGAATGTCTTACGCCACGGAGTCTATGCATGATAAACGTGACACGAGGAACAAGATAGTAGAGACATGGCACCTAGGGTGTGTTAACAAAGATGAAAAAGTGTGTATTCGAGGGAGGAAATATTTTGAAACTACATAATGACCGATTTTGGGTGCATTATGTGAGTTAGATGTGTGTGTGTATGCCAATGGGAACCCGGCGCGGCGGAACCATTGTGAGGATACTCGGGAACCCGGCGTGGCGGAACCGAGGTAGGGTGTGTGCTTGGTTATCCGCGGTACGGAGCCAATGCGGTTGTGTGCCAATGGGAACCCGGCGCGGCAGAACCATTGTGAGGATACTCGGGAATCCGGCGCGGCGGAACCGAGGTTGGGTGAGTTAAAAAAAAGAAGGAGTTTTTTGGGTAAAAAGGAAAGTGAGTTAATAACATGGTCTACGATGAGTCTAAATAATGAACACAACGTTAGTTGAGTAAGGAATGTGGATTTGAATACTTGTTTGGACTTTATGCATGATCTAAGTTGTTGTTATTATGCTCTTATGATCATAAGTTAAGGGTTAGAGGGTTTGGATTATGCTATTGAGCGTTAAGCTCACGGTGTTGCCTTTTTGGTGACCCTGGCATATTATACCGGTGGCGACGTGGGTATAATATGTCAGATCTCATAGATGAGCAGGGCGAGCTGTATACCTTGGAGGCCTTTGGAGCCGAAGAACTAGCTGTGATGGAAGAACAAATGGAGCTGTAGTTAGGAACCTTAGTTTCCTCCCGTTTGTAATAAAAGTACTTCCTTTATGTTTTTGTTGTAATAAAGAGCCAGACTCAGCTTTTATTTCAATAAAATGTTTTATTTAACGTACCCAAAATCCAGGGCGTTACAGTTTCTTTGCCTTTGCATTCGGGTCGTTGTGTTGGCATTGTAACATGTTTTCATGAATGATATGGACTCGTAAATAGCGTATATGATGACAAGGTTGATTGTTGGATAAAACAGTGGGTGAATCGTGAGCGAAAAGCGATAAGTTGACACGTGATGTCATATAGTACAAGGAATGTGTTTGGATAATGAGTTTGGAATCGGAATCGGATGTACGGGGTCATGAGTATCTTGAACTTGAACCGGATGTATGGGGTTATGAGCACCTAGAATGTAAAATGGATATACGGGGTCACGAGCCCCCGAAAATGTTTTATGGGTATATGGGCCCCTAAGACCCGGAAAATTTCTTAAGATCACTATTCGGTATGTTAATGGAAGAAGAGCTACTTGAGCTCATATTGGAGATCAATGGGAGATGTACGGGGCCCTTAAGACCCAGAATGTAACACTTAATGTAGAAGTGTGTGAAATGAAATCGAGAATACTTGACATAATGAAAAATGGAAAACTTAGAGATTATCAAGCAACGTGAATATAAACGGTGTTGGTTATCAAGTCTTATCCTCTCGCTCTTGTTCATGTGGGAAACTTTCTTGTTGTCAATGTTCATCTTGGTGCATTATCTATCTCATATGCATATAGTTTGAGCAAAGATTTCTCTACTAGGCTAGTATAGCTCAACCTATTATTATTTTTAGGTACACCTCAAGGGCATTGATATAGAGTGCTTAACGTGAATACGGCTTCATTCTTTTGAAAGCTGACACTGAAGAAATTACTTAAGCATCTTGCATAAACTTTACTTTTGGAAGATGAAACTGTAACTTTGCATCTGTATTTGGGAAATCTCTAAACTTGTCAATCTTTTGTTTAGCTATGCGATTTGGGCCGGTGTGCCATTATTGTAAACTCAAAACATGTTTGTACTCTTGGATGGATTATGAAAAACCTTTTGGGGTATTATGTCATATCTTAGCAATGATTTTCCTTTGAAAAACTATTATTATTATGTAGAAGATCGTGGGCGTGACATCCTCCCTTCCTGGCTCGTTTTCTGCCTTTCTCTATTTATACCTTTTTCATCGCAAAACTGGATTCCTCGTCTAGTGTAGAAGTTGTTGACCTAAAGTGGGTTGTTCCTGGGGAGTTCATTTGCGCTAGGTTGATTGGTTTCTCCTGCATCAACCTGCATTCTCCTATCATAGAAGATTTTGCCCCTTACTCGATTATTCTTCAGAACAAGGTCTTTCGAGACCTCTTCTACTTGTCTGCTTTTTTATACCCATGATTTTCAGTTGCAACCCTAATGTCTGAGGGTTTTATTAATTTCTCCTCTATCTTGAACACTGAGGAAATGATAGAGGAGGAAGAAGTTTTAGTGTGTCGTGGCGTTAGGGTTTCGTCTTGCAAAGGTCAGTCGAGTGGTGCTAAACCTTCCTCGCCTCTGGCTTCTACTTTGAGGGGTCCCCTTGGGCGTCCCTTCTTTTCTACTTCAAACATCCCTTCTATGATTACCAATGAGGAATTGGCCGTCCTTAGGGTTAGGTATTCAATTCTGACTTTGGTAACTCTTAGGAAACCATCTGCTTCTGAGCGAGCCTATTCTTTTGTTAAGAACGAGACGTGCCTCTATACGGGGGCTTTAGAGGGAGGTTTACGTCTGCCCTTCCTTGCCGTGGTCAGGGAAGTCTTGAGTTTCTTAGGTTTGGCTCCTGGCCAAATTGTACCAAATTCATTGCATCTCTTAATTGGCTGTGTAGCTTTTTGGGGAGCTATGTCTAATGGACTAACTCCCCTATCCAAGGGACCCTTCCTCAATCAATTTTCCGTCAAGGAGGCCCCTAGAGGTGTTGGGTGGTATTATTTCACTAAAAGGCTTGGCGAGGAGGAGTTGATTACTGAGCTCCCTAATGTTAACAAGAACTGAAAAGACGGGTCCTTTTTCGTTGGGGGAGATGGATGGGAGCTCCCGACTTGGGAGGTTAGGTCCTATACCCAATGTATCCCTGGTAGATGGGGGGTACCCATTGCCAGTTGTAAGTCACTTCTTTTCTTCATCTTTTAAATTTCATAAAGCATTTCTTATTCTCAGAAACTTTATTGTATTTCTGCAGCTCGGGCCCCATACCCATTGACCCCCGTCACAGGGGCTAAGCTTAAATTGGCCCAGAGCTACGAAATCCATAGCTTGGAATTGCTTGTGACTCATGAGTCCTTAGCCACTTACTTACTGAGTCCTGAAACCACTCAAGAGGCCTTAGCTCTTTCTAGAGGTACCTTCTATTTATTTCATTTGGTGCTTTGTCCTTAGCTGACTTTTACAACGTTTCTTTTTCTTTTTCTTTTCTTTTTAGAAGAAGAAAGTGAAGATACAAGCATGGCACCAAAGATGGACAAGGCTCTTCTGGCCCAACTTAAGGCTGAAAGGGTAAAGCAATCTGCGGTGGCAGTGGCTCCAAAAAGGAAGAGCACACGCCTTCAGAAGGAGCTACATGTTGACATCTTTTTTCATGCCAACCTTCATATTGACCCCACTCTGGATATGGTGATTGAGAAAATCATTGAAGAATCAATACTAGAAGTTGAAAAGATTAAGAGAAAAGCAAAGGGGCTCATTTTTTAGGACACCCCTTCTACTAAGAAGGCCAAGCCTTTTGTTGGCCCTTCTGTGTTGGGCAATCGTCAAGAGGCTTTAGAGCGAGTTTTTGGGTTGCTTAGTGTGGCAAAGAAAGACTAAATGGTTGAGATGTCTTTCCAAGCTGTGGGGGAGCAAATGTTGGTTGAATTAGCTATGGTATGCCCTGTTGTTTAACAAATCCTTGATTGTCAATGTTCTTTTTGTTGACTCTTTTGTTTGTATAGGCTGCAGCTTATGGCCGCTATTTGACCTCTCAAAGCCATAGCTTGAAGAAGGAGGTGGTTACCCTTATTAAGGCTAACATGAAGCTCATAAGGCAGGGTGCCACCATGATGGCTTAGCTCAAGATGGTCATTAGCGAAAGGGATGTTGCCCTTCAGTCAAAGAGAGGTTTGGAGGAGGAGAGAGATGTTGTTGTGGCTACTACTAAGAGCTTGGAGCAAAAGATCCTGGAGTGGGATGCCAAGCTTGAGAAGTACAAGACTATGAGGTTAGGGATGGTAGAAAAAGTGAAGAATGCTCGTAGGGAGGCCATTTCGCTTTTCCTGAAGTCCCTCGAGTATTGTCAATACATAACCCAACAATATTTTGATGGGTTTGAAGCGATGAGGAGCCGTGCTGCCTTGGCCTACCCAGATTTGGAGTTTTCCAAATTTGAGGTCGATGATGATGAGGGGCTCTCTAGCTTGGATGGGGGAAGGAAATAAGATGATCAAGCTGATGATGTGGCCTCCCTTAAGAAAGACACAACCATTCCCAGTTCTTCAGTTGCTTCCCTACTCAAGACTCTAGAAAAGGTGACTCCCCTTGTTGAGGTTCAAACTCCCGCAACTACTCCTCCTGGCCCAACAATTGGTGATGGGCAGGTGCTTGATGTTTCCACCCTTGGCCTTTGAATGGCTAAGAACATTTAATTCATGGGTCTGTAATACTTTTAACCATTCTCTCCTCTGACTATTTTCTAGGAGTGGTCTTTTGATTAGACCTCCACTCCTAGATGTATGTGGTTTTGAACTTTTTCTGATGGATGATCTTGTTAAGATCATGTTTTCTCGGTCTTGTTAAGGCCGTTGGTTTTGAAAATGTTTTGGTGGTATTTGATGGCATTATAGGTACAACAAAGGTGTGTTTCCCATTTCTACCAAGCTATGGCAATTTTGACAGTCTCTGTGCACATTATAGCTGTGTTATGTGTGCTGAGTTGTGAGAATTTTGCCAGGCTTTGTTTTATTTATATCATAGCTGTGATAAATCTTTTAGCTCTGAAGTTTTTCCTGATCTTCGTTTATGTCATAGCTGTGCTATTTTTGGGCTCTGAAGTTTTTTCCTGAGCTTTATTAACGCCGTAGCTGTGCTATTTTTGAGCTCTGAAGTTTTTCTTGAGCTTCATTTACGTCATAGCTGTGCTATTTTTGAGCTCTAAAGTTTTTCCTGAGCTTTATTTATGGTTGTAGTGGTTCTACTTCCCTAAGTGTGTAAATTGTTCGCGTCCAAACAATTAAAACACTTATTTGAATTTCCCTTAGGATATCCCTTAAATTGGAGATTAGTTATAATTCCGTAGGATTTGGTATTTGTTTTAAACATGCAGAGTTGGCCCTGGGGGTCCAAAGCTTTTGCATTAAGTAAGGGCAAATGTTTTAACTACCCAAGGCCATTGGCTTTTTAACCACCCATTAATTTGAGCAGTTGAGATGGTGGTTTTAAATTCAGCTTTGAATGAGATCGTGCTGATTGGGTTGCCAAGCGGTTTATGAACCGTCGATGGGTTATGCTATAAAAGTTAGCAGCCCTGGTAAATTATTCTTCATTCTGTAAGCAGTCTTTGTTGCAAATGGCAAGTAACGATCGAGTTTCAAAGTTGTGCTGTGAACTTCAGGGTTTGAAGGTGGCAATCACCGAGCTGTCGACCAAGATGGATGCTATGGTTGACTCTTTGTCAACCATGGAGAAGACTGTCCGAATGGTGCTCATCGCCGACTGGGATCAGTTGGAAGCTTTCTGAGGGCAACCAGCGCCCCAAGTTCCTTCTCCTCCGAAGGAGGAAAGTAGTGGTTAGGTTGCAACTTTGTGGGTATTACCTACAAAGTACTTTATGTAAAAGGTTCCACACCCTTTGAGTTGTGGTCTATAAATAAAAATTATGCTGGAGTTTTATATTTGCATGCCATTTCCATATCGAATTACAAGAAATATTGAATGATCCTCCCTCTTGGAGAGATTTATTGGCCACTATGGCTGAAAAAATGAAAGGAACAACTAATTCTAAAAATAACTTTATTGTTAAGGATTTTATTGAAAACAGAGTTTCCTAAACACAAAAATAAATTCCTACTCCAAGCACCTACTTGTAGTATTTCTTGAGATGTTCTGCATTCCATGAGTTGGGCAGCTCTTTACCCCTTAGGGTTGCGAGCTAATACGCACTTGCCTTGACATGGTGCAAGACCGGTATGGTCCTTCCCAATTTGGGCCAAGCTTGCCCACTTTCTTTCCAGTTGGATCGACTTTTCTAAGGACTAGGTCACCAGCTCTAAAATTTCTTGGCCTAACATGTGCTTCATGGTACTTAACCATTCATTGTTGGTATATGGCTACCTTGGCCATTGTTGTTTCCCTTTTCTCTTCCAAGAGGTCCAACTCAGCCCTAAGATCATCTCGGTTCTCTTGATCATCCACACTTGCGGTTCTGTAATTGAGGAGCTTAACCTTAATTGGAACTACTGCTTCAGCCCCGAAGGCTAGAGAGTATGGAGTTTCTCCAGTTGCAGTTCGAGGAGTAGTACGATATGCCCATAGCACATTATACAGCTCATCTAGCCAAGCTCCTTTGGCTTCTCGTAGTCTCTTCTTAATTCCCTTCTTAATAGTCTGATTTGTGACTTCTACTTGTCCATTGGCTTTTGGGTGAGCCTTGGATGCATAATGTACGTGTATTCCCTTGGAAACACAATATGCCTTGAACTGAGCATTGTCAAATTGCTTCCCTCGGTCCGTGACTATCACACCTAGTAACCCAAAACGGCTTATTATTAATTTCCATAAGAAATCAATTGTGACCTCTACAGTTATAGTGGCCAAAGCCTTAGCTTTGACCCACTTTGTAAAATAATCGACAGCTATGATTGCATGCTGGACCTGAACTGCTGCCATGAGAAGTGGACCAATTAGGTCAACACCCCATTGGGCAAATGGCCAAGGTCCTCTCATTGGAGTTAGGACAATGGGGGAACCATGAGTGATGTTTGTAAACTTCTGGCATTTCTCACATTTTTGGACCATAGAGTGGCAATCCTTTTGCATGCTTGGCCAATAGTAGCCCAGTCTAAGAAGTTTGTAAGCCAATGTGTGGCCACCTTGGTGATCTCCACATACTCCTTGGTGGACTTCTTCCATAGCTCAATCAAATTCTACCGTGGTTAAACATTTGAGCTATGGTAGTGAGAAGCTCCTTTTGTAAAGCACATCTCCCATTAGTAGGTATTTTGCTGCTCTAATCTTGAGCTGCCTAGCTTTGACCTTATCGTCTGGTAAAGTCTCATTTGTTATGTAGTCAACTATGGGGCCTGTACATGAGTTATTGTAGTCAATAGCTTGAACCTGTACATTTGGGGCAAAGATACTTGGTAGCTCCAAGTATCGGACTGGTGCATTCTGTGGAATGGCATCTTCCTTGGCCGTGGCCAACTTAGCTAGATAATCAGCTTCTACATTTTCCTCTCTTGGAATCCTGACAATATCAAAGCTTTGAAGCTTTGCAACTTGGGTTTTCACTTTATCCAAATACTTCTACATTACTTCCTCCTTGACCATATACTCCCCTAGAACCTGTCCCACAACTAACTGTGAGTCACTTTTTGCCAATAACTGTTCAACACCAACGGCCTTAGCCAGTTCCAATTCAAGCACAAGAGCTTCATATTCAGCCTCGTTGTTTGTTGCTTTGAATTCAAACCGAAGCGCATAGCTTAAACATTGTCCTTTTGGGGATGTAAAAATCAGCCTAGCTCTGCTTGCTTCTCTAGTTGTTGACCCATCTACCTGAAGGACCCAGGGTTTGGGTTCTTCTTTAGGGAGCTCATGTTTCAGGTGTAAGTGGAGAAAAACGAAAGAAGCTTTGAACAGCATAAGAGTGTAATGGCTACTTATGACTCCTCACCAGAACCCTAGTTCGTCATCGGAGCTTTAATCTGCAAAATAGACAAGAGGTGAGCGCACCTTTGCCTCTCATGGCAAAGGCCCTCCGATGACTAAGTTAGTATCATGTACTAGCAGAAAACCCTAAATAACCGTAGGAAGTATCGAATAATGCAACGTATTGCGTACCTTTTGCCTCTAGGTTTACCTCATATTTATAGATTCATAGATGCTTCTGCCTAAGCATCCCTGTTGCCCTAGGATTCCTATCTCGTATAGGAAACCCAGGATATCTTGGATTCTCGTTCCCTTATCAGTTCATTACCTTAGTCCTTTTAGGACTCTTTCCTTAGATGTTTCCTCCTATTCTGCCTTCTCATTGCCGAATAGGCTACTTGGACCAGTGACTTCACATGTCATGGTTTTTTTATATAACCCTGGACCAATAACTTCTCATGTTCATTGGTCTAAGGCCCTGCACAGACTTCCTGGACTATTGACTTCCCGTGTGACTGGTCCCTGTCGCCGACCACCGTATTGCACGACGACCTATCTTGTCTTATTCAAACCATGGTCCCACGTACCACGTGTTCGGGCCCTCTTTGAACCTATTCGGGAATACCTTCCTATAATTGCTCCCCAACTTTACTCGTTATTTTTACTCAAATGACAAGCAAAGCTCCCAAGAATCGAGCAAATTTATTCTGTTCCTGCACCTTATTTCACAAAATTGGTGCAACTTTCATCATTAGTTCTGGCAAAACATCTCATCATTTGGGCTGGACAAGCTTTTTAGTCCTAAACTTTACACGTGGCGTTCATTGTACTGCCCACATTAAATGCGGATGGATGCCTTTGAGTAACGGAATGCCCAAACGGCGTTTGGGGTGACGTTTCACATACGCCACCCTACTCATTGGGGTGTATTTGGGTTTTTGCCCCTCTTTTGAAAACTCCATTTTCTCTTAACTCCATTTGCAGAAAGAAGGTTTATCCATATCCGCCATTGGAGCACTGTTCACCGTCTCGAGGTTTCTCTTTTTCTGCACTTTAGGAATTCTGATTGTCGTATCGTAAGTCACTGTTCTTTTATTCTCCCCATTTTCTTCGATTTAGGGCTTTTCCCTCATTTAGGGTTCCGTTAGTATCCCTTCATCTTCATCTGCAATTTTCACTTTTCACAAATGGGGAGATTTAGGTGCCATTGTGACACTCCTTAGGCCATGGCTACGTTCAGATCTCGTTACGAGATACCTGACAACGTTGCCACTGCATTGGTCCCTGAGGACGCCATTCACCAGAGTCCTGATAACGATACCCTCCACATTCCAGTAGTCGTCATTGTGGAAGGCAGCATCAGTTTCCCTTTAGCACCACTACTCCGACAAGTATTAGCCCATTATAGACTTCCCCCATGCAGGTCTCTACTAATTTTTTTCTCTGTAGTTATGGGCATAAAAGCCATAAACCAAATATTAGGCACATCCCTAGGCCTGCATGATATCCACCATCTCTATAGCATTTCTAGAACCAAAGACGCCCTCACGTACTATTTGAAAAGTTGAGATTCCAGGAAAAGGCTCGTGCTTGAACTTCCTGATTCAGCTCGAGGAGATGATGATGATTTCCTCATCGCCACGGGAACTTCGAGCCCAGGGATGAGGATGGCAGAGTGATACGCTTTCACGCGCCTCATAGATTTGGCACACCTCGTTAGTTCTTTTCTCCTTGTAGAACTATTTGGCTGAGCAATATTTCTAATTGCTTTTTCTTAAATGCTCAAAGTTTACTCATACTTTGCTAATACATTCTGTTGCATTCTTCGCTGCAGCCACAAATGTCAATCAGGGGCATGACATCATCACCCTACAGGTTCATGTAGCCGACATCAACCGAGCACTGGCCTTTAACGGACAAGGGACCTATCTTGCAAGTCGAGCAAGAGCAGTACAAGTACTCTTGAGCTACAGAGCATTGTCGGTGGACCCGAGCAGTAGATAACCGAGCTCTTACTGGTCCTTCCACCTCAAACCCTGAACAAGAAAGGCGCTCTCAAACTCCTCCTATTCCGGACAAGCCAATCCAACTTACCGAGGAGACCTCTTCTTCGTCCAGTGGCTATTCCCCATTTCCTCCACCTCAAGAGATGAATCAACCGGTTGACCTTAGCGATCTTCTTACCATTCTTGGAGCCGGCCATGGTAGAGGCTGAGGCGTTGTTCATGGCCGCGGACGTTCCCAGAGTCCTTTGCCATCTCATGGCCGTCGTGGACCCGCTCAACTGGACAACCCTCCTAGCTTTTCTCCCGAGGAAATTGAGGCCAGCCACCGGGACAAACGTCAACACCTGGACTCAGCTCCAGAGCAGAACATATCACTACATAACCCAACAACTGCACCCCTTGTCTGGGCCCCCTAATTCTCTCACGGAAATCGGCTTGTGAGTGGGACAACGCATTATCTGAATGAACTGTTATGGCCCTGTCCCAGGCCTTTATGCTACCTGGGGACTGTAGACAACCCAATCTGGTTTCCCAATTGATTTACTTCATTTTTCAATTTCTTGTTTCCCCGATGATGAATCAGATAAAAAACAGTCTTGAGAGTGAAATAGTTTGAGCTTGGGATGAGTGGAATGTATCTTTAACCCCGAAACCCTAAGTCAAAACCCTGATCATAGTTTTGACCATCTCGCGGTGAACTAGAACCCACGCGCGATGCTCCATCTGCCAGGTGTTGGTCAAAGTCAAAGCCTTAACTGTTGACCAGCGCACGAGTTGTTGGAACAGTCGCGCGATGATATTACTCCCGTGCGCGATGGTCAACACCTGTCATTTTCACCTTTTTCCAGCTGGATTTTGTGACGATCAGGGGGCTACTAACATGCGGAACCCCATTTTCGTCGACTAAACAGCGTTTTGCAGGTGCACAGGTTGCACCACCCTCACAACCACTCCCATTACCTTATTGGCCTCTTTCTCCACCAAGGGAAGTTGGCCAGCCTCGTTGGCTGCTTGCTAGGCCAAGTTCTCCACCCACCTAGCACTCTCCCACATCCTATATATACCTATTTACTCTTCCATTACAAGGGTTACAAAAAAAAATCAAGCAAGGAAGCTATACAAACCTTAATACACTTGGTCTTCCATTATCCTTGCCACTTTCATACACTCATTACACAAGCTCTACCATCTTGTCCAAGCCATTTCCATATCACACAAGCAAAGGTACAAATTTACTGCTTGTTTACTATTTTGATCCCTGAGGGGGGCTGGCAGGGCCAAGGCTGGCAATCAATACCAGTTCTGGTCCTAAAGTTAGCAGGGTTACAAGAGCTGTAGTACACCTACGCGCGATGGAGCCATTCAAGAGCGCGACTGTCCAAGTCTGCGCGCGACGGTCCTTGTGGGGATAGGATACTAGTTATTTTCTGTTTTCTATAGTATTATAAATTACTTGAAACATGATTATAAATTACCCACTGTTTTACATGTTAAAAATCCATAGCTTAACTTAGGTTGCATATTAAGTTACTCTGGAATACCCCTGGGTTGCTTCTGAATATATCTCAGAGCCCAGGCATGCAAAGCAATTCCTGGAAGTCCAGTCATGACCCACGCGCGGTGATCTGACACCATCGCGCGATGGTCATCCTGTTTCCAGGGGCCGCCATTGCGTGGGTAGCTTGGCCTTCGGCCCTTGTTTTAATACCCCCACTGTTTAGGGGTTGTATTTCAATTCCATTTACCCTATTTGTAATAATTATTTACTTTCAGTACATATAAACTGCTTGGTTTGTCCCCTGGGTGAGCACTGGTCATTCCAGAGCCCAGAAGGAGTTAAAACTTAACCTGTTGAGAGGATATCGACCCTCGCACGATGGAGTGGGTCTGATGCGCGATGGTGGACTTGCATGCTGGCAGATCCATGCATGCAAGTTGACCACTCTTTGTGTCAAATTCATACCAACACACTGTTTTGATATCCAATCTCAGTGTTAGATTTTATCTTATTTATTTTTTAAACATGTCATCTCATATCGCATCCTGCAAAGTGTTACAGTCTTAAACCCCGATTAACTGTTTTCCCACCCTAAATGGCTAAAAATTGTTTAATAAAAGAAGCATCGCAAATATTTTCACAAAATGCCTAAGTAGAGACCGATCTCCGGTTTGGGCGAGGGGGGTGCCTTAAAACCCTTCCCCTCTCGTAACCTGGCTCCTGAACCCAGATATGGTTATGACAGACTGGTGCTTTTACTTTTTCAAATCAAAAAGCGCGGCAGGTGCTTCGAAATATGGTTACTTGGGTGTCGGACCTTCAAAACACGAGTGGCGACTCTATATTTTTGAGCGCTTGCCATCCGCGCTCGCGCTCCCTCAATTTCGGGCCCCTGCTTTGGAAATCCAAAAATTTCCAAGGGCATACTGCCCATAGGGACATACAAAAAGAGGTGGCCAACTCCACAGACAACCTTCTTGGGTCGTTTATGGTTCACAGTGCCAAGGTACACTTTCCTTTAATTTCATTATTTAAATACATATTTCATCCTTATCACCAGTGTCACTGATTTCCAATGGTTTGCTAGGCAATATAAAAAAATGGTTGCCATGGCCCAAAAGTTGGGCCAGTCTGAGCCTCAACGTGCTAAGCTGGCCAATGAGAATGCCCAACTTCAACGCACAAT
This sequence comes from Rhododendron ovatum, assembly GCA_019656835.1. Taxonomy (NCBI): domain Eukaryota; kingdom Viridiplantae; phylum Streptophyta; class Magnoliopsida; order Ericales; family Ericaceae; genus Rhododendron; species Rhododendron ovatum. The sequence continues at coordinate 18,993,108 of CM033801.1, read as the reverse complement.
TATCAGGCTCGAAAGAGAAAGAGACAAAACTCGTGGTGTGGTGGACGAGCTGAAGATCAAGCTTGATGGAGCAGAAGACAGTCTGAACCAATCTCTCATGGCGCTAGAAAATAGCAAGAATGAAGCCAAGGCTACATACCAGCAAGGATATAACGAAGGGATTAATGTGGCAACTGAAAGCTACAAGACCCAAATGCCTGCCATTCAGGACGAAATCTGGGCTACTGCTTGGGCAGCATGCTTAAGGAAATCTGGTACAGCTAAGTCTTTTGCTCTTTGGACTGAGATCATTCTCAGTCCAAAGAGGAACCAAGGTGATGAAGTGACCAACCCTGGCCAAAAGGAAGCCAGTGGTGCTCTTAACCATTAGCACGGTTGTGGAAGACACACCCACGCAAGCTGATTCCCCTCCTGCCATTCAAGACTTAACTGCCGAAGAGTGAAGTTGGTTCCAACTTTCAAGAACAATTTTAATATCTCAAAACAGTTTAGTGGCTCTGCGTGGCACAAATACATTTTAAAACATCTAACACAGGTATTTGGCCTTTCGAGGCATAACTCTGGTTTTGCATGCTTTGGTTCTGCCAGGCTTGGAAGTTTGTTGCTTGGCCCTTCGTGGCCTTTTGACATCACAGGTGGCCCTTTGTGGCCAAACATCCATGTTTAGTTGCTAAGTGTTCTTATATTTAGTCAAGTTCACGTACGTATTTTAGTGATTCGTTCTTAACTTGTTCGGTTACTCTTTAAGTGTGTTCGTACTTGGATAACCATCTAAGTATTGCTCGTACTTAGCTATTTGTATGTATCCCAAGTTTCACGTGCTTAGGAAAAGTCCTAAGTTCGTTCATACTGTAGAGACCCGTAAATTTTCTTACTCCCTCCGTCCCATAATATTTGTCCGGTCCGCAAAACGAGGACTACAAAATAATGCATTTCTTTCGAGAAAAAATTTAAAGTTTTTTCATAAGTTAAAAGAACTCATCGAGATCTAGTAAATTGTTGAATTTTTTTCAACTTTTCTCACAAAAATAGAATGATTTTTACGTCTCTGTTTTGCGGACCGGACAAATATTATGGGACGGAAGGAGTATTTATTTTTAATGTTAATAAAAGAAAAAGAAAAGAGGTGAAAATGGCATAAAAATTAGAGTTGGGGGTCAAAGTGTAAGGAGTTGAAAGTTATGTGTGTTAGTGTATATGGTGCATGTGTGTGCCGTGTATTACCTGGGGAAATTTTTTTTTTTCCCTTTTCACTTTATCATCTCATTTCTCTCGACACTCTCTCCTCTCTCGGTCTCTCTCACTCTCTTACCCAAAAACTCACTCAATCACTCAAATCCACAACAATTTACCTCAACTCCATCGCCTACTTGCATATTCGAGCTCGTGTTGTGTTGAATCGAGCCTGATTTGGTGTATTTTGCTTGGTTTGGGATTCCGGAAGCTAGGGCTTACTCCATCTCTTCGATTTTGGTTCGGATACTCGAGGTAAGAAATTCTACCTCTCTTTATATGTTATTTGAGTGTTTTTATGCCTTATTTGAGCTTGTATTGGTTGTCATTTGATTTGGATCAAAATCTGTCATCTGATGAAAAATCGCCAAAATTCTGGATTCCTACCGATAGGACGTTTTCCTCTACCGGTAGAACTTTGTCATCTTGGAAATTTGTACCCACTGTTTTGAGTTTGTACCGGTAGGATTTGTTCCCTACCGGTAGGATTATAAATTTTGCTCAGACTCTACCGGTACCATTTTTTTCCCTACCCGTAGAACTCACGCAAGTCAATGCTGTGTACCCACTGTCCCATTTCTCTACCGGTAGCTCCATTTTCCCTACCGGTAAACCACCAGTAAAAAAGCAAATTGCTCCTGTGTCGTTGCTTTGACTTTTCCAATGCCTTAAGCCCCTTCCATGGGTTTACATATTTATTTATACATATAATAAGGAACCAAGTAGTCTTGTTTGTCTTCATGTGCCATATGATATACATACATGTATGGGAATTGTTTAAAATGGTGGAATTATGGGAGGATAAATATGAGCATCATGCAAGATAATTGTACAAACGATACACTTGAACTTGTGAACGACGCGCGAACATTCGGGGCCCATCGATGGGTGGGTGCCTGGCAGGGGATATCAGGGTCCCATAATTAGCCTGGCAGGAGCTAATGCTCAAAATAATCACTCAAGGCCCAACCTTCAAAGTGGGTGCTTGGTAGGGGATATCGGGGTCCCAAAATTAGCCCGGCAGGAGCTTTGGCTTAGACACATTGACGATTCAAGTTATTGAGACACAAATGAATCGAACAGGATATAAGAGTATGTCGAGATGACGGTTTGGAGATATTGGAACACTTAATTATCATAGTTATGCTTCCTTCGTTGTCATTTGATTTCCCATCATTCGTTCATTCGTCTCGCTCATTTGCATATAGAGTTTGCGTAGACTTTTCTACTGGGCTAGGGTAGCTCAAGCCTTATATTATTTTCAGGTGCTAACACGGAACCATAACTTGCTTTGCTTGGCGTGCTTGGAGTGTGGACATTATTTTTGAAAGCTAACCGAAGGAGTTACTTATTCATCTTTGTAAATTTATTTTGAAAGATGTATTTGTAACTTAAATTGTAATTCTTTTGACTTGGAATATTGTAACCCTTAATCTCTTTGAAATTCGATACTTATGATAATTTGGGGCCGTCGAGCTGACATTGTAATATTTGGAAATCTTTCGGACTTGGAAGTGTAACTAAGGGAATGAGAACACAGTGATCTTTTGGGTACCGTACGGATATTTGTGAGTATTTTTATTATGTAAATCATTTATAATTATGTTTAAAATCGAGGACGTGACACATACTTAGATAGATTTGCATGTTCTCGTATGCTCCCCAAGTTATCACGTACTTGGAAATATTCCTAAGTGTATTCATACTTAGGTTATACTCGTAAGTTTCCCATACTTAGACGAGTGCCCAAATGTATTCATATTTGGCAGAATTGTGCATGGCCACGTATGCATTCCAGGTTTATTCATACCTGTACAAATAACCAAGTATATTCGTACTTGAAGATTTTTGAATTGCTCGTAATTTTGCACTATACTACACCCCTCTGCTCCCTAATACGAAGCAAGGAAATATGGAGTACAAGTTTCTAGCTCCTTATTCAAACAAAAGAGTGGAGTGAAAATCCATAATCATAAAAGACCATAAAATTTGAAAAAACTCATAATCAAATTCCTTATTTAGGATTTGATAACTCAAGGGGGCGTTATTCATACCCCTTGCAACTAACAAAGAATAAAAAACAAGGGAATTTGATTCGTAATTCCCACACAATCACGATGTGCATCCTAAAATAGAATGAACAATAAACTGAAGTCTTTCACACAAAGAACTTCCTCAAATTATGGACATTTGAAGGCCTTGGCACTGGGTTCCCGTCTAGGTCTGCCAATCTATAAGTCCCTATGCCCACAATTTCAGTAACTCGATATGGTCTTCCCAATTGGCCCCCAACTTGCCCTAATTGGCCACCTTGGTGTTGCCGAGTACCTTACGAAGCACAAGGTTTCCAACACCAAACTCTCGTGGGTGGACATTTTTGTTGTAGCTTTTCATCAGCTGCTCCTGATATGAGGCCAAATGCACTAGAACCCTTTCTCTCCGTTCCTCGGCTAGATCCAACTTGATTTCCAGGGCTCTGTCACTGCCTCCACTTTCAACCAAAGTGGTCCTGTTGGTCGGCAAACCTACCTCTAATGGAATAACAGCCTTTGTTCCATATGCTAATGAGTAGGGGGTCTCTCCCGTAGACCTCCTAGGAGTTGTTCGGTGCGCCCATAGGACCAGTGGCTATTCGTCGGGCCACTTCCCCTTTGCTTTGTCCAACCTCTTCTTGATCTCGTCAAGGATGGTTTTGTTGGACTCCTCTGCCTGCCCATTCCTCTGAGGGTTGGCCGAGGTTAAGTAATAATTCCTTATCCCATACTGGGCACAGAAAGCCTTGAACTTCTTCTGGAATTGGAACCCATTATCCGTAATTAGTGAATAAGGGACTCCAAACGGAGTAATAATGCTCTTCCATATGAACCTTTCTATCATAGGCTCAGTGATTTTGGCCAATGGCTCTGCCTCAATCCACTTAGTGAAATAATCTGTTGCTACCAACAGAAATTTCCTGTTCCCAGTTGCCTTGTAGAGTGGACCCACGATTTCCATCACCCATTGTGCGAATGGCCAAGGACCTGTCAACAGCATCAGATCCTTGGCCGGTGTTCGGATCATTGGTGAGAATTTATGATACTTCTCACAAATTTTCACACACATCTTTGCATCTTCCTGCATGTGCGGCCACCAATAACCTTGAGTGATTGCTCGGTGGGCAATGGACCTGCCTCCAACATAGCTTCCACACGTCCCCTCGTGGATTTCGTAGAGGAACTTCTGCACCATCTCGAGGTGCACACAAAGTAAGTATAGTCCAGTGAAGGACTTTATGTACAACTTTCCTTCAGGTGACAGCCAAAACCATGCAGATTTTGTCTTTATCTTGTGAGCCTCCTTTTTATCCGTGGGGAGTGTCCAATCTCGTAAGAACTCCACTATTGGATCCATCCAACTTGGTCCTTGGGTCACATCCAAGACCAATTCCACGCTCCTTCCAAGGCTCGGCTCAACAAGATAATCTATCGCCATGCTTCTCTTGAATTCTGTTGGCACAGCTACAGCCAACCAAGTCAGTGAATCTGCATGGGCATTCTGCCCAAAACTTACCTGCTCAATGTACACTTTCGCAAAAGTGTCAAGCAGATCCTTGGCGGCCTCCACATAGGCTGCCATCTTTTTATTTCGGGTTTCATACTCCTCGGATAACTGGTTTACCACTAGCTATGAATCACAATACACCCTTATCCTTTTAACTTTTAGGGTCTTTGCACTCCTCAAACCTGCTAAGAGTGCCTCGTACTCTGCCACATTGTTTGATGCACTGAAACCCAGCCGAACAGACAACTCCAACATTACCCCCTCAGGAGGAAAGAGCACAATTCCAATCCCCGAACTAGTATTGCATGTTGATTCGTCAACGAATAGTTTCCATTCCAGGGGATCTTGCTCAGTTGGTTCCTTTCCTTTCTTGGCCAATGGCCTAAGTCCCTGCTCCTTTCTTGTAGGAGGTTGAGGAGCTACTGTAGGTGAGAATTCTGCCACGAAGTCTGCCAACACCTGTCCTTTAATTACTATGCGCGGCTGATAGTCAATAATGTACTGACTAAGTTCTATCGACCAAGTAGATATTCGTCTCGAGAAATTTGCTTTTTATAGCGATGATCTCAACGGAAACTCTGAGTAAACCACAATTCTGTGACTCTGGAAATAATGAGGCAACTTTCTTGCCGCTGTCTTTAGTGCCAGGACCAATTTCTCAAGGTGCAGATATCTCGTTTCTGCATCTAGCAATGTCTTGCTAATATAATATACGAGGATTTGATTGGATCCCTTATCTCTTAATAGTACTGCACTAACAGCATGTTTAGACACTGCTAAGTACAAAGTTAAAGACTCACCCGATTCAGGAGTAAATAAGAGCGGAGCTGCTGCCAAGTACTTCTTCAGGTCTTGGAATGCCTATTCGCATTTTGCTCCCCATTTGTATCCTTCTCTCTTCTTCAACAATTGAAAGAAGGGCCTACACTTGTCGCTGGACTTGTTGATGAATCTATTTAGGGCTGCTGCCATCCCCGTCAGTCTTTGGACCTCTTTCGTGGTCGTAGGACTTTGGAGCCTCTACAAGGCCGTTATTTGATTGGGATTTGCCTCTATCACTCGTATGGTCACAAGGTGGCCTAAGAACTACCCTGAACTTACTCTGAACGCACACTTCAAGGCGTTGAATTTCAGCTAGTACTCTCTTAGAATCTCGAAGGCTTTCTTTAAATCAGCTATGTGGTCCTACTTCTCCTTGCTTTTGACCACCATGTTGTCTATGTAAACCTCTATAGTCTTACCAAGCAACTTTTTCAGCATAATCGTTGCCAGCCTCTGGTAAGTTGCCCGGGCATTCCTCAAGCCAAAGGGCATGACATTGTAACAACATAGCCCTCTTGGCGTAATAAAGGAAGTCTTCTCCTGATCGGGCCCGTACATAGCAATTTGGTGATATCCTCGATATGCATCAAGGAAACTCATGCGTCCATACCTAGCTATTGCATCCACCAACTGATCTATTCTTGGGAGAAGGAAACTGTCCTTAGGACATTTGTTCAAATCAGTGAAGTTGACGCACACGCCACATCCCATTCTTCTTCTTTAATACCACAGTGTTAGACAACCACTATGGGTAATAAACTTCTTGTATAGCATTTGCTTCCAGCAAATGGTCAACCTCCTCGATAACAGCGTCTACGTGTTGTACGCCTAACCTCCTCTTCTTCTGCATTACAGGCTTATGTTGTCGATCCACATTCAAGTGGTGGCAAATCACATTTGCATCCACCCCAAGCATTTCTTCGGGTACCCAAGCAAACACATCAACGAGCTCTTTGAGGAATCCCACAAATTCTTCCTCTCCTTCTTCGTTTAGGTTTTCCCCAATCAGGAAATACCTCTTTGGATCAATCTCGTTGATCTGAACTTTCTTCAAGCTTTCCACCACTTTCTCGGCGGGGTTCCCCCCGACATCCTTGATGGTTGGCTGGTTTGGAACCTCGACGGCTTAGACCAATTGTGCTTTAGGTGCCTTTTTGACGATAGAAATCAGGCATTGCTGGGCAACCTTTTGATTTCCCCTGATCCTCTCAATGCCATTAGATCTGGGAAACTTCACCATCTGATGGTAAGTGGAGGAAACCCCCCTCATCTTATGCAACCATGTTCTTCCTATAATCGCGTTATAGGAAGATGGTACATACACCACCAGGAAGTCGGTTCGCAGCACCACTGTTCCTACCCGAACAGGAAGAGTTACCTTGCCCAATGGCCAGACTACTCCTGCACTGAATCCGACCGAAGGAGTTATTGACTGCACCAAGGCTACCTGTGTCAGTCCCAACTTTTTAAATGCATCGTAATACAGTACTTTCGTGCAACTTCCTGAGTCCACCAAAATCCTCTCCATGTTATACTCCTCAATTCGTAGGTTTATGACCAAGGCATCATTATGTGGCACCTGGACTCCTCCCAGGTCCTCATCCGTGAAGACTATGCCCTCGTTGCGTGCTTCTTCTTCACGTCCTCATTTCTTCCCCAACTGCATCATGTGTTGGTCATGCTTTACTTGCCTCTAGAGCAACCTTACCTCATTTCTTGCATAAGGTGCGGCTAATCCATGTATCATAGCGCTGTCCAGCCACCCGACCCGACCGAACCCAACCCGAAAATTAAGCCAACGAACAATTTAGAACAGAACATTCGATCGGGTTCGGGTTAAATTTTTTGGACCCCGACCAACAGTCGGTCGGGTTTCGAGTGAATGATTATAAATGTCGGGTCACCCGACCCGACCGAATTACACACTATATAATGAAAGCTTTTACACTTGCATCATTTAAGGTTCTCTCATTTCTCCCCAATTCTCTTCACCCCACCCCAGGACGCCTACCCCACCCCACCCCTAGGCACCCACCCCCACCCCACTCTCTCGTTCTCTGCGACGGAGAACGACCAGAGTTAGATCCTTCTCTGAGTTCTCTCCGGTCTCCAGACTCTCCACATTCCACTGACTCCACTCTCCACTCTCCACCGGTCCACCATCGCAGTCGATCAATGACAAAACCCCGCCTCTCCTTCTCACCCTAAATCACCTTAGCCCCTTTTCTCCCTCAATCGATCCCGAAGAAGTGAATAACTAAAGAAGGCAAAAAAAACCCTAAATCGAGACCTACTACAGTGTACGTCTCTCTCTCTCTCTGTGTATTTTGTCTAGGACTACGACTGTGGCTCTCTCTCTCTCTCTCCTGCCTCTGTGTGTGTGTGTGTGTGTGATATTTTGTGACTTTTGTCCACGACTGTGATTTTGTACAAGTACTCAAAGTCTCAAATTGTGTAAAATTTGTTATTTTTTATTTTCTCTGCTGATTAATTTGTGGCCAGTTCGTAAAAGCTTGCGGCCGATGGCCATGACTTAAAAGTTTGCTATCGGTGTGTACAAATTTGCGGCCAAAGTGTATAAGTTCATATATTCAATGTTCATGACCAGAGTGTAATCTTTTATTCTTTTTCACATATTAGTTTTTGAGAGAGAGTTGCATTGCCATTGATTAACTTGTAAAAAATTTATTTTGGTTGCATGATGGTAGAAAAATGATCAAGTTCTCTGCTGATCTGTTCAATGTTCATGTTATTTTGTTCAGAATAGAGATTTGTGAATTTTGTGTAGAATAGTGATTTTGTAATTTGTATGACTGTTATTTTGTTCTTTGCTGAGAGATGTTCATGTTAGTACATCAGTTCAAGTTTGTACTGCTGTGCTGTAATGCTCCC